>OX381606.1:27092506-27602506 GCA_947459985.1 Diloba caeruleocephala | reverse complement strand
AGCTGACAGCAATCATCATTGCTTTGACATTTCTTTTAGTGAATTCAAAATACTGCAAATCGAGTTATCCGAGCGGATAATCCATAATCGATCCACAAAGTTATTTGTTACCCAACTCGAGTAGGAAGAACCGGATATATATATCATATATTGTCTTTTTATGCAGCTAATAGGGGTACAAATGTATGCTCGCATTTATGGTGTAAATTAGTGTAGAAGAGCCGCTACGAAGTGCACGGTCAGCGACATAAGTCGTTGAACAATAAAAAAAAAAAAACAATTCGCGTGCACGTTCTCGTTTTGCATCATAGCCATATTTTTTTATCAAAACAATATTAAACTATGTTGCTATTATCTGGTTTTGAGAATGTTTACCAACGTTTTTAAAATAAAGAGTATTACCGATTAGAAATTTTTTAATTGTTCAGGGTCTTGTGTCGCTGACTGCACCAAAGTCAGTTTCAAAGCGGGATCTGTCAGGAAATTGTAGTTGTAGATATTCAGCATATTTACTCGAGTTACATACAAGAAAAACCAGAATCTCAGAATCTCAAAACGATTAATTTCTGGGGAAAACGCTTACATAATTTTTATGACCATAAATAGTTTAATAGTCTTTTGGTGCTACGAATATCACCAACCCATTCCATTCCGGCGGTTGTCTTAAAAGGCGACTATACGATTAGCCAGAGGATGACAATCTTATTTAAGACGTAAGGAATAATTTTGACCGTTAATAAGAATATCCGAACGGTTGTCAATTGCCCGCAGCCATGTAGACACAATAGATTTTTAATTGTGTCTCGTTTTGTGGCAGTTAATTAGATATTATATATTCAAACTTCCTATAATTTTGACATTATCGTAAATATCATGACTTCCCCTTGAAAATAACATGTCAAAAAGAAATGTACTCAAATCTGACTTTCGACCCATTCGCATAAGGCGGCGCGACTGTGGTTCAAGTTGAACTCATAGCACCACCAAGCGAGCGTGACGTAGCGAACGCAATCACGTGAATTAGAATTAGTCGTAAATCTAACTCGAGTTGATCGAGTTAACCCGAGTTGCCAACAAGAGTTGCCAATCTCTAATTTCCTTTTCTTTTCTGAAACGAATGGATGTGATTTTATTATTTGTGCTGTTTTCACCGTATGAATTGGCTTTATTTGGGACACTGAAGATTCTGCTCTCATATTACTAATCCATTGTTTTCTGATTTCCCTATACATTTAACTTTACTCACGCTTTACAATTTGGACATCGTTGTGCCTTGTGTTTGGTTTGCTCGTTATAATGAACGAAAAAAGTGTTGTATACCGGTTGCAATAGAACTCGTGAGTACCTGCTTACATATTCCTATGTGGTTTTTATACCGTTAAGTATAGTTAAGATATATTCCTAATACAATTTCACCTTACACAGTTTTGCCTTTTATCGTGTACTAGCAGTGCCCTGTGGTATCACTCGCGTTCCTTTTGGTCGTAGCGTAATGTTCTATAAAGTAATATCCTTAAACAAATCACTCAAAAATATGTTCTCTAATTAGACATGTCCCGACAAACAGCTTCTCGTAAAGTTCTTACCAAAATAGAAATTCAAAAATTGCCGCGCCCTTTCACGGTCACTTCACTCCGACTGAACGAAACGCATACTTTAGTGTATTTGTTGTACCTAATTCTCACCAAAAACAAAATACGGCAAGACACAGAATCACAGCAGTTTCTTCATAAGAAGAAAGCTCACAAATCAGAATACAGTAGCAAAAGGATGTTTTTATTATAGAATGAGAAAGATAACGAAAGTGGTAGGGTATAATATTATTCCCGACAACGACCCTAAAATCCCAACATTTGAAATTTTGCCCTTAATGTAGTCTTCCCATCTGGCAACCTAGCTCCACCCCTAAGCAGACACTGACCCATCACTGACCCATTGAAACATATAAACTCTTTAGCTTTTTAATATTAGTATAGATTATGTAAAAACACAACTATCTTAGGAATTAAATGATTAGGGTATGAAGTTTTATATTTTGTTTTATTTATAGGAGCTGACAATACTGTCTTGCATACATTTCCGAATCCTAATAAGGAAATAAGTAGATTTACTACATGGATAAATGCAATTGGAGGTGATTTAACAACTATGGATCCTGACCGTGTGTTTTCAAAGCTGAGAATTTGCCATGATCATTTTGAATCTCGATATCACACATGAAGAGGCTCAGCCCTAATGCAGTTCCAACATTAAGTTTAACAGGTGAGTACAATTAGCCTCGTCGAGGCTATCCTGCCACTCTTCGAAGCCTGGCTCAGAAGGAGCGAGTGCGTCACCTAAGCGGCGGGTCCTGTCGATCGGATCGGGCAAGATCTCTCTCTGCCAGCAGTACTGTCTAGGCTTTGTTGGCAGAGCATGAAAATTGGAGAGCAGTGGTCTCCTTTTGCGAGAGCGTCATGCTCCAGAAGGAGACTGCAGAGCGGGATCTAGTGGGCCGACCCCGCATGGAGAAGGACGATACGGCGCCGGGGTAACAACCGTCCCGGCACCCAGGTCCAACACGCCTGAACCCTCTGCTGTCACAACATGGTGGGGGCCCTCGGGAATCGTGGGCGCGCAGGTTGGGGAGTCTGCGTGCTCATACCGAGCGAGTGACTCCCGGGAAGACGGCGTCGCGCACGTGGTCACGTACTAACGTGTGCGCAGCACAGCGCACACAAACATATATGCAGTAACTTTAACAGTTTTAAGCATAGATAGAAAATAACAATATCTTTAAGACTTATGTTTTATCTTTTCACATTGGTTATAATTTTAGGATTCACAATTTTGTCGGAAAGAAGACCAATGCAAGACTTAACAAATAGGAATTTAAATGAAATTGAGAAGATGGACACTATTCAAGAGCCTGCAGCCCAAGAAAGTAGTATAACGTACCAACTTTCTGCAAGTACTTCAACTTAAGTCCAGCCAACTGTAATAATGGAAACAATTCTAATTCGAGAATATTTAAAAAACAAAAAGTTGTTGACCTACCATAGCATTAACTTAATTAGATGTGTTTCGAAAATTCAGGATATTACCATAAATAATATCAGAAAAGACAGCAAAAAAATGTGTATAAAACAATACATCCGGACAATTTGCTCAATTATGATCGATTATGGAAAACAAATTTAATTAATGACATATAAGTCTATATTCAGGAAGCAGGAAGCTATAGACAAACTTGTTGTTCCTGCTGTTAGGCTCCAGAAGATAAGCAATTAATTTAAATGTCAGTCTGTACGTTTTTACAATAAAATCCCAAGTCATATTCAAAAATAAATTCTCAATAAATTCAAGTCCATTCTAAAACAGAATCTATGTAGGAAAATCTGTAACTGTACTGATAAAATTACAGAATATATGTTATACGACAAAAACGCTTGGGGTTGAGATTTGTTATGACATTAATTATTTGTATTATTTTTATTTACTTTCATTTTATGCATTTAGATTTGATTATGACTCTATTAGTGCAAATGCCATGTGGGTTATTCAATTATTTTGTTTTACTGACGTGATATTTGTGTAGCAGTTTAGGTATATCATTCTCACTCAAGTGTCCTGCTAATGGTGGCGTCTTGTATCGAGTTGCTAAGTTTCCCTACAATATTGTTGAACTGAGCGACGCTAATAGCTGTTTAGTTTAGACTTTAAGAAGTTTGGACTCTTTTTCTTGCATTATCCTCACGTTAACTTCATTTCGAGAAAAATGTAGTCAAAAAATATTGTATTGAAAAACCATGGAGTTGCTTGTCCATTCTTCTCCATGGAAAATCAACATCTTGAAACGTGGCAACTAAAGTCTTGACTATTCATAAGTCCTATAGATAAACGGTTTAACGTGAATAAAAACTATTTTTTATCTTTAACTTTAATAGATCTATTTCAAGATATGACAAAAGCTTACGATAAAGTATTACATAAACGACTACTAGACTGCTTCTAGTCTTTGTGACACAAATAATACGAAGAGATAGAATATCATGATGATAAAAATAATCAGATTTCTGAGGTAGGATAGGATAGAAGCTGACAGTAGAATAATCAAACACTCCATTCAGGGCAGCGTTGTTGCGTGTGCCCTTTTTTATTATACATTAATGATTTACTTAAAATAATTCACACATACTGTGTTATTTATGTAGATGGTGTCTCCCTGTTACGTACGGCAAACATTGCGTATATTACATTTCAACCCCTTTATAATAGAAAACAATGGCTAGAAATACTATTTTAACTTTTTATTAAAATCAAAACTTAATTCTGTATACTGTACAAAGTCATGGGTAAAATGCTCGCACCCAGTTGCACTTAACTGGGTACATGTACATGCATACTTAGTAATAATTATTTTATCTATAAGACCTATTAAATTATAATGTATGTACGTGACTGTAACTTAAAATAAACAAATTATTGTAAATTCTCAATGATTGTTTTATTTCTATTTTAATTAAAAGAAACGAATAATTTCATTAATAGAGCCTATACGTGAGCAACAGTTGACATTCACAAACCAGCAGATGTCGCTCTATTCGAGATCTTTAACTGATAACTCTATCTCAGATTTATAAAAGGTACTCTGTGCTGGCAGCTGTCACAATGTCTTAGGATTTGGAGGTTATGTTTTCAATTCATAAATAAAAACAAGTATTTAATTTGATTCTAATATGCCACGAGATAAAAGTCGGTATCGGGATAGGCGAAGTACTTCATTCAGCTCCGAATCATCTTACGAAAGAAAGAGATCGAAAAGCAAACACAAACGGAAATCAAGGTCCAGAGATCGTTCAGAGTCGAGCAGCTATAAGAGGAAACGGTCTACTTCCCGAACAAAGCACAAGAGAAGGAGTTATACTAGAAGTCTATCTAGAGATAGATACGAGGCTAAGTCTAGAAGGAGGTCATCTTCAAGAGTTCGATCGAAGCGGGATCGATCGCGGTCATTGTCGAGTTCTCGGAGTAAGTCGAAATACAGTAAAAAGAAGTCGAAGAGATCGCGTTCTTCAAGCAGTCGGAGCAGCTCCTTTGATATAGGTAAATTTACTATATTTCACACTGCAGTTGCATTTTTTTTTATATAGTACCTAAATAAACGCTTTAAGGCAAATACCATATCAAACTAGGCAGCCAGTATACGTATTACAGTGACCGCAGATCAACTAATGACGCCAGGCACTGGCTTATGCAGTCAGGTGGCAACAGACAATGATTGCTTGTTTAATTTGTTTTTTAATCAATAATTCCATGTTTTTCTTTCCTTAACTATTACAGAGCGTCAGGCACATGCCAAGAAGGTTAATCTAGATGACACTGAAACAAAATTGGAGAAGGCAATAAAAGCTGCTGAAGCTGCAGGATTGACTATGACAAAAATACCAACTTATGAGTACAAAGATGTTGAAATCAAAGAGGATATGCCAACAATTCACGATAGGAACTTATTAATTGAGTTAAATAGTGACTCATTTGTTCCAAAATCCTTCACATCTACAAGAAACAAGAAGCAGTCACAAAACATTGTGATTGATCTGAACTCTCAAACTGTCAAACTACCAGATACTGATATAAAGGTCCAAAATGATGATTCTATTATTGATTTTGATGTAAGTATTATTAACATACTTTTATTAGCTTGTTATGTATCTATGTAATGGAATTTTTGAAGTTGATTTTCATCCCCTTCGATTTGAAAATGTTGGATTGATTTGAAACTGCACACTTATCAAGGACCGATGTCAATGCAACTTCATTAAAAAAAAAAGTTTTTGTAGTTAGCCACACAAAAAAATAATAGTTTAAAAAACTGAAAAGATATGCTTTTGTAGATTACTTAAAATTTCTTGTTGCTTATTTTTTGGCAATTTTGTTGCATATTTTGAGCATTTGATTAAATATATATATATGATTAGTCAAATGCTCAAAATATGTAACAAAATTGCCAAGAAATTCCAAAATAAGCAACAAGAAATTTTAATAATTACTACAAAATAAAGTTGTTGTATTTAATAAAAGAATCTGCATACATTGAATTAGAATAGAATAGAATAGAATAGAATATACTTTATTGTACACCATTTGGATCTTAAAAATAAAACTTAAAATATTAATATAATGTACAATGGGCGGTCTTATCGCTAAAAGCGATCTTTTCTAGACAACCTTAGGATGGACAAGAAAGTCACGAAAAATAATATTGGGGTTTTTATGTTATTAAAACATATAACTTTCATTACTATATTTTCAATGAGTTACTTAAAATTTTTGTTCTTGAAAATGTAACAATCAAATATTCAGTAGTAAGTAAGATTATACCTATTAGTATTATAGCCATTTTTATATTTTCTAGTAAGGTATGGTTAAATGTAATATAATCCTAAAAAAGATAAAAGTGGTTTTTTTTACTAGTAAGTTATACCAAGTTCTAGCTCTTTTTATAGCAAAATAGTGGTACATACACATTATTATAATATAAATATTATCAGCCAGCCAGTTTTTTCTTTGACAACTGTTAAGGCCCTTCGTATGGCTAATCCCCATTAGTTAATTTTTCGTAGTTGACAAAGATATAGTCAGTATATAAACTGGTTCACATATTGTGGATGTGCTAATTATTCAGTGGCACTAGTATTTTGTCATATCTCAATTTGTTGTAGAAAACATCTGCATTACACTATCAGCCCAGGCAGGTAGTCTGGTGATTATTAAATTGGAAAGTATATAGCATACAGCATTTTCAGATGTAATATGATGGACTTGTTTAGTGAGAAATTTATACAGTTCAATAAAATTTGCAGGAGATGCCAAGTGAAGCAGAGTTGAAAGAAATGTGGATACAGAAGCTTTACCAGTACAGAAAGAAGATGGTTAGAGGTGAAATATGAGCAGTACAAAACAACTAGAAAATTTATGAGCAGGGAAACTAGTATTAAGTCTAGATTGGATTTGAAAGTTGAATGAAGAAACTTCTGTACTGTTAATTTTATTTGCAACTTATATAATAATACAACAAAATTCCAACTATTTGTGTTTATTTCTGAAATTATTTTAACTTGGATTGTAAGGATACTTTCAGTATCTTTTAACATATTTATTTATTGCACACCAATTACTATACAAAAAATAAATATTGTATAGCATCAACAGGTTCAACAAAACATATTTAATTTTGCTAGTGTTAAGATATCAATTTGAATGTATGATTCTGCTATAAAATATTATCAATAGTAAAGCACAACATTATTTGTTTATTCCATAAGCTGAAGTACTGGGATGATATTTATTTCAAACTCTTGGAAGTGCTTTGTTTTAAAAGTTTATTCTATACAAACAATCACATTTTTATAACACGTAATAGGAGTGCTGAAGATGACATCTGTCTGTAGCACCAGATAAATAGAATCAATAAAAACAAGTAACAAACTAAAGTACTTTTATTGAACACATTAACATAACCAGCAGCCGCAACTCACAAATTGAAATGCATTGTAACTACTAAGTCGTCTATATTTACAGTGACGCAATGGCATGCAACCCTTGGCTCCCCGCGATTGCTTTCACATGTTGTTCCTCTCCCGCTGAATACGACTACTGTAAGTCCGCGACACCAGGTTCCACGCATCCATATACCTGTCCATGCACATGGCTATACATTTCTGTTCAGAATTATCTAACGCCGTACCCGGTTTGTTGATGCACTTTTTGAAACATTTCTCCGACATTTTCGTCAGTAGTTCCTGAGCATTTGCAATGGCAATTTGCTGTTTCACCTGGTCCATCAATTCTTCTTTCTGTGCCCCAGAGAGCGAACCCGTAGACAAACTATCCATTGTAAATGTATCTTTTTTAAGATTTAAGTTATGTACGATGATAAATTTTACAGAATTTAGTGCTACTGACAAGATAACCTCAAAAATTTCGAATATGACAATTGACCAAAGAGATTTTTTTGTTTGTTCGTCCGTCCGTCGTATGAGGCATAGGGAACTGAACCCATACATCCAAGTCTAGTGTATTTTTCTTCTGAAATGTGTGTTCTGAACCTCGTCTCATGTCAATATCCTTATGATAATTGACATGTTTTATTAGACAGGATACTATTTAATCACCTGTTATCATTTAGGCGGTGAAGCAGTCCACGTATTCTCTAATCGACAGGATACTTAGTTCTATAATTTTAGTATTAATCGTATTATTCAACGCAATTATGTCTAACTATCCAATCATTGATGAATTCATTTTTCAGTTAAATATTGTTTGATCATGATTGATGAATTTATTTTTCAGTACAATATTTTCTTAGTCTAATTAAGTGGAAACAGGGACGATTGATATATATTATACATAGACCATTAGTTTAATAACCTAATAAAAAAATCATAGTATAAACTAGGGATGTATCATCATGTGTAGTCACAATTCGTAGTAGGTAAATTTTGTACTAGGCGCACCTAGTCTATTATAGTTATAGTATTCAGTACAAATACTCGATCAAAATACCTGTTCCAACTAGTCCATGAAGTACGTTAAAGTTTGGTATGGTTAGAATAATCTACACTTTAAAATATTCGCGTAATCATATAAGTCCCGACGCGTATCGAATAAAAAAAATTGAGATCCACAAAAGAACCATGGTAACCGACATTACTTTTATTCGTAACGATGGTACGCATTGGTATGTATTTAGTAATGAATTGTAATCTTCCTTTCATACTTTACACAGGGTAAGGACTGTCAACTTGAAGATTTAGGCTTGATACAAAACGTTTAAAACTCAATTATATTTTACAAATTTTATACTTAGCCACTTGTTGGCCTTCTATTAGTTCGCAAAATGATCCCAAGGGAGACTACTTCCTTTTGGGGCTATTTTTTAAACAATAAACACTTTAACTACTCAATAAGAAAGTTCGTTACGAAAACTACGAAATAGTTAAATGAATAAGTGGAAGACAATCAGAGGAAGGGACCGATGGAGGGACCAATTTATTTATAAATTGATCAGTCCAAGCATTGGGATCATTCGAAGACAAATTAAATTTTTGGTATATTCTACGAAAACTGTAAATTTTTCTCCATTCTAATACTAACCAGCGTGCGAGGAGATAAGAATTCACAGAAATTCTACCAACCAAAAGACTTCTTTTTAGCAAAGAGTCTTTTAGTTTTGGCACAAGTATTCTGATAATTAATATAGTTATCTAAAATTAAATTATCAGATTTTTTTGTCAGCTTAATTTCTCAGGCGGACGCTAGTAGTACATCCGGAGTCCCACCATGGAGGGGAGGGAATATGAGCATTAAAAAAAACTCTTTAGCGGAATGGACTCATCAGCAGCTGAGTACAAGCACAAGCAGGAAACAAAATCTTCATTTATCTCAAGGAAGTTTGAGCAATCGACTGGGGGGAAATGGGATAATTTGCCTTCTAAGACAAGGGAATATTGGTTCCAGTCAGCCTCAGAGAGTCTATACCGCTGTAAGGGAGGCAAATCAGGAAGCGTAGTGGGTAAATGAAGATGGCGAATTAGAACCGGGAAATGATCACTACCATAGGAATAAGGTAAAACTGACCAAGAAGGAGAGTCGATTAAGAAAGGGATCAAAAAATAAGATCAGGCATACTAGCACTTTGTGCGGGAAACCCTACGAGTCACAGTTCCATCATTTAGGAGGCAGAGATTTTTATCATTTAGTAAATCAAGTAAGCAGTAAGAATAAGAATTGATGTAATGTGATCCCCTATAGTGTGGTGTCAATTAAAGTCCCCTGACACCATGAGAGGACCTGGAATCGAGGAAAAATATAATTTAATTCAGAGATAGCTGTAGAGCTGGGGTGAGAGATACAACATGAAATAAATGAAAGGTTGAATGTTTTCACTGCAACTATATGGAGTTCAGAACTATGAACAGGGATATACATTAGAGAAAAAGTGACGGAAGAAGGGCACAACCTGCCCAGCCATCATCTCTGTCACCTGGAAGAGTAAAATAACCAGGGGTCCTAAAAGTAGACCCAGGCAGCAACCAAGTCTCTGAGATCTCAAGAAGGGCAGGTTTAAGTACCAGTGTGCCACCCGCTTTCAGAAGCTCTGTCGTAATTCCGTCCCCACCCGGTGGCTTGTTATTTAGAAGCTGTCTTAAGGCCATCCCAATCTCGTACAGGCTGATGTCCGGGATATCCTCGGCATAGTGTCGGGTTAGTTAGGCTCGTCAGAGCCAATGGTATGTATAGTTACCGAGGTGTATAGCTGCCGGTAGAAGTTCTCGATCTCTCTCAAAAACCTCTGGCTTAGTCGACGCTACACTACCGTCCAGTCGGTAGATATATTCTTAACGGCTCCCATGCGGGAATTGTGGAATTTGGGAATCTCGGCTGTGTAAATATACATATCAAGAATTGGATTTTAAGTAAAATTATTAGCGTCTTTGTAATTAATAAATTCAATAGATACTCTTTTTCTGTCAATACTTTTAATGCCGCCTTTGATGATACCAGAAATTTTATTTTTGTGGATCAGTTGAGCAAACTTAAGTAATCTTATAGTTTGCCCAGCTGATATGTCAGGTTCCGATCTCGAAAGATAATAAAAGGTGCCATATCATTTTCAGTGTAACATACTTTGAGATCCGAATCAAATCCGTTTGAAAAAACAGATTGGTACGAGTTCGATGGTGATCTATTTTTCTTAGGATCTATTGATGAATGTATCTAAATCATTAGACGTACGCTAAACCTACCATTTAGATTCCTATCGGGCTGGCTTATTCAAGGGTAGATCCTGGATTTCAATCTGGGTGGGGCCTTCGATATTAATATTGTGAGTAATACCACCACCCCCATCCGGAGGCTAACCGTGTCCCATTTCCCCAATTCTAGATGGGGAAAATGGGCCAGGAACTAGAAATCGCCAAAACACATTAGACTACCAGAAAAAGGAAAAAATATTGTTTTAGGAACTCAACTGAATAAAAATAAAATATGGAATTTAGACAACCACGTGTTTACATCATCGCATAGACTTACTGAGTCCCTTATCATCAATTAGTAATATCTATTTCATGTTTAGATATAATTAATATTCACTCTGATCGAGCATCCCTAGTTGTCATTTGCAGAGGTGGTCATTATTTCAATAACGGATAATGTAATGCATTATTATTACGCAATGTATAACACATTGTCGAACAACGAATTATCCTGTTGTCGTTTTTCGTTATTGTTATTGACAACAGCCAGGCAGTGCGCGCACACTCGCAGCTAATGTCTCACGGCTACGTGGCGAATAAGAAAGCATTATACGCAACCAATAGGTGTGAGAGATATGGTGCTATTCAAATACGACTTACTTCACATTGCTAAATATTAACAAATCATACGATTATAGTCCTTAAGTGCACAACGTAAAGTTCACTTTTATTTTTATCGTTGTCTGTTATCGTCATGTCGTGAGTCACATGTTTTATTTTACGATTTTATGCTTTATTCAATTGGAATGATGTCGGTTTTAATATTTAACTGAGGTAATAATAAAACAAAGGATAACGAAAATTTGACAACAGTAACACAATAATGTAATCCGAGTTGCGACTAATGTAAATGTTATCGTTATTGTAGTCATTGCGATCACGAACACGATTGTCATTATCCGCTGTCGGCCTGTCGCTGTCCGGTGATAGTTGAAAAGTTTATTTTGGTGTTTTAGATTATTGTAATTACTAAATCATTTTAGTATAGTATGTAGTAAATGTTTAAGATTATTTTAAGTAATTACTAAGTCATGTACTGTATATAAACTTTACGATAGGACAAACTACACATAATAATAATCCATAATTCATTATAATGTTGCAAAACAGCAAAACGACTCAACAGCAGGTTAACAGGATAACTGACAGCAGTTTATATTAACAGTTGTTGTAAAATAACACAGCTGTGTAATTCATTATTGAAATCTAGCCGATATTGCTAGAAGTGGGTAATAAAGCTTTTTGCGTGAACCGAACCGAAACTATGTATTGGTATCCGATAAAGTGTTTCAAAACTATGTATTTTCAAAAACTATTTATTGGACGATATGCGTATAAAGTGTTTATGAAATGATAAACGTTTTCGTGTCGGTTCATGTATTTGCTTTGAAACATGCTATCAACACAAAACTATGTATTTACGGTAACTATTTATTGGACGAGATGCGTATAAAGTGTTTCAAAACTATGTATTTTCAAAAACTATTTATTGGACGATATGCGTATAAAGTGTTTATGAAATGATAAACGTTTTCGTGTCGGTTCATGTATTTGCTTTGAAACATGCTATCAACACAAAACTATGTATTTACGGTAACTATTTATTGGACGAGATGCGTATAAAGTGTTTATGAAATGATAAACGTTTTCGTGTCGGTTTAGGTATTTGCTTCGAAACTTGTAATCAATACTAAACAAATTAAAATTCGCTATCAACTGAAAATTTTATACTTTGGTTTTTTGTTCTTTGTCTGTGGTAAATGATTATTATGACTGGTAAAATACAATAATTTGACACAATAAATTATAGTCTTATGCAAAGTTCTAATATATAATTTATACTCGTGCCAATATAGGATGGATATACCTAAATAACGTGTCAAAGATTTGATAGCAGCATAAAAATGATTCCTAATAAAATAGAATAAAATGTGATTTTTATCTCTCTTTTCACGGGTTTATATCCCCTGTAAGGGGGAACCCGGTCTTTTGACAGGCTTACGCGGGGACATAGGTCCAACACGCAGAGGCCCTTTAGAGATTTTTAATCTAAAATGTAATGGGACATCAACCGGGGACTCTCCATAGCTGCACTATAAAATGAAGTCATGGATTGTCCCCGGTGGTGTAAGGCTATTGTATGAGATGGAAACTATAACTATAAGGTCTATTGCAATGGGTGTTACATGGAATAAAAAGACTAATAAATATAATATAATGATTTTTATTATTATTATTTAGAATGACTAAAATTCATAAATGCGCGATCTCGCTTCTTGTTCGTGCGATCGTCGGTATCGGTCGGGTTTACTTCGGAATAACTCGGTCGGAGTCATTCGGCTAGTTTCGGTAACTGTTTATCGACGATCCAATGCTGTGTGAATAAAGTGTTTCGCCCGATAAATAGTTTCAGAAGAGACCAATACATAGTTTTAGGTATTGGACGCGATACATAGTTTCAATAACTGTTTACGGTTTGCAACGCACACCGCTAGATATTGCCATCTCTGGTCATTTGTCAAGGTTGTTGGGTTGATGGTTCGTCCAATGCCCACATGCCCCAAAAAATGAAAAAAAAAAATACAAGTTTAGTTTGTCATCAAGTATATTAAAAAGTACTCTGTGGTCATCAATTAAATGACTCGAAATTTCGAAAAGTTTGGGCCACTGAGTACATTTGTAATTTTGTATGTTTGAGGTTTCCTGTGGTTTCGTTTCATCTTTCCGGAGAATTGAAAGTAACAATAAAAAATGGAATTGGAATATTTAGCTAGTACGTTATCACACGATGAACTATTGGAAGTCACACAATCTTCTCTAGCGACACTGATAAGTACCGATTCCTTGTTAAAGGATCTTCCTAATGATATTATTATTGAAGAAGTTTTGTCTCAGGTATATAACACAAATGTATTAAATAATCAGTCAGATATATTCAAGGATCTGTTCAGCAGTTGACGTCCTTCGGCTGTTAAGTTGTTAATGGATAGATTTTGTGTACAATGACACAACCTATGTCAGTTCACTGTTCTGCTCATAAGAAGTTTATCTACAGTTATCTAGGCTGTGTAATCAGATTGGTGGGAAAAGGGACAATCTAGCTGCTCCGGAAAAACGCTACTAAGTCTATTAGCTGTGTTTAGTCTTATAGTTAGCTTTTACCCATGTGACACCTTTTCTATTTTTTTATTGGTGCCCAGTGAAATTCTTCAAGAACTTCCTTCGCCTTGTGGAAGGGCGAAGGGGTATGTTAGACTCCTACCAGCTAAAACCACTGAATCGGTCATCTTCGGCACCTAAGAGAGGCTCCAGGTCCTCATAAACCCAGGTGACACCTAACATCAATATTTATTTAAGTGATGATGATGACCCGATGTTGGACAGGTGCTACTAGTTTTATTGCAGTTGTAATAATTTTCTTTACTGCAAGAACACAAATAGTGGTTGAGTGCTGCCAGTTCTCATAACTCACCATGGTATATATGGTCTATGACATACAACCTAATGTTACAAAACACATGGTGTGCATGATAATCCTGTCTTGGGACCAATATTCAAAATATGTAAGATTTATGTTATGTTTATAAAGTATTCAGCTGAATAATTTAAATATTGATACCTGCAGGGAAAAACATTGTAACTCATTTTTCCTAACTTTGCAGGAGAGTGCATCACTGTGCATTTTAATTGTGTCTCGTTTTGTGGCACGCAATGAGATAAAGGGATAATTTACTATTCCATATGATTGATATGTTATTAATATATCCATTTTAATACTTTTTGTGAATTACAATGACATTCCACAATGTGCAATTTATAGTAAATTATTAAAATATTATAATATCGATACAGTTTTGGTAATTCTGCTTTTGTTACAAATTCCTTGTAGAAACATCTCCCTAAAATGTCTGATCGGTATGTTTTTTATTCATCCATTCCAAGTAAAGCTTGTGGAGTATTGGATAGTTTGATTTTTCATACAGTTACTATCTGGATAACATATTTCTCACACGGTATGAGTCTACTAATGGCATTTGTGAATTATGGTCTTGGAACAGATTGTTTATAACTTGATCTGGAATAGAATTTTTGCATGTGCTGTGTACCTGTAGCCTATGCCTGTAGCAGACTTATCAAATTTTTAAATAGTCTTTAAATGCAGATCGCTTATCGAGTGGGTGTTTTAGAACAACCGTCTTACAGGTATGTGTTTATTGACCGGGAATGGGTGCCGTCTGTTGGGACTGGTCAGCCATTAACTGCCATGGCAATTAATTATATTACAGTAGTATGTTCTTTTTTATACATTAACCTACATAATGCTTGTTATATGGTTTACCATAATTTTTATCAATCAACATTGTAATCTCAATTATTTTAGAAGAGTATCTAAGGAGTTCCTTGCCGGTTCATCTCCATAGATCAACGATATGGAACCGTGCAACTTAGATTCTGCTGTTTCATAAGTGCCAACATTTAGTTTATTTGAAATAAAAATATTTGACATTGACCAATAAATGAATTAAACTAGTAATCTCTCTCGGAACCACTTACGCCGACTGGACGAGGCCAAGTTGGCGTTAATTATAAGTAAGTTATGTCCATTTGTTATTCTGATTCCCCAGTACCCAGAAGTTACAAAATTTCTTGGTACTAAATACCATGGATCCGAACGTCCGAAGGAAAAAACGGTAGAGCCCTTATAGGATCACCCATGTCCTCTCTCGTCTCCTCTGTCCGTCTGTCACAGCCAATTTTCTCCGAATCTACTGGACCGATTAAGTTAAAATTTGGTACTCATGGATTTCTGCGACCCAAACACGTGCGTGTATCGTATTAATGGAATTTTGAATATGGGGTCACTTAAGGGGGCAATATAGAAAATTAAAGAATAAAGTTTTGTAAACTGTACCGTGTGTAACATATGAAATGGAAGGACTTGTTGTGAGGGTCTCAAATGTATTTATTTTATAATTTTAAAATATATCTGTTTAAGAATGAAAACATTGCAACTAAGACGAAAGATTATTTAATACGTGGTATCTCATATTACCATTTTTGCTATGTAATATTATTAATGACAAGCTTAAAGAGAAGCTCGCAAGTAATGAAACTTGTTTATGTTGTCAATACGGATTACTAGAGTTATTGTGACTAGATGTCTTACGACAATGACTAATTTCAACGCAAAGGACCATTGTTTAGGCCTCACCGGGACTTAATATATAAGAAATAAAAGAGGACTATTAAAACCAGGCTTTTGTCACATATTAAAGTTCGTGCCACTAGAAACTAAGAGATGCCCGCAGTCCAGCGCGCAGACGAGCTGAGTGTCAGAGACTCATTCTATTGACCTGTGTTATGGTCGTGGAACTGGCGCGCATACAGATTCATTGCTGGGTCGGCTGAAGTTATCGGTGGTAAAAATGAGATCAGGATTATATCCACGTTTCTATCAGGCGCATTAAAGCATTTTAGTAGTCTGACATCCATTTCAGCCTAAAATCGTCCACTGCTGAACAGAAGCCTCCCCCAAAGATCGCCACAACGACCGGAATGGTTTTGTGTTGTGTGCTCATTGGGGGTTTAAGGAAGAACACTGATGCCCATCCTCTGGCTAATTTTATAATCGCCTTTTACCACACCCAAGGGACAGGGTGGTTTTAATATTAGATGGCACCACATTAAACTTTTATTTACATTGAGTATACACAAGGCGGACTTAATGCCACGAGGCATTCTCTACCTATCAACCTTTGGGCTAAAATAGTACTTCGATAGAGGTACAAAAACAAAGCTACAGATAATGTTGAAAGGTTGAATTTAAAATGGGAATACATACATATACTAATATAAAAATAGATACTATATTATATTACATAATTATAAATACTTAATAGAATACATAAAAATATCTGATATAATTATCTTGAATGACGAAGACCTTTTTGAATGATCAGGATTGCAACTATATCAAGATGTATTGACGCACTTTACGTTTATTAACAATTGCATGACACCAATTAAACGTCATCCGAAGACTTGAAACAACTTTTCAACATAAAATAGCTGCGAGATATAACAAAAAAAATGAAATTCTATACGCGTGTCATGGGCATTTTAATATGGCGTTTGTCTTTTTTTTTCAGATTGCTGTGGAACATGGTCAGTCAATCACAATTTTTTTATTAAGAGACAGTGAACCAACTTTAAAAGTCATTGTAAGTTAGTCAAATATATATATGTAAATGATTTCTTTCTTCTGAAAACAATAATATTCTGCAAATTTGCAATCAAGCTTTTTCAAAAATGCTTTACTACTTTAAAAATACAAGTTTGGTTTTGATTAATTTTAGTTGACATTAACAAAATCATGTTATTTCTTTTTCTCTTTATCTCTAACGAATTATTTCAATTTTCTCCGTCGCCAGTGAGCGGCTTACGATAACTACCGTTCGAAATGCTACCCATTGTAGCGGTAGGGGTTACTTTCCTATCATATTTTTTTGACATCAATATCCCATTTAGATATGTATAAATTAATCGCTTTAGACCATTTCCCAGTGAATAGTATAATTCAATTATTTCAGGTTCCTCAAAATGCAACAGTTATAAGTCTCAAGAAAGCTATAGAGAGGCACTTTGAATTACATTTTAAAAGAGCAGGAATTAAAACAAAGATATCATGGAAGTATATCTGGAAGACTTATAACTTGAACTTCGACAGTATCGCATTAGATGATGATAACACCCACATCCAAGATTATGGAGTCACGAACAAAGTCACTATAATGTTCAAGAAGAAGAAAGGAAAGAAAGGATAATAGTCACGAACAAAGTCACGATAATGTTCAAGAAGAAGAAAGGAAAGAAAGGATAATGTGTAAACAGCATTTATTTTGTGGCATAACTACAGCCATACATTTTTACTTTGAACCCACAATTACACCAAGTTAGTGGACAACTTAAATCATAATTTGTTAAACAATCCTCAAGTAACCTAATGGAACTGTCAAGCCTTAAAACAAAAATCATATGTACTCTTCTAAGAAATATGATATATTTTGCGTTTACGTCATAATACAATATACAGGTTAGGGATTATACACCGGCAAGTGATTCAACTCATATCCATAAAAACATTACCTTATGATTTCTAAACTTTGTTTTAAATCACATAGTCAAATCTAAAAAAATACATGCATCGAGAGGTGAACCTGTGCATCGCACTGGTTGTATCATGTTCTTTAACTGCCGGACCTGTGAAGGTCTCAAGTGCCAGCCATGTTGTGCCGTGTCTTAAAGAGTTACTCCGGTATTTTTAAAATTAATAACGGCTACTATGGCAGTAGAAGTAATCAAAACAACATTCACACCAGATATTTTCATAAGAAATACCCGAATATTTTGATATGACATGCTTCAAGAGATCAGCGTCGCGGTGCAAATAAGGGAGGCGGTCAAGGGAGGTCGTGGGCAGCTCGGGACCTTGGTTCTGGGTCTACTTCCACCAAACGCAATCCCTTTCTCCGGCCTAAATGAGTCTTAAATTTTATTTGCAAATGTTTTTATTGGTATATGATTAACGAAATTTTTATTCATACAAATAATTGATTATGTCTCACTCGAGTATTGCAGGTGCTTATAAACCCAATCCGTATAACTAAAATATTAGTGTACATAATGTATACACAGTAATAGATTTCCGTTAAACATATGTGGATTTTGCCCTAGATAGTCAAGTCACTAAATTAAAAGTTACTCAAATTATAATTGATATAGGATTCTTAAACATCCATCAAGATTTTGCGAGCGGTTGTAAAATAAAGCTGTAATTCTAAAGTTGCTCGAAGTCAGGCTGCGGCGGTGGCTCCTGCGGCAGAGGTTCGAAGTCGCCGAGGCTGTAATGGGGATCTTCGTGACGCGGAGTCGCCAACGGACGATCGTATGTGTCCTTAAGTAGCTCCTGGTCATGCTATGGAAGCAAAATTAGGGGATCAATAGTGATGAATGTTTTTTCTGTCAATGTTAAGGAAATATAAGTACAAAAAATAAATAAACAGTTTGATTTAAAAAAAAAAATCCTTTTCTAAAAAGTCGGCCAGCCTCTGTCCCCTGGGGTGTCGTTGCCCATACCCAAATTGCCCCACTCTCAACTCACCATCGCATCGAGTGCTTAGCTTTGCATTCAGTTTCCCATTAGAACAGTGAAGTGTTTCTTGGAGGCATGTATGGCCCTACGTCCTCATACATCTCGAATATGGGCCTTTCAACATGGGCAACCTTCAAAGCATTACAGATTACTTGAATCACTAAGAAATAACAGTATTTATTTATTTATACTTAATGTACACTAGTGTACAAAGGCGGTCTTAATGCGGTAGGCATTTTCTGCTAGACGACCTTTGGGTGATGCAGAGAACAATAAGGTAGATGCACCTACAAAATATGAAAGAAAGGTATAGATGCGAAGACATATTACACAAATACATAGACGTACATAAACATTACATGTATGAAAATATATTTATAGATATGAAATAAACACATACATACATATTATATAATAAATATACAAAGATGAAAAAAAAACAGAGTTGAGATGAATCTGCCGACGTCTTTTTGAAAAGGTATTTTCGTAATTTAGTTTTAAAGTTGTTCCGATTGTTAGCCATCCTGATTTCAAGGGGGAGCGCATTCCACAATAGAACAGATGAAAGAAAGTAGAATGAATAAAGCCAGAGTTAAGAGTGGGACATTGAAGAAGACTATTATTACTAGAACGAAGATATTTATTGCGGTTCATCATCATTTTTTTTCATCATTTCGGCCGAATAAAGTCCACTGCTGGACACAGGCCTCTCTCAAAGATCACCACAACGACCGATATGTTGTGTACCGGTGTGCTGTGTGCTCATTGAGGGGTTTTGCCATAATCGCCACGCTTGGCAGGCGGGTTGGCGATCGCAGTTGAGTTGTTAATGTATTCGAAGGACGCTGCTGCCCATCCTCCGGCTAATCCCTTAGTCGCCTTTTACGACACCCACGGGATGAGATGGGTTGGTGCTATTCGTAGCCGACACCACACGGCAATTTATTGTGGTTGGAACAAAGATACTGGAAGTGAGAAGATAAATAAGAAGGAGAATTAGGAGTGTATAATATAGAAAACAGGGTGGTCAGTGCTCTCATATTTCTGCGCTGGCGAATAGGCAACCAATTTAACAGTAATCCATACGCAGAGACATGATCATATTTATGGAGGTTGAAGACGAATCGAATGCAATTATGTGACACTACCTGATCGGACTGCAAGACGGAAGGCGGCGCGAGGTCGTCGAGCGACAGCTGAGTGTTGAGCACCGACGGAGGCGCGTAGTCCGACATCGCTGGTACGTTCTCACCCGACTGTTAAGCAAAATTGTACACTGTAGCTTGCTTACATTTCGCAACAATCAGTTTTCTTATGTGAAACATCTAATTCCGCGTTTATACGGGTGTAAGAAGAGCTGCATGGCTACTCTGTAAGAACTCACTTCTAAATCCGCAGTAAAATCTCTAATACCGTATTGTTTTTACTACTGTTCACTGCGGATTCTTATGTGAGTTGGCTTTACTAGCAAGCCTACTTCTGAATCCGCAGTAAAATTTCTAATTTCGTATGGTATTTTCTACTTTCGACTCCAGATTCAGAAGTGGGTTTGCTAGCGAGTTCTTACAGAATAGCACTGCTGCTATTAAACGTCGTTCGCCCAGCTTCTGACTGGTCTCTCTCCTTGCCTTGCCACCTCGAAACGGCTGTCCACGCTCGCCACTATACGGTGTAACGGCGTAATTTTTGTACTAATGCACATTATTGTTAATAGATATTTGAAATATAATATAAGATGCTTTTGTGTACACGTACAAATACCTCAATTCCGATATTTCAAATCTGCCAGGCCTCTCGCGACTCTTCACTTATTTAAGTTTTCTGATTTGCCTTGACAGTTTATCTATAATTCTCACAATCTCATCTCAACATTGAAAAAAGTTTTACACCTTTTATTATTATGTCATCCGAATATGCGTAATTTGAGAAAGACTGATGTCTAGCAGTTGACTTCGAGACGTTCATGTTCATAGAAGAATGTGACGTGTATAACTCGCACCCTCTACGGCTGGTGGGATCTTTTCAGTCATGTTATGGATATGATACCCACGTGTCTTCCTTGATTTAATTGCGAGCTCAGTTCACTGCTGAATAGAGTGCCACGTAGAGGATCGATTACATGCCGTGTGTCGACATTTTGGGGGGAAATTGGCAGTACTCATCACACTTAGCAGGCGGGTTGGTCAGTACAGAATGGCTGCGGTTTTAGAAGGGATACTGCTGCCCATCCCTCTGGTCTACAGTCCCTTAGTTGCCTTTAACGACATCCACGGGAGGAGATATAGTGGTGCTATTGACGGCATGGTTGGTGCAGTGGCAGTCGGCTGCTGCGCTCCGGGTCGTGGGTTCGATTCCCGCACGGAACTAATATTTGTATGGGCTGCAGGTCGTTGTTCTGGGTCTAGGTGTATTGTATGTGGAATTCATGTGTGTAAACGCACCCACGACACAGGAGAAATCCTAGCGTGAGGCAACGTTAGAAAAAAAAACTTAGTCCGGACACCGCATGGTATTAGCAAGACTTTACTTTTACAAAAGGTATACCTTTGTGACATACAAAATAGTTTTTTACTTACTGTTTCTGTGGTTTCTTCAATCGGTTTGGTAGTGAACACGGGTGGATCTTCACCGGAGCGCACCGTGTTGGCTCGCACTTCTTCCTCTGAGCTGTACGCGGTCTTATGGTCGCACATCAGTAAGTGGGTCAGCATGTCAGTACCTATGCATTTAGTTTATTACAATAAGAGGTGTTTGTTAATTACAAACTTTTAAACATACAGCAGGTACATTTAAACCATTCTGTAAGTGTGTAAGTCACCAAACTCCTCCTAAATTGCTGGACTGATTTTGATGTAATTTTTTGTGTATGTTAGAGTGAGTGATCTTTGGGGAGGCCTGTGTCCAGCAGTGGACTTCATTCGGCCGAAATGATGATGATGATAGTCTTTTTGTTCAGTTATTCAGTTTGAATTATTATAAATGTTTAATACTATTTGTTGATTCTATGTGATCGTATTATGTTTTCAATGCGAATTTCTGTAATTATGTGATTCTTATTATGTACATATAATACTTCCGTGTGGTGTACGGATTAAAAATATAGCACCACTCCATCTCCTCCCGTGGATGTCGTAAAAGGCGACTAAGGGAATCTAAACCAGAGGGATGGGCAGCAGCGTCCCTTCTGAGAAACGGTAGCCATACTGCGCTCACCAACCCGCCTGCCAAGCGTGGTGAGTATTGGCAAATACCCCCCAAAATGATGACACAGTTGTGAAAATCTATGGGGGAGGCCTTTGTTCAGTAGTGGACGTATAAATGGCAGATATGAAACATACAGCAACAGGAATATATTGTTTAAAAAATATAGGGTCAATTTTATCCGGTTGATTCTGTTAGGTCCAGAGCTGCCCGCGACATCCCTTGACCCCTTCTCCAATATGCGCCGTGACACTGACGCGAGACTACTCATTTCTGATTAAATAAAATAAAAACTGTTTGGGTGAAATAGCAGAAAATATGTTACATAAGTCAGTAGACCTGAACAGATAGGTGCATCGTCAGAGTTGGTTATGAGTGTTATGACCTTCACAGTTCACAGGTTAAATAGACGTGATACTGGCTGTCTCATTGTTTCACAACAACCTTAGATACGAATGTGGTTGGAATGTGGTGGTTGTCATTCATCCAATACGTTTGTCCAATTTACATATAATAAAAAAAAATGGATGATGATCAAATAAATGGGTATGAAAGCAATATTTCACTAGTATTAAAGCATGCTGTGTGGTGCCGGTTCAGATTACCACCACCCCATCTCCTCCCGCGGGTGTAGTAAAAGTCGACTAAGGGATTAGCCGGAGGATAGGCAGCAGCATCCTTCGAGCACATTGGCAACTCAACTGCGATCGCCAACCTGTCTGCCAAGCGTGGCAATTATGGTAAATCCCCCCAATGAGCCCACAGAACACCCATATCGATCGTTGTGGTGATCTTTCGGAGAGGCCTGTGTCCAGCAGTGGACTTAATTCGGCCGAAATGATGAAAGCAACCAATTTCTTTATAATACAAGGCCCAGATTCTTCTTCCTGTCCTGGTCCCAAGTTTCTTGGGGTCGGCGCTATTTGTTTATAGTCGTATTGCAATGGTTTTGGCCAAAAAGTATAGTCGGCAGCCTCCCTGAAACCAGCCCTCATTGGGTATGCTAGTGTCGGTGGCATCACCCAAAGTGCTTAATGGTACACACCGGGTTCAAAACTCCCTTAATCGCCTTCTACGACACCCACAGCATGAGATGGGCCTCCTATTTGTTACCCGTAGCTACACGAAAAAGGTTCATATTAAAAAAAGCGTTTCGAATTGAATATGACACTTGTCTAACATCACATCTTGGACAAAGATAATAAGGACGAGAGAGAAAAACCTTGACGATTGTGTTATGCACTTGCGTCGTCGACGCAATCGTCAAGTATTCTTTATGGCTTCTCGAGAGATTTTCATGCTCAACCGGATAAAATGGCGAAACGAAAATAGCCTCCAGCCTGGCTTTTATTTATATACTAACTGCGCCTTGGGGGACACGGACCTCGCCTTAGGACGTTACTGGAGTAACAACGAATCACAAAAGGGACTGCTGGATCTATACATTATTTTTAGGGGGATTTATTGGGGATTTTGAAGTACTCCCGAGACTCGGCGCGGGCCGGCGCGAGTGAGGGTCGCGTGAGGGGTTGATTAGTCAAAGAAATTAGATCAAGTCTTGGAGTGCATGGCAACGTAATAGTGTCCGTACCGACAGCGGTGTTGTACCCGCACACGCAGTGCGAGCGGTGCGGCGCGTCCCGTGGCGCGTCCTCCAGCGAGTGCGGGCCGGCGCAGTAGCCGCTGTGGCGCAGCATGGCGCGGTAGCACGCCGTCACGTACGAGCACTTGGTGCAGCGGGTAGTGCCTCTGGAAACATAACGAACGGGGAGAGTGAAAACCCGGTGTCTACTGGTAGTTCTACGAGCAATGTCCCGCCCATTTGCACTTCAGTTTACTAATCCTTTCAGTTATATCAGCAACTTTAGTTCTACAGATTTGCGATTCGATATCGGAAACGAGGAGAGAAATACCAAGCGTAGCTCTCTCCATAGCTCGCTGAGTGACCTTGGGCTTTCTTATGGGGCCCATTGTGAGTGACCACGACTCTGTTCCATATGTCATCACTGGTAACACACACTGGTTAAAGACGTTCGTCTTGAGGGATTGCGTTATTATTGAAAAAAAGACGTTGACTGATGGCCGTTGGTGTAAAAAGGTTCTCTAGTTGATACCGCGCACCGAAAAGCGCAGCGTGGGACGACCTCCAACGAGGTGGACAGACGACCTGGTGAAGTTAGCTGGGAGTCGTTGGATGCAGACGGCATGAAGCCGCTCGTTGCGGAAATCAATGGGGGAGGCCTTTCTTCAGCAGTGAACGTCCTTTGGCTGATATGATCATGATGGTATTGGTAGTCACAAAATAGCCTGCGGTCACGCTGTCTTTTGGTCCGCAGTCTATTAATTATTACACACACAGCACATACAGCCCGTAAATGTCTACTGCTGTGCATGGATTTTCCAATGATCACTACACTGCGCGATCATTGATATAGGAGGATGCTGCTGCCCTTCCTCTTTATATCTGTAAGGTATTTGATAATATGTTATTAATAAATTAGTCAATAAGTAGTAGGTAGTCCGATATATATTTTGAATATGTCACTTCTGCAATATACATCATTTGAGTTAGAGGTTATTCGTATTATTTATAATAAATCCATACATATTTCTCAGTGGCGACGAGTTAAAGGGATTTGAAATAATCTAGTGCAGACGAGTATAAACAGTAAACGCGAAAAATGTCGATCGGCAAGATTTCCGAGTTCAATGTGGAAGGCGACAATTGGCGGTTGTACGTGGAACGTATGGAACAATATTTTATTGTTAATAAAATTAGTGAGGAGTTGAAGGTTCCAACATTAGTGACGGTGATGGGAGCAAGGGGATACGAACTGTTGGTAAATCTTTGTACTCCAGATAAACCAACCACCAAAACATTCAAAAACTTAACGGACATAATGGAAAAACATCTGCAACCACGCCCTAGTACTTTGGCGGAACGTTACAAGTTCCATCATAGGAAGCAGACCAATGGAGAGAAAATAACTAATTATATTGCAGAGTTAAAGAAAATGTCTAGATCATGTGAATTTGGTCAGTGGTTGAACGAGGGCTTGCGCGATCAACTGGTATGCGGATTAGCTAGTGAATCGATACGGCAGCGTTTGTTTGCAGAAGAAAAATTAGATTTCCATAAGGCTTGCACTTTAGCATTGAGTATGGAGTCAGCAGAAAAGGATGCAGCCTTGATGGAATCTAAAAGCGGGCGAGATATGGTATCAGCAGAATGTCAGGCAATTGCGAGGGTGCAGAGGAGTCTGGAAGCGGCGATGCCACAGGGTCGAGACAGCGGACATGCGTCGACAGGCAATAGAGCGCGCTTCACTCCCATAGGTCGCGGATCACGGATCGCGGCTGGGCGGCACAACGCGGGTGCATCTGCCACCGTAGCCGCCACTGGTCCAGGTGGGGCAACTCCGCGCCAACAGTGTCGAGTGTGTGGCGCGAATCACGATGCTAGGACATGCAAGTTTGCACGCTACGTGTGCAGAGTGTGCAACCAGGCGGGCCATCTGCGACGAGTGTGTCCAGTAGTGAATAATATTGGTCATAACTATATTGATGACACCGCTGAGTTGAGTAGTGGCGGCAGTGACGAGGTAATAAATATTAATCAGTTGTCCTTAGAAAATTATCCCCCAATTATTATATCACTATGTATTGCTAACAGGTGTATAAAAATGGAATGTGATACTGGTAGTGCCGTATCGTGTATCAGTTATGACATGTACAGAAAGTATTTTGCTGATATAAAATTAGAAAAATGTAACTTGTCATTAAGATATTATACTGGAGAAACTATTCAGCCAGTGGGGGTAATGAAACCTCTTGTTAAATACAAAGACAAAAATAAACATTTAAACTTGTATGTAATTTATAATGGGAAGAGTATTTTGTTAGGTAGACAATGGATTACTGAATTAGGTATAAGTATACCAATAGTCTGTAGGAGTGATTGTAATGTTAACAATCTATCTTGTAGAGATTTTAATTACAAGGAATTCAGTTCCAGATATTGTGAGGTGTTTGCGGATGGACTGGGCCGATTCACAGGTGGCAAGGTCAGCATACATTTGCGTGAGGGAGCGAGGCCGGTGTACATGCGCGCGCGGCCGCTTGCCTACGCACTTCGCGAGCCTGTGGAGCAGGCGCTCGACCAGCTGACGCGTGATGGCGTGCTCACTCCTGTTGACCGCTCCGACTGGGCTACGCCCATCGTACCCGTCGTCAAGAAGGACGGTAACATTAGGATTTGTGCTGACTATAAGTTAACTTTGAACAAAGTGTTAGATGTCGACCGTTACCCATTGCCTAGGGTTGAAGATTTGCTGGCGCGCTTGCATGGTGGGCAACGATTCTCAAAAATTGATTTATCCCAGGCCTACGCACAATTTGAATTGGATGACAGTCGTGAATATACAGTAATTAATACCCATAAAGGTTTATTTCGATATAACCGACTGGTATATGGCCTTGCGTCAAGTCCAGCAATATTCCAAAAGAAACTAGAACAATTATTTGCTCACTTACCATATGTTGGAGTATTTTTGGATGATATAATTATCACTGGGCGAGACACCTGTTCACATTTAACAAATTTATGTAAGGTATTCGATATATTGCAATCAAATGGGTTAAAGGTTCAAAAGGAAAAATGCAGTTTCTTTGCAGAGTTTGTTACGTATTTAGGATATAAAATTTCGCAAGAAGGCGTACATACGTGTCCCGATAAGGTCAAAGCCATTAGTAATACTCCCACCCCTACAAACGTCAGCGAATTACGGTCATTTTTAGGAATGGTAATGTATTATGCCAAGTTCGTTCGGAACATAAGTTTTATTCTGGCGCCGCTTTATAATCTGTTACGGTCGGGAATAAGTTTCGTGTGGGACGAGCAGTGCGAAAGGCATTTAGGAAAGTAAAGTCTTTGTTGTCTTCCAGTGCAGTATTAGCACACTACTCTCCTGATCTGCCGCTGATACTAACAACTGACGCCAGTAGCGTAGGGGTTGGTGCAGTTATCTCACACGAGACACCGCACGGTGAGCGTCCCATCGCTTACGCATCGCGGTCGCTTACTAAGGCCGAGCGTGCGTATGCACAAATAGACAGAGAAGCTCTCGCTATCGTGTACGGTGTTAGGAAGTTTCATCAATATGTTTATGGTAGACGGTTCACTTTGAGAACAGACCATAAACCATTGACGTGTATATTTGGCAGCAAGGCTGGTATTCCCGTAATGGCCGCCAGTCGTATGCAGAGATGGGGAGTACTGCTATCAGGATATAATTATGACATCGAATATGTCCCGTCAGCTAAAAATAGTGCAGATGCCTTATCGAGGTTACCATCACACCATACTCAGCCAAGTGCAGTAACTGAAATAACATACTTAAACTTTGTAGAGGATTTTTTGCCAGTTACGCACATTGATGTTAGAAAGGCGTCTGCTACTGATACGGTATTGAGTAGAGTCCTTTTATACACTCAATCTGGATGGCCGACTCAGTGTACCAACGAGACATTAAGGCCGTATTTTACTAGACGTCATGAAATTTATACTGAAGGTAATTGTTTGATGTGGGGTTATAGAATAATTATTCCCTTGTCATTGCGTTCCCAAATTCTCAAACAGTTGCATAGTAGCCACATGGGCATAGTAAAAACAAAATCATGCGCTCGTAGCTACGTGTGGTGGCCGAAAATTGATGCTGATATTGAGGAACTGTGTCGAAGCTGTGCTACATGCGGGGCCGAGCTGCCGGCGCCACCTCGCGCGCCGCCGCATCCATGGCCATACATAACACAACCATGGTCAAGGTTACATATCGATTTCCTGGGTCCTTTACATGGAATGAAATTTTTTGTTATTATAGATTCGACATCGAAATGGTTAGAAGTATTTAATATGACACGCACCACAGGTAGTGCAGTAGTTAAAGTATTAAGGAGTTTGTTTGCTAGGTTTGGGCTTCCCTTAGAAGTAGTATCAGATCAAGGCCCACCATTTACGAGTGGTGAGTTCCAAGGCTTTCTAAGGGCTAATGGTATAAGACAAACGTTTTCTCCAGCATATCATCCCGCGTCAAATGGCGCAGCAGAAAATGCCGTGAAGACATGTAAAAATGCGATCAAAAAGGCTTTCACAAGTGGGGTCGATATCGATGCAGCATTACAGACATTTTTATTAGCTTATAGGAATACGACACATAGTACGACGGGAGAATCACCAGCTCAAATTTTGCAAAAACGACCGCTACGTTCGCGATTAGATCTGTTACGACGGGATAGAACCGTTGTCGATCGTGTAAGTGACGCACAGCGTCGCCAGACTGATTACGCTGGTGGTAGGATGCGCGAACTCGAGGCAGGTGAACCAGTTTGGTTCAGGGACTACAGAGGTCAACAAAAATGGGAAAAAGGGACTGTAGTACATACCGAACGAACACGTATTTGTGTCAATGAAAGTAACGGTCGACAACATACTAGGCACATAGATCAGGTTCGTCGTAGGTCACGCATGTCTAATGTTCCCTGTCCGGATATTGACGCAAGGGTGGGACCTGACGATCAGGAGAGTGGTCATTCTAGAAACATCCCTACTATTGAACATGGTTCAAAAAGTAAGGAAGAGGATGAAATTAAGAGAGGAGGAGGAACCGATAGGAGTAAGCACCCTGAGGCGCAGGAAATAGACGAGCATTTCAGTACGCCTCCACGGTCCATGTCACCAGCACAGGCTATATCCGATTATAAACCTTCGCCATCAGTGTCGCGTCCCACAAGAGTCCGCAAGCCTGTAATAAGATTTCAGGTCGAATGATTGTGTGCCTTTTTGTTGTTTAGGATATACCTATAGTGTTAAGGAAAGTGGAAAAACTTAAGTTTTAATTTAAGGGTGGAGGTGTAAGGTATTTGATAATATGTTATTAATAAATTAGTCAATAAGTAGTAGGTAGTCCGATATATATTTTGAATATGTCACTTCTGCAATATACATCATTTGAGTTAGAGGTTATTCGTATTATTTATAATAAATCCATACATATTTCTCAATATCAACCGGCATTTACCACACCTATGGGTGGAGAGAGGGGTAGTCTATTCTTTGTCAAGATAAGGAACCGCACGTAGTTAATTTATCACATATTTTTGGAACGAAGTTCTTTTACGCGGCTTACAGTAGTGTGAGCTAGCAGAAATCGTCACGTAAGGAAAAAGCGTTATGCCCCCTCCAGGCGAACTTTCCCTCTCTTTCTCTATTATAATACAGTAGGCGACCATTCCCTCTGTTTTGTGTCCTTATTGCAAGCAAGAAACTTGGTCCTGACGGGAGTCCTCCGACCGCACAATTTTATTTCTGTGGTTACTACCTGCTGCTATGTCGTCAGTGGATCACCACTTAGCAAGAGTAGGTATTTACTACTTACACGCATTATTTTGGAGGATCATATTCAGTTTTACGGGTAACAACATATCAGAATTGCATTGAAGCTATTTGGAAGCTGCTCCTAGAAGGGGGCAGAAAAATTATTTTGTTTATTTACTCACAAGAAATGCTTTTCTCGGTCCAGCGGCGTGTCACACTCCCTGCAGAGCATGCCTTCGGGCAGCACTAGTGTCAAACCTTCAAACGTCTCATCGATTGTATGGTTGGCTGAGTCCTTCACTGGGGGACGCGCCTTGTTCTGTCGAACGATAGCATTACTCAATGTTATAGTTGAGGTTTTAACCACTGTATACTTCGAATATTTTAGAGAAACTAACCCTAGGTTTAGTGATCAAGTGCTCTTCGGAGCACAATGGAGTTGCACCTTCTACCGTAATGTGGTCACGCACTTGATGCTCCTTCAGTTGACCTGAAATGTACCACCATATCTATACAAATAAATAAAATTGAAGTGTGTTTGTAATGTCAAAATGACAGCTTTTACTAAACGCCTATAAAATTATACTTTTTGTGTTGTCTGTTCCGGCTTATCCTAAATGGCTGGACCGATTTTGACAGGACTTTCGCTGGCAGATAGCTGATATTAGAAGTAGTAACTAGGCTGCTTTTATTTTAGAAAAATAATTAGAGTTCCGCAAAAAGAAATTAAAACCCATGAAATCATTGGATTTGAAGAAATCGGTTAATTATAAATCATTATTATATTAAACAGTGGTTGAAACCGCGGGGTACAACTAGTAAATAAAAATAAACTAGCATTCTGTTTTATAAAAACAGGGCATTGCATTCGTTTACAATCCATGATATTTGCTCTGCAATGCTGCTATGGGGTGTCTGAATTTAACGACGCTAGATAATATTTACCGTGCCGTGGCTAAACAGTTAAGTGGGAAAACATCGCAAGCTATATCTTCCACAGTGGATATGTGAATAGCTCAAAACTGGCTTAGAAATAATAACTATAACCTTGCGGGAACTAAAATATGTCAAGATATTATAGTTTTGATAGTATTTATCCAGACAACATCACATTGTAGCCAGCTCATATTTTTTTAATGAAACTCACCAAGATGTACGAACTTAAGCACACATCTGTTGCAACGGAATTCATTCTCTTTGTCCTGATGCTGCTTCAAGTGATCAAGGTATAGCACCAAGTTGGCTGTCAGCTCATGACCATCAGCATACACTTTTATGACCTGTGACAAAAAAAAAAGAATATTTTTACTTCTTTGTCTTATGTTATCAATGAAATCAGTCAGTATCACTAGGTGCTAACCTACCATAGCACAAGAGCTACAACCCGAATAATTTAAGGATTTCGACTCGCACAGAGATTGAAATAAATAGATGGGCTGATACCATACATTACAACGCTCCAAATTGGTCAACACTCAAAGGAGTGGACAAGTGAAATTCACATCAGACGCAATCGGGTACCTATTTAAGAACGTTATCGTTCGGATCGATCGCTATCGAGAACGTAAAGTATGACGTCATGCGCGTTCAAGAAATGTAAAAACGTCACTGGAAATACTTGACAGACTGACAAAAGCAGTAGAGAACGAACCATTTGAAATACTTATGAGAAGGACAGTGACAAAAAGCAGTTTCGTACTTCGTCAAGAATACTACGATAACCCATTGTCCGAACTGCTCCGAACTACTTGTTTACTTATTACGACACAATGTTTGCGTTTTTATGCAATTGAATATAGTTTTAAGAATTACTTGTATGAGTAATCGACGCACACACCTAAATAACAATACACGGATTTTGTTTATAATGTAGATAGGCCCTATCTAACGATTTAAATATGAGGACTCGCAACTCTTTTCCCACTAATTTCAATATAAAATGGATCTTGAATTCCTCTAGGCATTCTTTTCACCACTTGGTAAAGTATAATGATACTTTGAGATTGTGTTTTTGAGGCACGATTCCCACAACGATTGGGGAAAAAGTTATCCACTAGCTTTGACCAAACGTGGACAACGTTCATGTTACTACGTTTTTTTTTTAAGTTTTAAACATTGCCCCACGCTAGGATTTCTCCTGTGTCGTGGGTGCGTTTACAGACATGAATTCCACATACAATACACCCAGACCCGGGACCCAGACCCAACTGCTGCAAATCATACAAATATTTGTTCCGTGCGGGAATCGAACCTGCTACCTGAAGCGCATCAGCCGACTGTATCAGCCACTGCACCAACCGTGCCGTCAATTGTGATGATTATAGAGAGTGCAGTGGGTAGAGTTGATTATTAATTATTAACAGTTATACCTTCAGGCAATATGGGCAGAACACGGTGTTGGTACTGCAGTGCGCAGTGCGGTAGTGGTCGGCAGCGGCGCGGTGCGACGACACGCGGTAGTCGCACGCATCGCACGCATATGGGAGTTCCAGGGGAGCGTGAGTCTTCTGCATGTGGGAGGCGAGGGTCAACACAGCTGCGAAACGGACCTGGCGACAAAGAACGAAAATGTTATGGTTGGAGTAAATTATGGAGATATTTCATACGAGCCATCGCACACTCGTGCGATAGAGCCTCAGGGTGCAGTGTAGCCGCAGGGTGACCGGCGGGCCGATTACCCAAGTCGCAGACGCTTTGCAACAGGCGTAAATTGTTCCAACGCCGCTGTCAAACGTCAATTTGGTATTACCTATTTAAAATTCAAATTCAAAAGATTTTTATTCATATAAACCATTTACGGGCGCTAATGAATAGTCAGAATGTAGTTGCACGGTTCCAAGAAGTTGGCCCTATGGAGAAGAACCGGCAAGAAACTCCATAGTAACTCTTTTAAAATAATTTAAAAATGTTACATACATTGCAATATAGTAGCATAAAGTTATGTGAAAAAGAATTGCCGATAGCGACTAAACAGGCGAAGATCTCTGACGCGCCTCTGTCGGACAATCAATGAACTTAAAACGTTCATTCTTTTTAGTTCCACTGGTGGCTACCTTATCGTTACTGGTGCTAGTAACAATGCAAGTAGCGACAGGCGGGCGATACCTTACCAATTTTTTTGACGCTTGCCACCGGTGGATCCTTGGCTGCGCGATAGCTGCTATCGTGTCTGCTGTCGCTGCTTTAAGCTAATCAGCCCGCGGCACTCCCAAAAATAAGGCAGAGTAATCTACAACTTACTTATATCTTTGATAAGTAAGTTACCAAATAATTTTTTTATGCAACTTGGTGGCGAGTCTAGCCAGTCATTAGCCTGCTGGTAAGCGACATGCCTGCCCGTAACAATTAGAATGCTACCCAGGACTGGTCCTGCGAGGCATCACAAAGCGCACGTCACCTCGAGACACGAGTTATTTAGTCTCTTATGCCCAGTAGTATCACTAGCTACAGTGCCAGAGCACAGTAATGTCTAGAGAGTAAAACACTACTGCTTAGCGGCAAATATCTGGCACTGGTGTGGTACCTGCCTAGCCGGCCTCTTGCAATAAAAGGCAAGCAAATTTTGGTCTTCAGTCTGCAGCACTGCATTTAATCTGCACCTCCTAGTAAAATAACATAGCTGTGGCCTTCTGAACTTGCTTGGAACCTTTTATAAACTGGTGAGATATTTTGTAACTATCGCGAATCCCACGCTCCCGTTGCAATAGCGGTCGAAGAAACCCTGTATTGGTTTAGCCGGTAAGAGTCCAGCATACTCATCCACCTTCCCCCCTGCAGAAGTAGTCCATTTACAATCCTTACAACTTACCTCACAGATGAGGCAGGCGTACGTGAAAAGCTCCGGTGACTTCGTGTCTGCGGGGTGCACGTGTTTCAGATGCGTGTCTAGCTCTTCTTGGTTCGGGAAACGAACGAGGCAGTACGTGCACTGATCTGGGTCTGAACCATCTGCAGCAGGTGGAACAGCATGCCCATATAAGTGCGCCATTAGGGCACAGTTCTCGTTGTACTCCTCGTCGCAGACTGGACACTGTTGAAGATAGAGACAATTTGTTTTATGGTCATGATAACTCATCATCAGTGTATAATCTATGGTCTCACACACACATCAGACCGTAAACGTCCACTGCTAAACATAGAAAGAAAGAAAGAAACTTTTATTCCAGTCGCGCACTATTATGAAAATAGTAAAATACAAACAAAACAGCACAAAAAATACTAATAAGGAAACATGATACTACGTTCCTATCTCAGCATTGTACTGCAACATCTAAATGCTGCAGCGCTGATAGGACCTGATTATAGTGAAGCCACGGGCAGTTACGACTAGAATAGTGAATATTTTTACTATAGTATAAATAATTAATAACAGAAATAATTTAAGTGTAAAGTGCAATATGAAAATAAACACAAAATATACCTATACAAAATGAATTATTAATTCGATGGAATTCTTAGACGATAAATTATTGTGTGGAAGAATATTTCTTACTCGTTGCGGTTATATGGCGGAGGCCCTCGGGGATTCCGAGCGTGAATTTCGAATCTGAGCGAGTGACCACGGGAAGATGGCGATGCGGACGTGGTTACGTGCCACCGTTTGTCCAGGACAACGCAGTGTGGCTTCAGGGGATCCTTTACAGTTATCACCGAGATGTGGCTGGCAGGGCGGCCTTTTTACAGCCTCCTTCCGCATCCTCTCCGCGATGTGCCTAAAGGCGTGCCAATGGGCAGCACTAGTGTGATCGTAAGAGGACCTAACCTTTGGTGCCGAAGATGACCGCTCCGGTGGATTTAGCCAGTAGGAGTCCCCTCCCCGGGGCGGATGAAGTACATAATGACGTATTCGAAGGTTGTGAAGGATTTATCGAGTTCCAGGAGCCCCCTTCGGTACCGAAGATACAACATCCCGGTTGTTTTAGCCGATAGGAGACGGAATTCCCCTCCGCCTTACACTGGGGCGGAGGAAGTGCCTAATGTATTTCGACCAGCTCAAATAAATAAAAAGGTTGAATTGAAAGTAGTTCGGATTTTCATAAAACTTACGTTAACTGCGATAGCAGCTTTTACAAAGTGTCCATTCCCTCCAATCTGTCCAAAGTAGTATCTCTCCATGGAAACCGTCTCTTCTGGTCGTACTTCCTTCTTGATGCTCTTCAGTGGCATATCATCCAAATCATCATCTACGTAAGAACGAGCTTTGTTGTTCCGACGGCTTCGTGCTGTTGGCTCTGGTTCCTTCTTCTCTTTGGGCTTCTCTTTTTCTTCTTTTATTTTGGTTATTTTTCGGCTTTGGGCTAGAGGAATCTGTGAATGGAGAATTGGTGGGTTACAGATTCTCTAAGATGGAGAAATATCGAACCGCGCGAGATTCCCCCCCAGACCAGTACAACTATCTGTAGGCTGCTTGTGCACTACGTCTGGTCCGTAATTTTAGTGATGAAGTGGTCCAATCCAAACTCGCATTTATATTGTGAGCGGTAAGGTTGAGTCTTGTTTTGAGTCGGAAATATGACGTAACAATCTCACATGATAGATGGCAAGTCGTATTTTGTTAAACTCAAACAAATATTTGTTTCGAGTCGGGATCGAACCCTTCACAAGTAGGAACCAAATGTCAAAAGAACATGGGTTATTGAATTATATTACCTCCTCGTCATCTTCTTCGACATAAGTAGTCTTCTCCTTCTTCCTCTTCTTGGGCGGCGGCGTGGGCGAGGGTTCTTTCTTCTTACGGCCGCGTTTTCCGCGACCTGTTTCCGGTTCAGGCTCCTCTATTTTCTCTACTTTCTCTACTTTTTCTATTTTCTCTTTTTTCTAGAAGTGAAAAAGAGTTTATGAATATGTTGACAACAGTAAAACAGATTGATACATATCAATTAAGCGATTATGGATGTGGTGACCGCTTTAAGAATATAGCACCACTCGACTTAAAGGCGACTAAAAGACTCTAAACCAGGGGGATGGGCAGCAGGGTCCTTTTTGTGTAACAGCAGCCATACTGCGCTCACCAATCCGCCTGCTAAGCGTGGTGAGGACTGGAAAATTCCCCCTAAAATGTAACTGCTTTTTGTGGAAATCTATGGGGGAGGCCTTTGTTCAGCAGTGGACGTCCTTTGGCTGATAATGATGAATTTAGCGATAGAACTCAAAATGTGTTTGGGATGACAGAGTGTGATAGCGCTAAAATCTTCTCTCAAACAAACATCAACTCGCAAATGTGCACAGCTGAAATTGGGCCTTCCAATGATCGCTACAATTATTGGTTTTATTGCCATAATCACCACGCTTGGCAAACGGATTGGTGATTGCAGTATGTTGTTATTAGTGCATGGGAGAATGCTGCTGCCGATCCTCTTGATATATATTATGTCGTGGGTACAGTTGACAGACATAAATCTCACATGCCCTCAGACCCTAAGCGATATCTGTAGATCATATTTGCTCCGTGTGGGGATCGAACCCGCGACACGTAGCGCAACAAGCCAAAGGCTTGAGTGCTACAACATGATTGAGCTAAGCGACGATGATGGATACGTCATGGCAATTTATCATAAACTTTAATAAATAATAAAATTTGGCCAAACTTTGGATTAGACAGCACTCTCTCTGTGATTGTGGTTTAGATGAAGGAAATGTGGATCACATTTTCTTCTGTTGTCCTAAAATGGGCTCATCATTATATGATATATTATATTTTGACATCCCACATCCCACTTCTGTCAAATGCCTTCTTTCTTATGTATTTACTTGTTTTGTATCATCATCATATCAGCCACAGGACGTCCACTGCTGAACAAAGGCCTCCCCCTTACATTTCCACAACGAGCGGTCACATGCCGCTCTCATCCAACGACTCCCAGCGACCTTCACCAGGTCGTCTGTCCACCTCGTTGGAGGTCCCACGCTGCGTTTTCCGGTGCGCGGTCTCCATTCGAGAACCTTTGTGCCCCAACGGCCATCAGTTCTACGAGCAATGTGCCCTGCCCATTGCCACTTCAGTTTACTAATCCTTTCAGCTATGTCGACAACTTTAGTTCTTCTACGGATCTCCTCATTTCTGATTCGATCTCGTAGAGAAATACCAAGCATAGCTCTCTCCATAGCTCGCTGAGTGACCTTGAGCTTTCTTATGAGGCCCATTGTGTATACATATATTGTTTTGTATATATATTGGGTAAATATATTAAGTCTAATAAAATCAAATAATAATTTTTGGGTATTGTTTATAGTTGGGATTGCTGATATTTTCTCTGCTTGAATAATATTGTTTTTTTAAAATGCCCGGCGATATTTCACAAACTTCTGCATTTGATGTTCTGTGAAACTAGGCATACAAGGTACACATTTAGCAAAAAAAATTGTGGTTCTCCTTATGTGTCATAAATTAAGTTTTGAATAAGTTGAACACCAAACACCGTCGACAACACAGAATTAATTAACTTGAACATCGTCCATTGTTGCCTTATTACATGACATTGGCGAAATTGTGGAAGATACTCTACAGAAGCCATAATTCAAGAGAAGAAGAAGAAGAAAAAAAATTATGTGGTGTCGTGGGACACCAGGTAGGAACGAAGTTCCTTCGGCTAATGTAGAATCGACACTTATACACTACTCGCTTGTGTATGCGACTGTCGCGCCTGCGCACGTCTCATTTAACGGTTTTATTCCACGCACTTTTTTCCACGGATTTTTTCTTACGGTTTTACTATCACATTTTTTTCAGTTCGGTCGCGCAGCAAAATCCCTATCCCCTCCAAGCCTGCCGTAAGGAACTTCGTTCCAATATTAAAATCTGGCTTGTTTCGTGTAGACTTTCTGTAATTTAGACTCTTTTCTCCTACATTGTCCTCACATAACCTTCATTTTAAGCACAATGTAGTCAAATATTACAAAATATAACATACACACAATAAATAAATTATGAATTAAAAAGAGTAGCCATATAAGAAACTCTTGCCCGTTCTTCTCCATAGGAAATCTACAGCTTGGAACGCGGCAACTAAAGTCTGACTACTCATAAGTAAGTAATTGATTTTATATGAATAAAAATATCTTTAACTTTTACGTTTGGCAGAACAAACCCACCCCTATCTATCGTATTCTAGGAGGAAGTATAATCTTCTAGCTGTACAAACCCCCATAACAGCATGGAAAGCTTTACCTTGCCAGTGGGATACTTCCAGTTCTTGAAAGGGTTGGCGGCGATCTTGTTGAGGCGTACAGTGATCGGGTCTTTGGAATCCATCTTACATTGTTCGGCTATGTGGATCACTATGTTGTCGAAGGCTTGCCCAGGCGCTATACCGTACCTGGAGTCAAATGAATTAGATTAATAATAGTTGGCTTCGGCAGGCTCTTTGAGATGCCTTCGTGATTTTCTCTCTATTACTACCAAAATTACTTTAGCAGTCTATGTACTTCGAATACTTGACTATGCTGATGCCAGCTATCTTGATCTCACACAAGACTTACTTGAGCGACTTCACAATCTTTGTATCAGACTTAAATTTGGCTTGCCATAAATATGATCAAATTACTGAATTTTGAACTAAGCTCAAATGGCTTCCTAATCGCCTTCGCCGCAATTCCCATATTTTTTTTTACCTACATAATAAAAAATAAAAAACACTATAATAAAACGGTTTTAAACGGAAAACCTAAGTAAGACATCTCAAAAACTCACTAATCCTTCTGCCAATTTTAGAGTTCCGTACGCCCGAATGAAAAGTCGGAACCCTTAAAGGATCACTCGTGTGTCTGTTTATCTAGTCAGTCTGTTACAGCCAATTTGCTCCGAATCTACTGGCCCGATTATGTTGAAATTTGTTACACATATGAATTTCTGTGACCCAAATACAGACATGTAACTTAAATAAATTAACATTAGATAAGGGGTCACCTTTTGGGCGCGAATAGGTATTTTGTTTTACAATAATGAAATAAAAAATATATAAGTAATTCTTAAGCTATCGCGAATTGAATATATGATTTTAAAGTTATTTAAGAAAATAGATGAAAATGGACCATCCCCTCATAACCTGCGAAACTAACGAGCTTATTTTTTTAATAAAAGTATTGAGCATAGTTCTGTACTTGTAGATAACCGGAAAGCCTATAAGAAGTATAAGTGGTAAGTATAAGTGGTATAAGTATAAGTGGTATAAGTATAAGTGGTCTTAAAATAACATGGTAAATCTTTCAATGTTGTTATTCAAACTTACATTTGCAGTTGGAATTTAAGGAAGAACATGATTTGCAATTACAATGTTAAGTTTGTTCTTGGGATAAATTATTGGCATTTTATTCAGCAATTTCCCTCTACAATCCGGTACCATACATACTTTTCTTAATTACCACAAACAAATTTGAGTCAAATAAAAAACTTTTACGTTTATCAGTATATTTTATCTATCGTATTATAATATCAGATATTTATTGCATTGTTATGTATTTATATTATTACGTCTAAGTATGTTTTGTATGCTTGACAGCCCAATATCTCTCTCCTTTCTTTCAATACACCCAAAGGTTTGTCTGGAAGAGACCGCCTTGTTCGGTTAGACCGCCCATTGTACATATCTTTGTAAATGTTTGTCCTTCACGTATTTTATACTGTACAATAAAGAGTATAATTAATAAATAAAACAGTTTCGAATGCCGTGTGTTCCAGTTTAACACAATTGCGCATACACTATCGTGGTTATGGCTGTTGGTAGGACAGTAGTACTGCCTTAGTACAACACTTCAGATAAAGGCGTTTACCACTAAATGTCACATTTAGAAATATAATTATAGAATACTTGTGCATGAAGAAAGTACTGCTGATACCTTGCAAACCTATTAGGGGATGGGGGGTAGTGTAAGAAATGAAAAGGAGAGCATGGAAGGCACCATAAATACCTGAGGCCGAAGACGATTTGACAGTCAATGACCGGTTAAGCAACCACATTTCCAAGAAATGTGCGCGAGAAGCCCAATAAAACGATTTGACAGCACAGACGGCGGCATAAAAATCCGGCTTGCCAGGCCAAATACACCAGCGTCAGCAGCCTACGGTAATACCTTCTTTATCCAATAAAACACATACCTCTCTCTCCAAACCAGTTCATCTAGGAACTGCTGTATAATCTGTCTCGATAACAACGACAGTGTGTTCTGGAACATTCTGGGCACTATTCTCCTCAGATACTCCATGATGTTAGCATTGCTGTTTCTAACAGTCTGGTCAGAATGCGAAGATGCTTGATGAACGTTCTTGAACCCCATAGACACGAGGGTTCCCTTATCTACAGTCAAGTCAGTGAGAATCGTTGATAATGGGTGAACCCACGCGGAAAGGGGCTCTAGAATCTTTTGGAACCTCTTTTTGTAGTTTTTCTCATGTTCGGCTAGAGGTTCTACGGCGCGGAGACGGATCTGTGCGAAAAAAAGTACAATAGTAGTGTCTTAGAAGCTAGAAAAACAAAATGATGAGCAAAAGACAATCAGGAGATTGGTGACTGGTCACTAAATCTTCTTAAAACAGAAATAATGTTCCAATAACTACCAGTCCATGCAGGAATAAGTAGATAAGAGCTCACGGATATAATTACAGAATGTTTTGTAATTTTCTGTAGAAAATTAGTGAAACGGCAGGGTTGGTGCAGTGGCTGATACAGTCGGCTGCTGCGCTCCGGGTCATGGGTTCGATTCCCGCACGGAACAAATATTTGTATGATCTGCAGGTAGGATTTTTTTGTTTTTTTTTTAAAAACGTTGCCCCACACTATGATTTCTCCTATGTGGTGGGTGCGTTTACAGACATACATTTCACACACAATACACCCAGATCAGGAACAACTACCTGCAGATCATACAAATATTTGTTCCGTGCGGGAATCGAACCCGCGACCTGGAGCGCAGCAGTCGACTGTATCAGCCACTGCACCAACCGTGTCGTCATAGTTGTTCCGAGTCTGGGTGTATTGTGTGTGGAATTCATGTCTGTAAACGCACACACAACATAAGAGAAATCCTAGGGTGGGACAACGTTTTTTTAAAAAAAGGAAAAATAAAGGTAATATATTTAAAAAACCGGGTTTAGAGAACCAAACTCACCAATTTCTCAACAGGATCCAGCACGCCCAATACTTCAACCTTCACCTGCCTTTGCGTGCCGTCATGGCTGGTCGTACCCAGCGATATGACGCCGACCTCAACTTTCTTGCCTGATCCACCCAGTAAACCCATATGCTGGTGTATAGCTGATGAGCAAACTGCCCTTAACCAGGTAAACAGACCTTTCACATATAAGTTATCCACTTTGACCCATTGGACTACGTTCTGTACGTTCGTTTGACAAGCCCAATGGTATATCAGCTTGAGGAGTACGCTTGGAGGGAAAGTGGCGCCTTCGAAGATAGAACTGGAGTATACTGAGACAAATCGTGTGGGGCAGCATTCGGATATCCACACGTAACCGCCTGAATATGGGAATTTCGATACATCGGAGTACATACCTGAAAAAATGTTAATAATATTGGTATGGGAATCCAGGAGTCAAGACTAACTCAACTCATACTAGGCTCAAACTTGCACGAGGCTGTGAATGTAGATCAGAGTCACCGTTTATCGAATCCAATGTCCCACATTAGGTTATTAAGCTAGCACAAAACAGTATAAAAGTATGAATCTTCGCAAAGGCTTCGATAAGCAGCAGAAGTGGCAAGGCACCACATTGTTCAAACAAAATGTTATTATTCGACATATGCCTATGTCAGGACCCGTCAGTGACCCAGGACGGGACAATTGTAGTATGTTTCTTCTGGACCGAAGCGAATAATTTGCAAATTATAAGTATTTAGTTGACATATTGCATAATGACAAGGGCGCGATGCGAATTCGTCATTTTTATCTGCTACAAAATTTCGATGCATAATATCCGCGACGCGGCGTCGTCTTATGCTAGGGCCACACTAAGGTTTAACGCCGTTAATGGACACTAGACATAGTAGCCACGATTTAATGCGCTAATTTTGTAATGAATGGATAGCTCGGGTGAAGTCTCACATCAAGGAGATTAAGCGCGTTATTTAATGCGTGAAGTGGCCAAACCTGGGTTTGACAAGGGCACCGAGTACGATAGGATTGTACGTCTTTGTTTCCCGCCCGAAACAACTGTTGATCGACGATAACTATGGCTGACAATTAACATTACACAGGTATTTTGTGGCTATGGAGTGGACAAATGAAAAACTGGTTGAGACACTCGTCAAATAATACATCAACAGCCATCTTCATGTCGAATAACGCGAATTATCGATGATTAAGTTAAATACGTTGTAACGGTAAATACAGGTGGCCACTCAGTTAACGCATTATTTTGTGGAATATGTGATAAAAATTGCTGGTCGGTATGTCCAGCTCAAGACAATCTCATATAACATGTGTGGAGTCAGTTAAATTCAGTGAATATTACATTATTAAATCTTTTCTTTCTCTTTCAATCTTGACATGTTATGTAAACATTTCTTACTACTTACCTAAACACTTACTTGTCTAAACATTCATTTCTTTAATGACTTTTGTATTCAATTACTATGATTCGCTACTGTAAGTGTGAGCACCGTGTTGGTTATAACTTTATTCTCTTTTAATTGACGTGATAGTTGTCTGGCAATCTAGATATGTCATGCTCACTTAAGTGTTCTGCTGATGGTGGCGTCGTGTATTGGGGCGCATAATTTCCCTCCAATATGGTTGAGCTAAGCGATGCTGATGCATGTGTCACGCTCGTGAACGAGAGCCGTCTGTCGGGACTGGTCAACCTAATGCTGCCATAGCAATATAATCATAATGTTAATAAATATTACAGTCAGGCTTGTTTAGTATAGACTTTAAGAAGTTTAGTCTCTTTTCTCCTACATTGTCTTCCTAATTTCGAGAAACAATGTAATTCATAAATATTTAACATGATTTAAAAACAGTAACCATGTGGTTTCTTGCCCGTTCTTCTCCAAAGGAAATCAACATCTAGAACGCGGCAACTAAAGTCTTTATTTTATATTTTTGCACCTTTATAATTTCGATAATGGGCGTTAGACGGTAAACCTTAGTGTGGCACCAGCATTATTCGTTTCGGTGGCGGATTTGTTTAGGTAGGTATTAAAGAAACTAAAGTTAACATCATCTATATTACCAATAGAGTTGAGGCGGATTAGGGCCTACTGGATGATTATGTATTACTCACCGAGTTTGAGCTTGTTCCCAGGATGTATGACGCACCACTGTTCGGACCTGACCAAGCCCTGCTGTATGAGCCACTCAGTGAACTTCATAGGTGTGTGCATCAGCACTGACTTCACTTTACTATCGAGCGCGGATCGATCAGAAGGCGGCTCGGTGTCTTTCGCCCGAAGGTATGGACGAGCCACCACAACCAATGATGGGAATGTTTTGCCTGTAAAACATTGTATTAATATCAGTTCCCAATAATCGATTTGAACCTGCTGTGTGGGCAAAATTTTATCAATCAATTAGTAATCAACCATAACGTATTTTTTATTGATCCGTTGGATATAAATTATGTACTTCCTCCGCACTGGGAAAGGGCGGAGGCGTATCCTACCGGATAAAATCACTGGAGTGGTCTCTTCGGCACCGTAGGGAGGCTCCAGGAACTCAAAAGATCTCCATTTAGAGCCGCCCATTGGTGCCACGCCTTTAGGCACATCTCAAAGAGGATGACTGTAAAGCGGTCACCTTTTCTAGCAGAGGGAAGGCGACTGTAAAGAGGCCACCACCCAGGCACTTCTCGGGGGAATTGTAATGGATTCTCCCGAAACCTCGCTATGCACTGTGCTGCGCACACGGCGGCGCCTGACTACATGCGCACCGCCGTCATCACGAGGGTCACTCCACCACTTTTAGATTATACAGTAAAATTATGTAAACTTACCTTGAAGCTTATTAAAGGACACTTCCCGTGAATCGGCAACGTTCTTATTGCCATCGTCTTTAGTGAGGTCTACTATTGCGGTGGTCTTCGTCGCACTGCCAGTAAGGAGGCCACCGATAGCTGTGGCTTCTGATGGACGAACGTTCGTCACTACGCTGTGTACATCTGTGGAAGATATTGTATTGACTTTGAACAATCCAATTTAACATGGTCTTCAAATATCAGGGTGTTTTGATCTTGATGTGGAATGAAGCATATCTGCAAATTCGCAGCTTTAGCTATTTATAAGTTTTATCTTTAGATTTAGAAGAGTCTTCTCGTGACCACTGTCAATGCAACTTGGCGAAACGTTGAGGTTAGTAAATTGTTTAAATTGTTTTGATTTATCTGTGCGCGAAAAGTCCCAAAATCATAGTCTAATCTAAATCTAAATTTATCTATTTAGTTTAGTTTTAGTGGTGGTCACCTTTATCAAGTGTTTTGGAAAGTGAATATTCTTATCTTGGTTTAATTTTTACAGTGTTAGTTATATATACATACAATATATATACAATACAGTCTGACAGCGTATATTTGGTGTCATGCCAACACTTATATTATTGTCTGGCTTTTCCTAGGCAATTGAATGTCGAAGAATCGCAGAATTGTGTTGATGAGCATAAGGATTTTTTAAAGCTTTTTTACGTGGCTTATAGTAGAGTGAACTGGCAGAAATCGTCACATAAGAAAACAGCGTTATGCCCCTCCAGGCGACCTTTGCGTCGCTTTCTCTTTCCCTATCTTTGTCTCTTTTTATTATATACGGTTGTCTGTGTGTATGCGTGCGATTGTCGAGATTCTAGCAGCAAGCATTGTGCGCGGTCAGCTGTATAACCTCAATTCTAAACCGTGTCATATTATTTAAACAATTATTTTGTTATTGTTTCAATTCACAGGGATTTATAGTGTCATTATTGCATCTAAGGAACTTCGTTCCTGACGGGGATCCTCCGACCGCACATTTTTTTTTACAACAAAATGTCGAGATTAGCTTGTCTTTCGCTTCGCTTGGTAAGCTTCATGCCTATCCATTGCAATTGTAATGCTACCCAGGACTAGTCCTGCGCGGTGTCACACTGCGCTCGTCTCGGGACGTTAAGGGTGAGATTCAGAAACGAGTCTAAGCTAAGTTCACGCTTCCATCTGTCAAAATTAGGGGCGTAAGTAGTGCATTTTGACATATGGAAGCGTAAGTTCACGCTTGGCTCGTTTCTGAATCTCACCCTAAGTCTCTTATGCCCAGTAATTTGACTAGTTACAGGGACCTTCTAACCAGAGCACAGTAATGTTTAAAGTTTCAGCACTACTACCTAGCCAGCCTCTTGCAATAAGAGATCCACCAGTAAAAGGGTTCTTCTGGAAAAGAATATAATACTAGCGCCTGCCATAACAGAGCCTATCCTCTTATAATAGAAATTATTATGTGTGCTACCAGTGTCAGGTATTTGGCAAAATTATGTTACAAATACTTACTGGAAGGCGCCAATGTCTTGTCCTTCGTCTTGGTGTTTTCTTTGTCCTTTTCTTTTTCTTTCTCTTTCTCTTTTTCCTTTTCCTTTTCTTTCTCTTTGACCTTTTCTTTATCCTTCCTTTTCTTTTTATGTTTCACTTCAGGAGACTTGTTTCTTTCAGGAGAAGGTGAGTAGTCTCGATCGTCGCCACCGTTTCGAGTTCTTTTTGGACGACCTGGATAGCAAGGTAAAATCGTAGATTGGTTAATTATAACATGAGCTACCACATTTGATGTAGAATAGGATAGAATAGAATAATTTATTCAGTAAATAGGTCCTGGTCCTAACATACACTTTTACACGTCATATTGAAACAACGGAGAGCATTTCGCTACATGACAACCTCTGAAGAAATGCTGAAAGAAACTCAGGGTTAGGTCTATTTCGTAATTTTTTTACGTCTTTTATAAATCTGTTCGTTACAAAGTATTTAAATTAGTGATCTATATATAAAAGATAAATATGGCAGCTATACAATGCAAATATCACTTCAGATATCTTTGGTTTCCAGGGAATCCACATGTACAGAAAAGGACTAATGCCGTATGTCCCTATCGTCAACATAGTCTTTTTTTTGTATCCTATAATATGCTTTTCTTATAAGAATTGTTTTGACGTGCGATTTAAATTTCCGAACCGTCAGATCAGTAATTCCTTTAGGTATCTTATTATAAAACCGAACGCAGTTACCTAAGAACGATTTGTTGGTTTTGGTGAATCTAAATTTAGGTACTACTATTTCATATCTAGTTCTGGTATTTATACAATGAATGTCGCTTTTTACTTTTAACAGTAGGAAGTTTTAGTTTATGGACAAACACAATATTTTCAAAAATGTTAAGAGAAGGCATTGTAAGTACATTAATATCTTTAAAGAGGTCTCTAAGTGATTCGCGAGGGCTCATATGTAAATTTGCTTATTACCAAATGTTATTAATCATTTCATCATCATTATCGTCATATCAGTCAAAGGACGTCCACTGCTGAACAAAGGCTTCCCCCATAGCGTTGGAGGACGTCCCACACTGCGTTTTCCGGTGCGCGGTGTCCACTGGAGAACCCTTTTGCCCCAACGGTCATCAGTTCTACGAGCCAATGTGCGCCGCCCATTGCGACTTCAGCTTTTTTATCCTTTCAGCTATGTTTAGTAAGTTTAGTTCTTCTAGGGGTCTTCTCATTCCTGATTTGATTTCGTAGAGAAATACAAAGCATAGCTCACTCCATAGCTCGCTGAGCGACCTTGAGCTTTCTTGCTAGACCCAAACTGACCGACCATGTCTTCACATAATTTACTATTGTACAATCAATTAGTGATGATCTAGTCATTTTTTTACCAATATAAATGGGATATTAAGTTGATACATTACTATTTTCATGATATAAAAATCAGTAATAACTTGACGTACCTCTCCTGCCAGGTTTTTCTTTTGATATAGACAAAGAGCGAGACCTAGATCTAATTATCTCAGCACTTTGTCTTTCCAAATCTTTCAGCACTGGTTGTCTGTAAATAAATTATTGAGGATTGAAAGAATTTCTTACAATTGGTTTATTAAATAAAGTTGCTGGGTAACGTAATTGAGACAGAAGAACTATTTTATGAAACATCAATAACATTTCGTCCAGATCACAATTAAAATAAAATAACCCATTCACCACCAAGCACCCGGCGTACGAACAATATTCCTGAGTACCATCATGAGTCCCCATACATTAGGTTTTTTTCACTCTAAACCCGGGATTCCCAAACTATTTTGAGCAAGAGGCCCCTTCTAGCCCCCATAGCCAAATTACTTTAAAAACACTATCTCTAGTTTTTTTTCGTATTGGTAAGAATTTTGTATCATAACCTACTCCTCCTATTCCTACTAAAATATTAGTCATTCTTATAACAAGTTGGTACATGTAACTCAACAACAAGAACTTGTGTTAATTAATAGGGGTCGATTTTTAGACCTCGTCGACCCCCCCCCCCCCCCCCCCCCCCAATCAGTTTTCGTTTATGTCGACCCCTGGGAAACTGATATCGACATCTCTATCTGTTTCACTCACGCACGAAATGACGTGTCAATTCGTCTTGCTCTTAAAAGTAGCGTCACTCTTCATCTCAATCGAACTAGAATGAATATTACGTTGCCTATCCACGTATCAAATGAGTAATATGGTAATTCATATAGTTACTATCAATCAACAGTTGCTTCGGAAAAGGAAACAATCGCGCTCTCGGCACATACTGACAAATGCAGGTGAGGCCACTACGTAATATTAACCATAATAACTCGCTAAATCTCTCTTATGTGCCAAAAAAGACCGCCACCCGAGCTATCAGCTAACCTTAAGGCGTTATGAATGCTAAAATTAGTATGTTAAGTCATGGCAACACCTGTGTGTATGTGTGTCCATTAACGCGACGATTGACGGGATTAACGGCTTAAAACTTAGTGTGGCCCTAGCATAAAATTAATTTCTATATATAAGTAGGTAGCAACTAACTACATCAATACCTACGCCTACTGATTAAATACTTATTATTAGTTATTGTTTGCGTTTTTTCTTCAATACTCACAAATAAAACGATATAACTATGATGCAACAACCAAACCTACTAAAAAAATAGCCTATCGCCACTATATTTACGCGACGCTGCGAAGCCCTTTTGCAGGGCACTGTTGATTGCTGGTCGCTAAAATGTCATGCATATACAATAGCATTGCATTATATGCTCCACAGGCTGCTGTGCAGTTAAAAATACAAAACTTATGTTTATGTCCCTACAGTTCTTATTTAGAATTTATATCAGAGAAATATGTTATAGAGGCATATGTGAGATTTTTACACCCAAGTTGTGGCCTATTCCCTGCATCAGCATCATCAAAAGTAGTCTAAATATTTAATTATAAACTATGGAATGTACTCTATGGACCCTTTCATTGTTAATAGATAATTTAACTTGAACTTTGAGGATAACTAAAAATGTGCAATCTAAACATTTGTTTTTTTTAGATTAACATAATATAAACAAATTAATCGCCGTGTGGTGCCGGCTCAGAATGCCACCACCCCATCTCCTCCCGTGGGTGTCGTAAAAGTCGACTAAGGGATTGGCCGGAGGATGGGCAGCAGCGTCCTTCGAGTACATTAACAACTCAACTGCGATCGCCAACCCGCCTGCCAAGCGTGGCGATTATGGCAAAACTCCCCAATGAGCCAACATCACACCCATATCGGTCGTTGTGGTGATCTTTGGGGGAGGCCTGTGTCCAGCAGTGGACTTCATTCGGCCGTTAGATTAGAAACAAATTAAACAAAATATTTACTGATATTTGATATAATATGTTTGATTTAAAGCATGCAGCTGAAAACTCCGATTGATGCACATTGTTTATTGGAGCCTCGCAAGTATCAGTTTATTATGACCATGTGCATCATGGGCGTGAATGGGTTAAGAAACAATGGTTTAGGTATTCAATCTTTATCATATTTTCATACATACATTATGATGACTTGAGTTTGAATTGAATTATATGTGGGACACCAATTTCACCCTGACTGCACTAGCTAATTAAACTAAGCTGGATCCTAAGAGTAACTGGAACATCATGCAATAACTTAGATTTCCTTTATCACTATTCCACACGGAATCCGGTGTCCGGATTAAGAATATAGCACCACTCCATCTCCTCCCGTGGATGTCGTAAAAGGCGACTAAGGGAATCTAAACCAGAGGGATGGGCAGCAGCGTGCCTTCTGTGAAATGGTAGCGATACTGCGCTCACCAACCCCCCTGCCAAGCGTGGTGAGTATTGGCAAATACCCCCCAAAATGATGACACAGTTGTGAAAATCGATGGGGGAGGCCTTTGTTCAGCAGTGAACGTATAAATGGCCAATATGATATGATGATATCACTATTGTTTTGTTTTAAAGGAATAAAATCATGCAGAAAGAATTGTCATATCAGATCTTACTTTCCAAGCAACTGATAGGCTGTAAACTGGTCTCCATTGTAGACAATTTCACCACCAGTATTCTTCACCATTTCATCAAGCCTGGCCTGGATACTTTTGTATTCATTATCAGCATTCTTGTAAGCTTGGAGCTGAACTTCGGACAATTCCTCCTCCCAGCATTCTAGCTCTAGTGTGGGAACATCAGGGCCAAAATAAGAACGCTTGTACAAGTCGGCTTCTATGATCTCAGCTTGAGGAGGTATCACCTCCTAAAAGAAGTTCAAAAGAATTCAGTTATTCTGCTATCGTTTGTGGCTCCTGATATTTCACTCGTATTTGGGTTGACTACAATAGATAATTACAGATATATCTCACAATTTTTGTCATTTAAGCCAAATGACCCTACCGTAAATGGATGTAAACAATAGGTATTTTTTAACAAACTTTACCTCAGTATCAGCTTTTGGCTTTTTCAGCTTCATAATGAGCACTATCTAAAAGACCACATGAAGATTAATTTCGTTTTATATTTATTTTATTTCAGTAGAACGAAAATTAACAACGAAAACCGAACGCCAAACACATTACAATTTTTTTTTTTTTTTCATTTATTATGGGCATTGGACGAACCATCAACCCAACAAAAGATTTACAAACTCATAACAGTTTCTTATCCAAGGTAACAGAATATTTATCTTATAAATAACTAAAATACTTATAAACAAAGTTAAGAATGACTCTACCACTTATAAATTATAAACGCAAATTACAAAGATAAACAAAGTTATCATAAAATTATGTATCTATACATATATCTTTACAACAACAAAAATTATTAACTATGCAAATAATAACTAAAATTCATACAGATCCAATTGTACTTTGGATGAATTGAAATATAGAATTATATAAAATAGGAAATTTTAATAAATCATAAATATTTTTAGGTAGGTCACATTTCCCTAGCAAGTCTTGACATTGACAAATCAACAATAGTCGTTGCACTGAAAATTGTTTACAATCAAAGAACAAATGTTGCAGGTCACAACTTTCATAATTACAATATATACAAGATTTACTATCGATGAGTTTTAATCTGTACAAGTGAGAAGGTATTTTACAGTGTCCAATTCTTAACCTACAAATAGTGGTAATTAACTGTCTACCAAGGAATATCTTGTTTCTTTCAAACCAAGAAGACGTTGATGGTTTGTGAGTGATTTCTGCTAACCATTTTCCTTTTACTTGCCGAGTATAGCTAAGCGATATCTCCCAGCGCTTAATCATTAAGTCTTTGATATAATTATTCAAATCAGTATATGGCACAGGACAATTACAGATTACAGAATAGGAAGATTTTGCAAGGCTATCAACTAGTTCATTACCAAGTATACCCGAATGGCTCGGAACCCAGCAGAATTCAATATACAGAGCCTTGAAAGAAAGCTCATAAACCAAACTTCTTATTTTATAGATTGCATAGTGAGAATACATGTTCATATTTTTATTACAGAGAGCTTTTACCACACTCATTGAATCAGATAATATTAGAAAGTGAGATTGAGTATAGTTATTGTAATTTTTAAGTACATATTGAAACACATTACAATATTACAGCTAGGGAAGTTGTAGTAGCGATGGCCGATTATTACTAAATTTATTCGAATCATTCGAATGTTCGGTTTAATCGAATCATTAGAATGACAATCAGAATTAATCAACAATCGGTCGATTTTTATCAAGCGCTTGGCGCACGCTGAACTCATAAACGCGGTAGCGTAGCTCGCGCCACTGCGTATTACTAATATTAGTAATGCCGCCGCACCGCAATAAACGAATGAGTCGAATCGATTGCACTGTCGCGTCCTGCGTAGATTGTTAGTAATCAACATATTTTTTGTATATTATTGATTTGATCGCCATAGAGCTGTTTTTCTAATTTTGCTTTTGTAGATAATAACAACTTCAGGATTTATTTTTATTAATTTATAATGTATAATAATCGACTTCCTTAAATTTACCTATTATTCATCTAAAATAAATCACTATAAATTAGTTGCTTTAGGAAATTATTCTAAACAAAATAACAAGAAAGTACCTATTCAACGTTTACGTTTATAAGTACCTAAATGTCGCGCACGCCCTGCGCCTTTGCGTCACGTCGATTTTCATTGGAATGTCAATTTTCATTCGAACGTCGATATTCATTCGAACGTCAATTTTCATTTGAATGATGTTTCATGGAAACGAACGAATCTACAATCGAAAGTGCGTAGTTACAATTATTGATTCATTCGAATGTTGTTTTTACAACAATCGCCCATCGCTAAGTTGTAGTAGCAGGGATAAAACGATGTGAGTAATTACTCGATACTTTCGTTCCGTCAGTAAGTACTTTTGTAATCGATACTTGAGGACTCAGTACCAAGTAGGTATCGGATACAATATACCTTACGGTAACGAATGAAAGTACTCATTATTTAATATTGCAGCTGTAAGCCAACGGCTACCATAGTACTTTTGCACTTGATTGATACTTGACCTGTAAATATTTATCGGTGGCACGATGATCTTCAGCAACATCACAAAAATGAAGAAAAATATTAATAATGATGAAAGAAAAATAATGAGCTATCCCACTCTTTATCAAACTCAGTTGTGTAAACTACATGATTGGAAGACCTGGAGGACTTAGCTTTCGTATACAAGCTGGCAAGGTTTTTGATGATTTTTTGTTAACTCGATGCCTTGCGTAAGATTATTCTCCAAGGTTTGTGTGACAATTACCAATACAAGAAACTATTTATTAGGCTACATTACGAAAAACTGCAGTTTATGGGTGGAATTCCTAAGACTGATTTCCTTTTTTGTAAGCAGTAATTTAGACCGTAGTTAAATAACATGTTTCTCAAGTCCAAGATAAAGATATCGTGATTTATCTGATTGCAAATCATCCTAGACACAACAAAAACTTAACGATACAAGTTGGTATCGATTCTTTTAATTGAACAACTATATGTATTTAAAATAATGAGAATAAGTATCGATACATTGCATCCTTAATTTCAGCAGCGTTGCCAGTTTGTGGGCAATTCCTCAAATTGCGGGGAAGTTTAAGGTGGTTGGGGATTTATTGGGGACTAGCATTATGCGGGAATTTTGACATCTTATCGTTAAATAATATTGATAGTTTGGCTTCGAACACTTCTTCAAGAACTCCAAATACATAATTACATTAACAATTAAAATTAGATTACTTGTGGATTACGAACGACTCTCCACATTTTAGTACTGTTAACATTTGAATTTATTTTCTTTATTCTTTCACAAATTGTAAAATAATATTGTGTATCTAATAATGTTTTTACATTTATATCAAAATTAAACTTAAACTAAACCTTTTTTTATTTGTCCCTGTGGAAATTCATCAAGAACTTCCTCTGCTCCGGGGACGGGCGAAGGGGCATGCTGGACTCGTACCAGCCAAAACTACTGGGGCGATAATCTTCAGCACCTCCAGGTTCTCTTATGATCACAATGTATTGACCCACTGGTGCCACGCCTATAGGCACATCTTGGAGAGGGTGACTGTAAAGCAGTCACGCTCCCCGGGAAAATTGTAAAGGATCCCCCCAAAGCCTCACTGTGCAATGCTGCGCACACAACGGAGCGTGATCACATGCAAGCCACCGTCTTCTCGTAGGTCGCTTGGTGTGGGCACGTAGATTCCTCAATCAGCGCACCGGCGAACTCAGAGGCCCCCAACTTATATCGACAGCAGGGAGTTTGAGGGAATGGGAATTAGAATCCAGGGCGGTTGTTACCCCGATGCTGTCTCCTCTTTCTTCGAGCAGGATCGGCCCTCTCCCGATCTGCCTCTGCAGTCTCCTTCTGGAGCATGATGCTTTCATAGAAACTACCAAAACTAGAAACCACTGCACTGCTTTATTGCTCTGCCAACATAACCGATCAACCAGAATCTGCTACTCAGCAGCTCAGGAACCTGGTCGCTATCACAATGGTGGTATAGTGCCATGGCAAAACACCCTGCCTAGTGAACACCTGCGTCAGGCGGTAGGTGACGCCACTCTGGTGGAGGGAGCGTATCTGATCGCAATCCTACGCATCCGTCTCTGCCAGGATGATGATAGGCATATGGGGAACAATGGTGTGGTGTTCCTCCATAGAAAAGGGAGGATCCTCCAGCCTTGCGGATGGTATGCCTGGTGGGCCGAGCCCAACGGTTGATATTGGATGAACTGACTGCGTTGCGCGAATACTTTAATAGCGTGATTCAGGATTCTTTGACGTCACCAGAGAGTTACATTTAATAGTCAAGTAGATATCGTTGTAAGTTGTAGTTGTGTTGTTGGCGATGTAGGTGTCGCCACAGGTGGAACACACGCCAGTCACTGCCGGCAATTGACAGGTAAGAGGTTATTGGAAAAGAATTAGTACCCCTAGTGATTCAAATTATTAAAAGTATACGGTTGATAAACTAGGTAAAATACCGTATGTGTAATGGAGGGGAATCGGGAGATTTTTGTCACCAATTTAGGGAATTTGATAAATTGGCATTGGCAACCCTGGTTGCCAGACGAGTGCAAAAAAGATTAGATATAAAACACCGCTTTGTTCGGAATTGTGTGACATTGACATTGTCTGAGATTCAATCATTAAATTAAATATCGATTACAATTGTTAGTCGTTTATTATCGATAGTATGCACAGACTATCGATGATTGATGTACACTACCCTATATTAAAACAAAAAAATGACAGTGGTGCAAAAAAGCTAATTTGTGATGAAATTGTTTTACCGTGTGAAAAATAGTTAAAAGGGTATTAACAGATTTGAAAAACATGGAAGCCGTTCCAAAATTACCCTTGATAAGTTTTGAGTTGAAGGCGAGTCACGAGAACACGCATTTTGGGCCAAAATTAAAACAGGTAAGTAGGTCTCGGAATCTTTGATAAAGTGCTTCCAGTATTTCTTTGTCATGTTTTTACGTTGTATTGTTTCTTTCTAGTACATTGCAGAAGCTTATAGGGAGGATCCAGACAGCTACAGCAATGAGATACATCAGTTGGAAGGTTTGCGATCTGCGGCTGTACGACCTACTATCGATGCTGCGGGGCTTAGCGCAATGATCCGATATTTTTGTCAGTTGCGATCGTTGCAAAGCCGATTCCCGATGGCTAAAGGTCAACCGGCTGCCTGTCCCTTCAGCTGGTAAATCTAATTATGATTGTCATAATTTTACTTTTGATGTTTGTATGAATCATAATAGATACCTGTAACAAGTTGTTTACGTTTTACATGACGTTGATAAAATCATTGTCTGATAAAAAGTTGAAAATGCTTTTGTTTTGGAATGTTTATAAACTTGGCTAAATCTTTAAAATATGCACTGATGTTTATCAAAGTCTATATTTATATAGATGTTGATTAAAATACATTCAATATATAATGGGGAAAATAGCAGAGTGATTAAAATGATTGAATAAAGCATATCTAGTATTCACATAAATTTAATGATGTGTTATAAAAAGTATATTTCACTTTAAGGAAAGACCTATATGCTAACATGAACAGATCGGTACCAGATATACGGTTTGAAATGGCTTGCATCCTATATAACATAGCAGCACTGCTCACTCAGCTGGGAGCTTCAGAACCACGGAACACTGCTGATAGTCTAAAGGCTGCTTGTACCAGCTTCCAACATGGAGCTTGGGCCTTTCAGTACTTACGAGAACAGTTCCCACAGCCGTCTGGTGTTGATGTGTGTTCTGAAATAGTGAGGATGATGCAGGAGATATGTTTTGCTCAGGCACAGGAGTGTATCCTTGATAAGAGTATACAGGATACTAGAAAGCCAAGTGTAGTTGGTAAGTAAGTTTAAATATAAATATTTTCATAGGTTTGTTAGTGTTTGTCCAATTGCCATAATAAATAATCTGCTTCTGGCTATGTTTTCGTGTTTATTACTGCTGCATAATTTCAATGATCCTAGTTGTTCTGGACATCCATATACACAGCCCAAAAGCCAAATCCTTTAATGTACAAGTGAAAATGGTCTGTGTAAATTCATAATCCTTATTTTCTTCAAACAGGTGCTGTAGCAACTCAAGTGATGTACTTCTACAAGAACTCCCTGGCTTTACTGGGCCCATCAGTAGGTCAGGACATTGTCAATGAAATTGTCGGCATCAAGCTGTATAACTACTGGCACAGATACCTCTCATTTAAACTGTCTTATGTTGGCTGCGTTGTTTCTTTGTATCAAGGTATGTAGTGTACATTTTAACATAATTAAATGCTTTGTAGCTTAGTTGGTTGTGTGCATGTCTGCTTTGTTTATTGTCATAACTAACCAACAACACATAAATGATGAATAAAATTACAATGAATGATGCACTGACTGACTTAAAGTACCTGTGACCTGTGTTCCACCCACTTTCAGAAGCTCTGTTTTTCAAAGCCATCCTAATTTCATCATGTTTAGGATATTTTGGGTAGTGTCGGTTTAATTTGGCTCCCGGGTCTTTGTGGCAGCCTATAGTAGATGTAGTTACCGAGGTGTATAACTAAAGGGTATGTACCTATAGTAGAAAATTCACGACCTTTCTTAAGGCCTCTGGCCTAGTCGATGCTATGCTGCCGTACTTGTCTTCAGCTTCATAATCCGATTAATAAATGCCTCTTGTGAACACTTTGGAGTCCTTGTTCCCCTCAATGGTTGTTTAGTGGAGTAGCAGTTTGGTGGTCTGTATCCTCTTCTGAGCTGAAATACTTAAGAATAGGTTATGGCCAGGCAAATAGTTAAGTTAATTTTTTAGTATATGTTCTAATTAATTTACAGTTAGTATAATATGTAGTTATGAATGGTTGCCGTGTGGTGCCAGCTAAGAATAGCAACACCCCATCTCATCCCGTGGGTGTCGTAAAAGCTGACTATGGGATTAGCTTGAGGATGGGCAGCAGCGTCTTTCGAGTACAGTTATGTATAACTTAACTGCGATCGCCAACCCGTTTGCCAAGTGTGGCGATTATGGCAAATCACCCAATGAGCACACAACACAAACCGTATGGGTGGTTCTGCCAATCTTTGGAGAAGACCTCTGTCCAGCTGTGGATGGTTTTCTGCTGAAATGATGATGATGATGGTGATAATGGTGAATGAATGGTCTAGTTTGTATAAGTAAGTTGTTCAAAGTCTGTAACTTCTTCTCCGTACAGGCATGCATGCAGAAGAACAACAGAAAATGGGTGAGCGCGTCGCATTCTACCAGCAAGCAATCGAAAAGCTTAATGATGCAAGGAAACTGACCAAGTATATAGAACCTACGCAAGTGACCCAGGAAGCACTTACATTCACCAATGATGTGGTTGAAGGCAAGAGAAAAGCTGCCAAGAACGAAAACGAGTTCATTTATCATGAAGAGGTGCCTGAAAAGGATTTGCTTACGGATATGAAACCTGTCTGCTTGGTGAAAGCTTTGGCGATCAACTTTAATGATCCTGACGTGAGTGGTATTGATAATATTGTTGTCCTGTAGTAGTTAAATTAGGCATGGTTTTGTGCTTTGAGCTAGACTGCTGATGTGTACTAATTGATTAAAGCTCCTCAGCCTGTCCTTGTTTGCTCCCCAGTCTACGAAAATGTCGGCAACATCAGACAGATGGGTTACCATTAGTGATTTCTCGAGGATTGCAGATGTTCATGGGTAGCAGTGTTCATTTGTCATTAGATGATTCACAAGATCAATTGCTTTCTCTAATTATTTTAATTGGTTCCTATGAAAGTGAAATAGTTTCATGGGTTCGAAATGTTTACAAGGAGAGATGGAAAGATAGATTTAAGCAAGTCTCAAGGACAAGGGGCCAGAGTTTGGAGAACCAAATCGTAAATAGTAGTTACTATACCATTCAGGAATCATCATCTTTGGGCCGTGGTTTGACTGTGCTACACTTTCCAGGAAATCATTGGTTGTAGCTCTCAGAGTGCGTTCTGGTTCACATTCCATTAAAAATATTTTACCATATGATGAGTGTACCGTCGCCTCTGTGTGATATGTATTAGCGGCCTGAAGACATATTAAATGTGATCATAGACTGTGATCGGTATCGGGACCAGAGGATGAGAATGATGTTGGATGTGAGTTTATACAGTGGCCAGTTAAATATAAATAAATATTTAATCAAATAAATAATAAAAATATGGTATGTACTTGGCATCCAGGAGAGTGCTGAGCGTGGAGAAGGTAGGTACGATTGTTGGCGACTAAAGCCTAAAACCCCCGGTGCCAATATGACCTTTCCAGTGTTTTTAACCGGGTGAAGGAAGGATTATGTATTTCCACAGGACAGGACAGATGTACCTTATTTGTGGGTTTTTGGATACCATATTAAGGAAAAAGTACTTCTATACTATTATAAAGAAAAGAAAGTTGAGACTAGTATGTGTTACTCTATCTTCTATTTCCAGGTATCAGGCAACGATATATTCTCTCGTCTGGTTCCAATGAACGCTCACGAGGCCTCGTCGATGTACTCCGAGGAGAAGGCGCAGATGCTACGTAACATCGTCAGCTTGGTGGAGGCGAAAAATACAGAGCTGACTGAATTCATGTCCTCCTTGCAATTAGACCAGTTGGACGTCATTGAGTCCATTCAAAAGTAAGTGGTCGAGATCAGTTGATGTGCATAGTATTAGGCAGCATATTAGTGGACACAAATCTGGTTTGATGTTGGCGAACCTTTTTTATTTCATCGTGGGGAATCGCCGACTCGGAATACCACCACCCCATCTCCTCCCATGGGTGTCGTAAAAGTCGACTAAGGAATTATCCGGAGGATAGGCAGCAGCGTCCTTCGAGTACATTAACAACTCAACTGCGATCGCCAACCTGTCTGCCAAGCGTGGCGATTTTGGCAAAACCCCCAATGAGCCCACAACACACCCATAGCAGTCGTTGTGGTGATCTTTTGGGGAGGCCTGTGTCCAGCAGTGGACTTCATTCGGCCGAAATGATGAATTCCTCATCGACTTCCTCCGCCTTGGGAGGGGCGGAGGGGCATGTTGTTGCATGAGGGGTTTCGGTCCGGACACCACGGTGTTCCTTCCACTTACCTATGGCTGGAGGTGAGGTATTCGCCTGGAAGCATTGTGTCACATCCCTAGCAGATGTCGGCCCTTCACTTGGTCTGACGGGCCCCCGTCTCTGTGGGACCTGGCCCGCGGTACATCCCTTCAGAGGGGCGCGCGCAGTACAATACGCCGCCGTCTCGGGCCTGTTTCATTTATTTTCCGTTCGGGAGCTGGACTGTCCTTCCACCCCCGAGCCTATTGGTCTGGCGGCCCCCGCTCGGCCAACGAATGCAAGCTAGAGTCGAAAATCTTACGGGCACTTATGGGGTTCCACCCCAGCTGATCAGTAAAGGCAAGCCGGAGACGAGGCCCTGACCGAATTCGGGCATTCAGGTCGGGTACGCAGTGTCGCCACTCATACTCCGCTCGCCACAAACAGCCCTGCGGTCTGTAAGGTTCTTATTAGATATCCTTATGATATACTTTTTGTACTAAAAGGAGCAAACATTGAGGAAGCTATTTTTATCTGTACTCCGGGATTGCGTTATCCCTTCGTTAGATAACGACCGCCCAGGGGGGTTATATTATTATTAGTTCTCCTATACATTTTGTCTCATGTGTAGGTTTGTATATTTATATTAATACATTTCAGGGTACCTCAAGAGATAGTAGACCGATGCGCGGCAATGAACGCTAAACAAGAGATCATACAGATGTTAGTGGACTCAATGAACAACCTGGCCGAGATCATCAGTGATGTGGAAGAGTCTTTGGGCGAAATCAAAGACATTATCCAGGTTTGATACAGCTCTTAGGCGTATATTACACCATAATATGATCCGAGATATATTACTCATAGAATTATGACAATTTAATGGCAACATTTGCCAACAAACAATTTTTGCCGTGTGGTGCCGGCTCAGAATGCCGACACCACCCCAATTCATCCCGTGGGTGTCGTAAAGTCGACTAAGGGATTAACCGGAGGATGGGCAGCTGCGTCCTTCGAGTACATTAACAACTCAACTGCGATCGCCAACCCGTCTGCCAAGCGTGGCGTTTATGGCCACACCCCCCAATGAGCACAACACACCATATCGGTCGTGGTGATCTTTGGGGGAGGCCTGTGTCCAGCAGTGGATTTCATTCGGCCGAAATGAATGGCAACATTTATCATTTATTTGTCTGTCATCATAGATCTATGGTCCTATGTGACAGCATGACGTGAAGTTGAACTATAATATGGTGCCAAGCTAAATTGTGGTGTTTTTGTTCGGAACATAGAAACAACAAAAGTATTGATTAGCTTCTACGATGAACATGACGGTCTTTTTATAATAATAATTGTATGACCTAACTGTAGACCTTATTCGACCCGCCGCGCAATGTCCCTATTTTTCTTTTTCATCATTAAAATAAGTACTGATGAGACATTGGCCGCGGCAAAAGCTTTCACGTAGTGATAACTTAGATTGCAACTATAATATGATTACATCAGATCATAGTGTTGTTATTCCCCCATAGTATCAAATCAATCATATGTATGATAGGAAATAGGATGTAGAGTCTATGGCTATAATTATGAAAGTGTAATATGGCCCTTATTTTGTTTGCGGTGATTGTAATATATTGGTGAGCTGAAGAGATTGCAAGCTACACGTGTTGGTTATGGCGATTGTGCGTAAATATTGTACCAAAAGGGGTCAATCTGACTCCAGAAATGTGCAGTGAGAGTTTATTAATAGGGATTACAAAAAAAAATCGAAAAAGGAAACCTTCCCGTGTCTCGCGGTTTATTCGCCTCAGATTGACCAGCCCTCTATATTCCTGCAAATTGTTTTGCATATACACAATTTAAACCCAGTTAGGGAAAGACTGGGTATATCATTTTGAGAACCTTTTTTATATGTTATACCAGTTTAAGGATGTCCACTGCTGAACAAAGGCCTCCTCATAGATTTCAAAAACGATCGGTTACATGCGCTTGCAATCAACGATTCCCAAGCGAACTTCACTAGGTCTACTGTCCCTCTCGTCAAAGGGCTGCCCACGCTGTGTTTTCATGGAATGGATGATTACATGGATGGAAGTTTTCAAATGCCCAATATGTGCTGACATAATTGGAAAATCAACGGTTTAAATTTAACGCTATCAGTGTGTTTATATCTTATAAATTGCCAGAATTTTTTGAAATCGCAGTAGTATTGAAAGTATATAGCGAAATATTATATAAATAATGTTCTTCTAGGAAGAGACACTAAAAGAAAAAGAGTACCAGAAGGTAATGGGTCCCCGTCCCCCGTCTATAGTACAAACAGAGCTCTCTCGCGAGTACCACAAGTACCAAGAGGCACACGCACGTACCAACGAGAGTAACCAAGTACTGCACAAGGCTATGACGCTGCACATCGCGAATTTACGGCTGTTGGCGCAACCACTCGACGTACTCATGCAGAAGATACCCAGCATCGATAACATAGGTGAGGACAGATTAGAAGCAATATGAGCTTAATGCACTTATTATCCGTAAAAACTCTAGAGTTAAGAGATATTAATTCCTGAAAAAGAAATAGAAGGAATTATTCCTAATCGAATTGAAAATAGTTTACGGAAATATATCGCGTTTAATTAATTCATTATATATACTTACTTACAGCATCTATACGTGCAACGTGGAACGTAATAATTGTATGTGCTAGCGCTGCACGTTGCACGTATAGATGCTGTACGTAAGTATATAGAATAAATTAATTAAACGCGGTATATTTCCGGAAACTATTTTCAATTCGATGGATGCTATTCGCGTAAACTTCAGAAAATATTATTATTCCTAATATTTTAAAAAAGATTATTGAAGGACTATTTTTGTTCTACAGTAGGCTTAGACCGCGATAAAATGACCGAGATGCGACGCGTGGTGGGCAAAGTCCGCGAGATGCAGACGCAGCGGGACTCCCTCATCCAACAGCTGCGCGAAGCAGTCACAGGTGACGACATCACCGCCCAACTGTTGGCGAGGAACAACGAGCCCAAAGAGGAGATATTCAAGCACGAGTTGAAGAAACATAACCCTAGGGTAAGTAACCTTCGATATATATGCATACACTGATACAGAATACCAATTTATTTTTTGCTATGAGATGATTTATCAGAAGATTTTCTAACCGAGTACTTAAAAAATATCACCATTCAATATTTTATTGCAGCGGCGCGTGTTCTTTATATGTGTTCGTTTTTAAATAGAGAAACAAGATTTTCTTTTTGTGCTCAAATAGCAACTTTATTAATTAAGAATTATTCAACATAATTTCCTTAAAAGGCACCGTGAATTGACGACTTTTTTATATATAAACGCGAACACTATAGCCTTCTGCTTGTCCCCTTATGCTCAAGTCTATTTTTTAATAATATTTTACTTTTATGTTACTTATTTAGTTTTTCTTTCTTGTTAACTCAACTGCGATCGCCAACCCGTCTGCCAAGCATGGCAATTATAGCAAAACCCCCCAATGAGCACACACACAAAACCCAACCACATTTGAAAAGATGAGACGGACCATACGTCGAGCTAACGATTAACTAGGCCGAGTTGTAAGTGTTGAACTAATTCTAGATTCCAATTAATTTGTTTTAGATTCAAATAATAGAGGCCAATCTTGCAGCACAGGAGAATATCATTAATAAATTGACATCAGTGTACGCGTCATACGGCGACTCAAGACGTTTGCTGTCCGATGTACTGAGGAAACGAGAGGGACTTATAAATGGTAATTATCATAAAGTTCACGAAAAAAATGATAAATTTTGTAAATCGGCTTGCGGTTTGTTGCGGTTGTTGAATACCAGAGGAGTCGCGGTACCTAACGGAAGGGGGTTTACTAAAGGCTGAACTCAATAATCAGTTCTCTTACAGCATACCTTTGAGCCATATAGAGCTATGAATGATAAATAAGCGTTCAAGGTCAAAGACAATCTCGTCACACTATGGTTCAGTGATTAAGCGATTGGTTTCCCGCCCAAGTGCCACAGGTTCTATCTGCAGATCATACAAATATTTATTCCGTGCGGGGATCGAACCCTGAACTCGTATCGTAGGAAGCCAATCGTTTAGCCACAGCGCCAACCGTGCTGTCAATTCATTCGACGTCTCTTATTCTGTATACTGGGGCTCACCGACACCTGATGCTTCGATGACCGAGTACTTATACAAAACAATACTATAAACTAGTTGTTACCCGCGACCTCGTTCGTCTTGATATCCTATGTTTTATTCCACGACAAAATCTAATAATAAATACTTTTTGATTTCGCTGGAATCATAATTGACAATTACAGGAATGATTAAAATGATAAATAGTACGTATTATATGTAGCATATTTTAAACCAATGTATTTTACCGTATATATAGTACGTAAATTTTTATGTATATATATCTTATTATAATTTATGTGTACCTGTTCGATGCATTTCATTTTAACCCAAAGGTTGACTGGTGAGAATGCCATATGGCATTAAGTCTGCCTTGTGTACCACCATTGTGCATAAAAGTATAAATTAATAAATAAATTAAAATCTATCTCCAGGCCAAATCTGATTAGAACTGATTAATAGTTTAACCGTGGTGGAGCCTAAACCACGGCACGGTTGGTGCAGTGGCTGATACAGTCGGCTGCTGTGCTCCGGGTCGTGAGTTCGATTCCCGCACGGAACAGATATTTGTATGATCTGCAGGTAGTTGTTCTGGGTCTAGGTGTCAGGTGTGTGGAATTTGTGTCTGTAAAACGCACCCACGACAGGAGAAATCAGAGTGTGTGGCAATGTTTATAAAAAAAAATACAAACTTTACCACTTATAATTCGTACTTCGTAAATGTGACAATGAGGTCAACCGCCCAGCGTAATACTATGTTGTAACGTGAGCCACAACACAGCGCTGTTTTCCAATGCTAACCCTATATAGTGTTAAGTGCCCAGAACAATATTTCCAGCACTCATCACCTCCTACGACACATATGAAGAACTGCTGGGCAAGTCTCAGAAAGGGCAGGAGTTCTACAAGAAGTTGTCGCACAACGTGTCGCAACTGTTGGCGCGACTGCGCAGCACTTGCCAGGTGCAGCAGGAGGAGAGGGCGCAGCTGTTGGCCAAAAACACTAGCAAAGGTATGTTTACGAAAACAAGTTATAGAAATGCCAATATTACATCTACAGGTCATTAAGAGCTCACCAAGCCTCTGATTTGATACTAGATCTGGAGGCTTGCCAAGCCTCCAGATCTAGTTTCAATCTCGTAAATGTCACAAATCGTATTCTAAACTAACAAAAGCTTTAGACGTGAACTTTAATCTCAGTTCGGTCGACCTTCAGTCAATTGTGTCAATTAATTAGGAGAACGGCTTTATGATTAGAATTTTTATTTTAACCGGCGTGGTAATCTTCATGGACAGCTATCCTGACAGGGCGGTGGAAGTTATGGGCATTTTACCTGACAAACCCACCAAGGACATCATCTTCGGTGCCGAAGACTCAATGCTCTGAGACCCGCCTATTATTGTCACACATAGACACATCTCAGTGCGGGTGACTGTGAAGAGATCACCGGAGGGGAGACGACCGTAAAGAGGCCGCCGCCCCAGTTACGGACGAGGAAATGTAAAGTATCCTCCCGATACCTTTTTTATTGGTGTCCAGTGGAAATTCTTCATGAACTTCCTCCGCCCCGGGGAAGGACGAAGGGGCATGCCGGTCTCCTACCGGCTAAAACCACTGGGGCGGTCATCTTCCGCACCTCAGGGGGGCTCCAGGTCCTCGTATGATCACACAAGAGCCGCCCACTGGTGCTACGCCCATAGGCACATCTAGGAGAGTGACTGTAAAGCGGTCACCCATCCAGGGGGATTGTAAAGGATCCCCCAAAACGTCCCTGTGCGCTTTGCTGTGCTGCGCACACGGCGGCGCGTGGCCACCTGCGCGCCACCGTCTTCTCGTGGGTCGCTCGGTGTGAGCACGCAGATTGCCCAATCTACGCACCCGCGAACCCAGAGGCTCCCCGCCCAGGTTATTCATTCATATAAAAGTGAACTCAACAGCATCAACTCCAACGCCAACATCAGCAACAACCCCACCGCCGTCGAAGACGCCCGACTCCAGCATTTCCGCCAGTCAGCTAGCAGCAGCCACAGTAGCTGCGGGCGGCTCCCGCAAGCTCAAGGACTATTTACCGTACATGAAGAATAGATCCGCCAGAAGTATCACTCCACAAGGTATGCTAATAGCTATTAACTGATGATTAAATGATGTGGGAAAATCAAAGAATCAAAAAATAATGTTGGGCCCTTCTCCTCGTTAAATTGTAGGATGGTTTTCAGTTATAGACTAAAGTGTATTGTGCCCCTATAATCAAAGAAATAAAAGTCGAAATTTGGGCGCATGCAACTCAGTACACCTGACAAAAATAAAACTTCTATTTCAGAACACCTTAACTGCTCAGTATATATAAAAACCGGACAAGTGCAAGTTAGACTCGCGTGGAGAGGGTCCTAAAATTACGTACAGCACATTCATCCGTCTCTCTCTTATGTCCGCGCATGCGCACACATTGTTCTCTGTTTTATCTTGTCGTTTTCCAATACATTGATCTCTGTTTTTCTCTCTCTGGCCAGGTACCTATTTTCTGATCTTTTTAGCGTCAGTAACGTTACACATGAAACGTTGCACTCAAATTTGACCTTGAAATTTACTTTACCTATTTAAGATAGTCTAGGTTAGTAGAAAACCTCATTATGTTGATCACTGTCCTTGAAAGTTGTAGGGGGACCTTAGTTTAATAGAAAACTACAGCATGTTGGTTCCCTTCTGCATGCTCGTGCGCATATTTTTTAACGAATCACTTCACCCTGAATTTGCGTGGTACGGCAAAGATATCTTCCCGCTGTTGTAACCGGCATAACATTTATGTTATAGGTATAATATACATATAGCATGACGACTTATCCTGGCGCTGTTTAGGTCTTAAGTTTAGGTACTCAATATTGAAAGTAAAAGACGTTAATAAATCTTGTGTTGCAGCTCAAGTGGACCCCATTCCTCATGACGCGTACTATCCTGAAAGCATATATCCTACTTCTGTACGTCCGGCACCGGTTGGATCTGAAGGTATGTTAACATTTGCTAAAAGACTTATAGGCGACGAGGCACTGGTGGCAAAGCTCCACAGCCTAGCACATCTTCAAAACGTGGCTTGTCTCTCAACCTTCTACAGATTGTACTTCGAGGAGAGTGAGAGAGGAGAGAGCTACACGAACTGATTCCATCTACCATCGGAGAGGCGCTGCTCGTTACCATCCGCACTTGGTTGATATCCCGATATGTCGTACTCAGCACTTTTCCTCAACCTGCATTGTGCGCATAGCCGAAGTGTGGACCACCTTGCCAGCGTCTGTTTTCCCTTCTACCTATTACCTGTTAACCTTGGAAAGAGTGAATAGCAATTTTCTATGGCGCCCGTTCCATCGTAGTCCATCCATCCTTTCCATTACGCGAGATCGAGGTTATGATTGGACACATTCATGAATACAAATAAAACTTAATTCAATTGAATGACTAGAAAACAGAGTTCTGCTCTTCATCATATCAGCCGAAAAACGTCCACTCCCGAAGAAAGGCTCCCCCATAGGTTTCCAAAACGAGGGTTACATGCCGTGTCTTTTGGGGGGAATTTGCCAGTACTTACCACGCTTGGCAGGCGGGCTGCTGTTCCACAGAAGGGATGCTGTGGTTCAACCCTCTGATTTTAACTCCGCCTGATTTTAGTCGCCTTTTACGACATCTGCGGTAGGAGATGGTCTGGTGCTATATTCTAAATTCGGGAACCACACTTCCCTTCTTGCTGTTTTCGACCTACTTAATATCTATGTATTCCTTTAATATTTTATGTGTATCTTTCTCAATTATTAATAAGTACATACATGTTAATATTTTGTCGTAATCGCCCGCGGCATCAACGTATACGCCATATTAAATAACCAGCGCTGCAGCATATGCTGAGATAGGGGCCTTTTTGGCCTCCTACAGCACTACTGTATTCATATATATTTTATTTTATCACTAATACGTTTTCATTGTCATTTGTACGAGTCCAAAATAAAACATTTTCTTTCTTTACTTGGACAGTAAATAAATTAATCATATTCGTTCCAGCCACCGACGTAACTCAGATGCATTTGCCGGACGGTGTGGCGGTGCCGAGTCCGTACGACCGCTACCTGTACGCGCCAGCCGACTCCGAATCCTACAACATACCCTCCAGCTACATGTTCCCAGCCACCAGCAAGCCTTACGAGAAACAGTCACACGAAGATCTCAACTATGGATATTCTAACTATACTCCGCCACAATTCGCCTCTAATTCATCCGACCAGCAAATATACTCTAACCCATATTATTCAAATTCTTACGGCGCGCAGAACAACACTACCATCGTGACAGACACCCAGAACTTTACTACTCTGAACCCGGTGAATGAGAACCAACCCACCATGAACCAAGCCACCATGAACCAAGCCAACATGAACCCCAACCAGTGTTACGAACCATATCTAAACCAGATGGGTCCCATACCAGAGTCTTCTATGAGCATGTCCGCTTATAGCACGGCGCACCATACAGATTTGAGCGCGAATTTCGCCCAAATGCATGTGTCAGTGCCGAGGACCGAATCTGGAAATAGTGATGCTGATTATTCGCAGACGTTTTACAGCGTCCAATATCCAAACGTGTCGACCCCTAATACGGCCGCTTATACCAGCGCACCACAGAATTCAAGCACCAGTATAGCGCCCTCTCAAATGCCCTCTGACTACAGCTCGTTGAATTACCCATACAGTAGCGAGGCTCACTACAGTCACCAGCCCCCTCTTTCAGTACCGTACAGCGCAACCGACCCTAACTACAACTATGCGGGCACATTCGCTTCAACCTCTCAAGGGTATACATACTCTAATGCGATTACTTCGACAGCGAGTATCGCTAATTCAAGTACGCCTGCATATTGCTTCCCTACAGAAACTGAGTCGACTTATAGTCAAGCATTGGCTGAGTTAGCCGCGTATGATAAACCGATAAAATCCCACGTGACAGGCGAAGCGCTATCCGACATCAGCTTCCAGCCCACCTACCAAAATTATAGCCCCAACGTTCCAAGCTACTCTAATCAACCTGAGAGCTACAACCCAACCAGCACCTATGGCTACACTGACCAATCAAATACAAGCTATGGACATACACTCCAAAATCATCCGGGTTACAACTTTAACACTGCCACGGGGAACTATGAATACAATTTTGGGTCCCAAAATTCCTTTACCGGCTATGACGACTCCGTAAAAGAGACTGGCAACGTTCAGTCCCCGGAGAAGGACCCAAATTGGCCTCAGCACGGAATTTATACGAATGCGGGAAAGATGGGGACGTGCGAGACGGTGCAGTCGCCTATAGATAACACGCAAATAGTCCCGCAGGTGCCGGCAGACCAAGGTGGCAGTAACCAGACATATTATAACCCATACGGGTATCAGACGGTTACAACACCAACCAACGAAGCTGCACCCGAACCACAAACGGCCTCCACTTATTACGGTGCCAACGTAAATCAGCCGGGTTATCAGCAGTCTGGACATGGAAACAACACCAGCGTCTCATTTAGTTGCAACCAAGGTAAGATTTTATGAATAATTTGTATGCAGAAATATTGTAATTATATATCAAATAAACGGATTTAAAGTAAAACGGAATTTTATTCACCTTTGCAGTGTCGACACCGAAAGAGAATGTTACCGAGCCACAATTTGAACATAGTTCCAATGTAGATAATCAAAACACTACAGATGTAGAATCACATAAACCAGAACCAGTTACGGTTGAAGTAGAACCTCAAGAAGTTAAATCGGAATTGACCGCATTCGACTTGTTATCCGAGATCGACTTTTCGGTAGAGCAAACTCCTTTAATGCCGGAAATAAAAGTTCCCCAAATATCTGAAAGTGCTATAAAGAAGCCGGCGGTACCTAAAGTGGAGCCGGTAAAGAAAGTGCCGCCAAAGGAGGAGGTCATCGAGAGACCAGCGAAGAGGGACTTGTTCACTGACCCGAGTTTGATGAACCAGTTCACTCAAGAAGTCAAGAATTTACAGAAGTTTACCGACTCGTTGACGGACAAAGCGCCCAGTGGGTTGACGGTATTGGACGCCAAGTGGAAGTACTTCCAAGACTTTCAGGTAAGTGACAAACCCTCGTTCTACTGTCTGTAAGCTGTGTTGTTTTTCTTGTAGATGCTGTCAAGGTTGCCTTTGTGTATTGTCTCATTTGCTTTGAAAATACATAAGTTAATGTTTATTGAATTTATTGATTTTATTGAACCCACGATTATTTATAATACTTGGTAGGTACATTATTAGTGGTGGTTAATATAGCGTTTAGCGCGATAAAATAGCGTGCTATATTCATGCAATGTATAGTGCATGCTATGTCGGCTCTCACTTGGCACTATAAGTTTTTTTTCTCTTTGTTTTTATTGCGCCTGTAGAACCTAACTGATAGCGAGAATAATATAATAGCGCAAATAGTGACAAAGCAAGGGTGGTTGGACCGGAGTCATAGCTTGAATTGGCGCGCTATCGGTCGCTACACAACTTGTTGAATATAATATTGAATAATATATAAATTTTAAAGAAAATTACAGCCGTAAGACTGGAAAATATGAAGGAAAGTTCACAAAGTTTTCTTTTACTGCTCTGTTTTAATAGATCATCATTTCGGCCGAATGGAGTCCACTGCTGGACACAGGCCTTCCCCAAAGATAACCACAGTGAGCGATATGGGTGTGTTGTAGGCTCATTGGGGGGTTTTGCCATAATCGCCACGCTTGGCAGACGGGTAGGCGATCGCAGTTGAGTTGTTAATTTACTCGAAGTCGCTGCTGCCCTCCCTCCGGCTAATCCCTTAGTCGACTTTTACGACACCCAAGGGAGGAAATGGGGTGGTGGTATTCTGAGCCGTCACCACACGGCACTTTTAATAGTAAATATATATTATGTTATTATTCAAGAATTTATCTGAGTAAGCTCGCCTAATAAACACCTCAACTGTCATTCCAATAACAGAGTTGGCGTGAACCGAGTTTCTTTTTCTTTTCATAGTGCTTCTCGCAAGCAATTCAGGGAAATGTGACCGCTTGCGAAAAGAGGCCACCACCAAGGCTTAAAAATATGTTTTACAAACTAAGCAACTGCAGCTAAGGCGGCCGCTGCGGGACTCGCACCTCGGCTTAAGGCATTCCTGAGGGGTAAAAGCTATGTAGGGACAGCTAGCTCGGTGGTATTATTTAAATATTTTAGGGAATATTTAAAGCTACAGGCTAGGCACGGCTCGGTGCAAGCAAGGGATGGGGGGGGATAATTGAACGGATTGGTGTCGCGGCGACAGGCCTCCGCGGCGTCAGTGAAGTGGGCATCCTCGACGCGAGGCTCTATGACGGTCTGTTAAGTGAACGAGACTCCAAAGTCACTTCAGGTGTTCTACGGTGAGATAATAATATTAATTTACGTCCGGTCGTTTGTTAAAAACGTAGCGTGTAAAATAGCGCGCTATTTTATTTTTTTGTTTATTATCTGTGCGTGATTGCCGTATAGCTTTTTTGAACACCACTATAGACTATTCATAAACATTCGTCACTCGGATGAACTTTAAAACGTTACGATTTCAGGTTCATTTATTCTTTAAAGTACATTGATTGCCTATTTATGTTAAATTTGTTTATTATATAAGAAAATGTTAATATAATACTGATAAAAGACGTAATTTTGAGCTATGAACACACATTAATCCACGGCAGTAAATACTCACTAATTTGTGTATTGGGTACAGCGAAAGCTTGTAAATCACCGTTATTATAACAGCAGCATACACTTTTTTGAGATCGAGTAACGAGCCTTTGATGGATCCGTGGAAAAAGTTTATCTTAACACCTCCGTCTTTAATAATTCCTTCGTAACAACAATTCATAACTCTATTCATATACATTCGTCTCACAGACAACCTAACTGCTGTAACTCATATGACAATTGTCCGTCCCGCAATGCGACGGACGAATATAAATATGTATCGACCTAGGAAGGGTACTGGAGATGTGAATTTTCTATCCCTCATGCTTTAAAGCAGGGTATTCACTACAGGAGCCGCACGCCGGGCACCGCACCGTACTAATCTGTGGCAAAATTTGTCATCGAACACGACACGAGCCCTGTCGCAGTTCTACACTACACTATGCCGCCAGCTTAATTACTAATGTTGTGGATTACACGATGAATTCTTGACCAAACTCTTTATGATCGTCGAATCATCATATCAGCCAAAAACTGTTCACTGCTTAACAAGAGTTCCCATAAGACGACCGTTTACATACCGTGTGTCGTCATTTTGGGGGGAACTTGCCAGTCCTCACCAGGCTTGGCATGCGGGTGAGTGCATGGCACCTGTTGTACAGAAGGGACGCTGCCGCCCATCCCTCTGGTTTAGAATCCCTTAGTCGCCTTTTACGACATGGGCGGAGATGGAGTGGTGCTTATATTCTTAATCCGGACACCACACGGATCACCGAATGACATGGTATTATTATCCCTCCCTCCCAGTAAAACAAAACAAAAAAAACAAGTAGATTGCTTTGCTTGCATACATAAAATGCTTCACTAATAGTGCTGGAAAGTGGTGACTGATGAGATGAAGACCAACAAAAGCGGCTAGCGGTGAACTTGTCTCTAAACCGCAATTCAAGTCGTGAACAATGTCATTCACACGTGGATTCGTGTGGTCCGATTAGTGCGCGTGTGAGTGGTAGGCTTAATAGTTTACGTGTTTTACGTGGTCTGAGAGAAGAATGTTTATGAACTAGCGTTGAATTTTCTTTCTATTAGTTTTATACTGCCAATAAATTGTGAGACCATGATGAGGTTCACAATAAGGTTTCTGCTCGAGAATTCTCGAGAAATTTGTCTTCAGTCGAGAAGGAAAAAGAAAACTCAATGCCTCGAGAACTCAAGAAATCAATTCCGTGCGCTAGGTAACAAAACATGCCGAGTCAAGTTAATTATCATTCGTTTAATCGAAAGACTGTGATGTATAAAAGCTATTTTTAGTTTAAGTTGGTAGCAAAATGTTTTGTTTTGTTAAACAAGTTTTTATAGTTATGGAAATATGGTCTAGTAGTTGTTGATTTAAGTTTACATTTTTTTAAATAAAGACTATTGTACATTTGGTCACTGGTAGGTCAATCATAAAAAAAGTTAAATACTATTTTTTTTTTTTTTTTTTTTTTTTTTTTTTTTTTTTGTTGGGCTTCTCGCATACATTTCTGGGAAATGTGGTTGCTTAACCGGTCATTTGCTGGCGAAGCCAAAAGAGGCCTCCAGCCAGGCCTAAATTAAATATTAAAAACTAAGCAACTTTCGCTAAGGGCGCCCCCTGTGGGACACGGACCTCGGCTTAGGGCGTTGCTGGGGATATCAAGCTATTGTTTTGGGGACAGCTGGATCGGTATTATTTAAATTGTATTAGGGGACATTTAAAGCTACAGGCTCGGCACGGGCCGGCGCGAGCAAGAGGCGGGAGGGAGAAGTGCTAACTTGAACGGGAAGGTGACGCGGTGATAGGCCTCCGCGACGTCGGTGAGGCGGGCATCCTCGTCGGCGAGGGCGGTACAACGGTCGGGTGTTTAGTGAACGAGACAACGCGAGTCTCTTCATGTGATCTAACGTGATTTCATCGTCTGGATCGACCAGAACGTGCCTCGGGCGGCGTACTCTACTGATACGGGAGGGTTCGTAGTCGGCGGCTGATACCACAAGGGGATTTGGGTGGGACAGGGCAGAATCGAGATAGCGTTTAGACGCTTGTTTCATAAATTGCCTGATGGTCGGCAAGTTAAGGTCGAAATGGAGTTGGTCGTTTCGCATGTACAGAGGCGCTCCGGTGGCCTTGCGCATGAACCGGGTTTGGAGGGTTTCGAATCTACGGAGTGGGTATGATTCGGCGTGTGCGAACACTGGGCTGGCATAGGTCATGATGGGTCGAATGCATGTGGTGTAAATTCTCACCTTATTTCTAAGGGATAATTTACTACGAGCGTTCAGAATATAGTGAAGGCGACCAAGCACAAAGGCAGCGCGGGCACGCACCGTCTTTGTGTGGGGAATGAAGGTCAGTTTTTTGTCTAGGGTGACTCCAAGATACTTGGCGTGCGGTTCCCAAGGAACCAATTGGCCCAGCATCGAGATCTCCCTGAAGCGTGGGTGGTCGTCGCCTAATTTGCAAAATAGGACGGCTTTACTTTTGATAGGGTTAACTTCGATCCGCCATTTCCTAAACCATTTCCCGTAGGCGTTGGCTGTGGCTTGGAGGATCTTAGTTATATTATCGGGAGTTAAATACTAACCTACTTTTTACTTTTTATACAGACCAGCCGAGTATAGTTTGTTTTATTAATTGTTGAATGTTGACTTGTCAATTAATAAGTGCAATTTGAGACGAAAATATTACCATTTGATTTAATTGATCTCATCATTTGCAATAAAGCAAAAAACCGACAATAATACCGTGATTTATTAAAAATTTGAAAATTTCTCCAGATACTCGAGAAACTAGGGAAATCCTGGTCGAGAATTCTCGTGCCTCGAGAAATAAAATAGGTCGACGAACAAGAAACCCTAATAACAACGTAGAAGACTACGTGAAACTGCCTGGGTGTAGCAACCATTGTATTTAAAACTGCTTCGGGTCAGAAGTATCACAAACTAATAATAACATTTGCTTTTAGACTAAAGAGAACATGACGAGATCTAAGACGATCGCGATGCAGCACACGAACGGCAACATAGTGACGGAAGTAGTGCCTTTTGACGACTCGAGATTCACCCTCAAGACCGACCCAGACGCGTTCATCAACGCATCATATTATAAGGTAAGTTTTACGCAACTGTGTTAGCACTCGGCTCTGTCTTCTAGAAGTATTAGCTTACCCCCGGGAAGGCGGTGGGAAGCAGCACGAGGCCACACACCGCCGTGTGCGTAGCAGAGTAGACAGCGAGGCTTCGGTGGGATCACAAGTTCAAGTCAATAAAAAAAAAGATAATCACACAATAAGATAAACATCGTTACTCGGAGAATGCTATTTTACACGAGACGTCTAATTTTTGCTATCTTTTTTTTAATTTGCCCCACATATTTCTGCTTTGTCGTGGGTAGTTGACAGACATAAATCTCACAAGCACAAATACGCATACCCGACACAACTATCTGTAGATCAATCAAATATTTGTTCCGTGCGGGGATTGAACCTGCGATCGTAGCGCAGCAAGTTAATCGCTTAACCGCTGCCCCAAACATGCGGCCGAATAATGTGTGACGTTTTTGTTTCAGCAATTAGCGCCGTGGTGCATTCCACTTGTTATATCAAGTAATCCTAGTGAGGCTAAATATAACATATTCTGGAAAGCGATTTTAGAAAATAAAATTAGCTGCATTGTTTGTTTGCTAAGCGAAATTGAGGTAAGGATCTATTATGCCGTCAAATCAGCGACATTAATTAATTAATTTGAGGATCGTTTAGTAATTAATTCACTTGTAAAAATATACATATCGCGCAGTGTTTATCTGTTTATTGCTTGGTACAAATGGAGGCTACAGCATTTTGACAGATAGCGCATATTTTTGTCTCTCTCTCTCTCACACACACGCAGCCCGTAACGTTCACTGCTGAATCACAGACCTCCCATCCCCTCGTCATAGGGGATATTATCATAATTACTAAACTGGCGGTGGTTATCGCAGTGTGTTGTTAATAGCACACGGGAGGATACTACTGCCCATCCTTTTAACACCAATGTGGGAGAGATGGGTCCATCTTTGCCGGGAATACACAAAATTCCATTATATCTCAGTTCTCCATACGTTAGAAACCAGTAGCGCATGACCGGTCGTTATTTCCACATATGCTACAAGAGTGAAAGGTGCTCAGAGAAGAAATAATCCCGTTCTCTAATTAATCTTTCTTCTTTTCTTTTTAAAAGAAACTTTGCCCCACACTAGGATTTCTCCTGTGTCGTGGGTGCGTTTACAGACATAAATTCCACACACAATACCCCAGACCCGGAACAACTACCTGCAAATCATACAAATATTTGTTCCGTGCGGGAATCGACCCGGAGCGCAGCAGCCGACTGTGTGGCTGACTGCACCAACCGTGCCGTCGAATCATGTTGTTCGGTAAAACAAAACGAAAGAAACCTACCTTCTGCCCGACTCCTGCATTGAATGGTTGTGAATAGATGGGAAAGGGCTGATTGCTGCTTGGTAAATGGAATGGTGAACCCAGTATGTTGCTATTGCTACACCGGACGATGCTTCTGACAGATCTTCACATAACGAAGCGACGTGCTTCGTTATGTGAAGATCGTCCGAACGGACCACCTGTCAATCATAATTTCACGCCTTTGCTTTGGCAAAATAAAAGAAACTAGTGCATTATTTATATTAAGCGACTGCTGTTAACATTTCGTAAACTTTTGATAAGATAAGATAAAAATATTTTTATTCATGTAAAACCATATGAATAGTCAAGACTTTAGTTGCCGTGTTCCAAGATGTCGATTTCCTATGAAGAAGAACGGGCAAGGAACTCTATGGTTACTCTTTTTAAATCATAATTGTTACAGTATTTTTGGTTACATTGTTCTCAAAATAAATAACGTGAGGACAATGAAGCAGAAAAAAGTTAACTTCTTAAAAAGTCCACACTAAACAAGCCTGATATTTGGAAAAAAATATGATTAAATTGTCATGGCAGCATTAAGCTGACCAATCCCAACAGACAGCACTCGTTCACGAGCATGACGCATGCATCAGCGTCGCTCAGCTCAACTATATTGTAGGGCAACTAAGCGACCCGATACACGACGCCACCATCAGCAGGACACTTGAGTGAGCATGACATACTTAAACTGCCAGACAACTATCACGTCAATTAAACAATGTATAGGTAGATAGGTTTGAAGACACGCTAATTATATTAAATGACAAAATTAAAAACATGTTTTACTAGATTCAAGGAAAAACCTACTGGCCAACTGCCAAAGGCCAGGTCTTGGAACTCTCAGACGGTCTGAAAGTTTTGTTGGACGACGTGACATGTACCGTGCATTGGACGGAGAGGAAACTGACTGTCGCCAGCGGCAAGACTGTGCTGAACGTCACGCATTATCAGATCAACGTGTTTCCTGCCAAGTAAGTTCTAAATGCTAGTGTAATCATCATCATTATACTAGCCAAAGGAAATCCACTCCAGAAAAAAGGACTCTCCTATAGATTTCCACAACGGCCGGTCACATGCCGCTCGGATCCAATCATACCCAGCTGCCTTCACCAGGTCGTCCGTCCATCTTGTTAGAGGTCGTCCCACGCTGAGTTTTCAGGTACGCAGTCTCCACTCGAGAACCCTTTTGCCCCTACAGCCATCAGTTCTACGAGCAATGTGCCCTGTCCATTTGAGCTTTGCCACTTGAGCTTACTCATCCTCTCATCTATGTCGGCAACTTTAGTTTTTCTACGGATCTTCTCATTTCTTTGATTTCGTAGGGAAATACCAAGCTTAGCTCTCTCCATAGCTCGCTGAGTGAACTTAGCTTTCTCACGAGCCCATACCTATAGCCTGATCAATACCGCTGTACCGCGCCTTAGGTATGCGAGCAGCGAGGCCGGGTGGGCCGAGTAGCCGCTCCGTTTTGTCATTCCGCTGTCGTCGCTCTCTTTCCTTCCCAGTGCCCACCTCCCCGCGCATACCTAAAGCGCGGTACAGCGGTATTGGTCAGGCTATAGTGTAATAAAGTGATGACCACGACCATTCAGTCAAGAGTGTAACGATCAAGAAGAGAGATAGTGTAATAATTATTTATAATCAAATTAAATTTGCAACTTAGCTTATAAGTATTACCTACACATTTAGCTCTTCTCGCATTTCATTTTCGTTTTCGATAAGTAAATCATTGATCTTCAACTTTTTTTGTTACTACTGTAGATGAAAGGTAAAGGTCGAAGAAGTGTCAACGCTAAGTCGCTTGGAATTTCATCAAATGGTCATAGTCTTTCTCAGTAATATGTACTATGCACGCAGGCAATAAAATAAGTGACGATCGAGGCCGTGTTCAACATAACGCTTTCTACCACAGCCCTTAAAACATTAAAAAACGTGCAATTATGAACCCTGTAACATTGTGATAGAGTCCAATATTGTTACATTTAGAAGTCCCTTACAATCAATAAAATATAATAACGAGTCGCCAACATTCAGCCTTCAAAACGTAGCGTGTATTCAGAATTCAAAAAAACATCACTTGGGCGGAGTTAAGTACTATAATTACTTAGCCAATCTGATTATTGTGCCATAAAATATTTGGGCCTGAAGAAATAGAATAGCTTTTAAGATACTTTAATCGATAGTGATACTGACTGTAAATATTGAACGTACTTACACAAAAACGGACCAACCCACAGTATGTTTTTTTTTTAATTATTGGTGGTCCGGTAGAATTGTGTCATGAACTCCCGCCCTAGGGCAGGACGGAGGGGTGTGCTGTTCTTACCGGCTAAAAGTACCGGAGCGCTCACCTTCGGGGCCGTAGGCGGGCTCAAGGTCCTCTTATAACAGCACTAGAGCTGTCTACAGGTGCCACGCCTTTAGGCACATCTCGGAGGGGATGACTGTAAAGCGTTCACTGTAGCGTAGGGGAGGCGACTGTAAAAAGCCGCCTCAAGACACATCGCCACGTGACCACGTGTGTGCCGCAACCAACTAGTCAGTTAAAACTGAGTTAATAGCACTAGGATACTTTTTAAGATATCCTGCGACATATAGAAAAAACGTTTCAGTCCTCAATTAGCTATTCTTTTATTTACCATGTTCCAACCATCAAAACATTACGCGTTCGTAACAACAGAATCATTATCTCAAATTGAACTTCTGTGCGTTCGAACGTTTTTGTGTAACTACATCTGACCATATCTGACATTTTAATCCTTCAATAAGATTTGAATTTTATTTAACCCCCTCGAATGCCCTAGTTTTTTTAAGAATTTTGAGTGGTTTTCTGGCCATTCACTTGAGTAGTGACTTTTCGAATCTCTTTGGTTTGAATACAACTGCTCAAATCGTTCGCCACTCTTACTTACACTCTGAGCGCTCAAAATTCGTGCCGGGCTCTGTAACAAGGCAAGTTTTCTTTTTAAACTTTGCCCCACAACAGCATTTCTCCTGTGTCGTGGGTGCGTTTACAGACACAAATTCCACATACAACACACTCAGACCCGGAACAACAATATTTGTTCCGTGTGGGAATCAAACCCACGACCCGGGACGCAGCAGCCGACTATATCAGCCACTGCACCAACCGTGCCGTCACATGTGTGCAATGAAGAATTAAGATTTATATATATCTGTTACTCCATTACAAATGTGTTGATATGGCAGTTAGCAGTGCTATGCAGATATTGTCGTATCCGAGTCTATATCCGAGTCCTTTAGAGTCGTCCCTAACAATACCTTAGTTTGATTTTTCTGCGATACCAAGGGCATAAAATGATTTTCTTATACTAAAATGTCTGTCCACAGAGTCGTGTGCTCGCCCCTAGTGCTTCTTGCGGACAAAATTTTGAGTCAAACGTACGAGAACAAGCTGAGCAACCAGCTGTGCGGCGCATGGGTGATGTGCGCCACGGGGGCGGGCCGCAGCGCAGTGCTGGCGCTGCTGGTGATGCTCATGTGCCAGGTGCGGGCGGGCCAGCTGCAGCTGTGTGGTGAGTAGCTGTGATATAAGCTGAGAATCCTTTTACAATCCCCTCGAGAGATGCCTGGGGGGTGGCCTCTTTACTGTCGCCTTCCCTCCGCTAGAGGGGATGACCGCTTTACAGTCATCCCCTCCGAGATGTGCCAAAAGGCGTGGCACCAATGGGTGGCTCTAGATCAGTCTTTCCCAACGTGGGCGATAACGCCCCCTTGTGGGCGCTGCAGGCCTAAAGGGGGGCGGTAAGAGACCCAGAAAAAAAGGGGGCATTGTGTAGGGCTTTGGGGTCGATTTATAATTTCATCTACCTAGCTAGGAAGACTCTTAGACACCGACTGAGCTCTCGACTCTCGACTACATCTTGTGAACATCAACTAATATTAATTAAGATATAGCTCAAACTCGGTTCATCATGTTTTAACAAGTTTTTGTTAAATAATCCGAATTGTACATTCCTATACCAATCGGCTGGTTCTATAATACTTGTTCTTGCTTGTCGAGTACAATTGGGCGTCGAATGAGATAAACGAGTTTATGCACGTTTGTCTTATTCCTGTTGGTGCGTGCTGCTTATGCAATCCTATATAAACGACGTAAATTTATTTTATTTTCATTTGCGGTTTCGCGCATAATAGATAAGCAGTACTTGATTTCAACACTTACGTATTTCTTAAAACAAAACAATGTCGGAAGTAAAAAAGAAGAGACGGCAATACTCTGCGGAATATATTAAATTCGGATTTATTGAAAATCCCACAAACCCGTCGTCGCCTTTGTGTCTTCTATCTCTAAAAACATTTTCGAACGAAGCAATGAAGCCTTCAAGACTGCAAGATCATTTGAATAAAAATGCATCCAGATAAGACAGAAAAGAATGTAGCATATTTTCAAGACCTAGAGAAGAAGCATAATACTCAGCCAAGTGTATCAAAACTATTTTCGGCGGCTGCTAAGCAAGATGACGACGGACTTCGAGCTTCGTACAATATCTCTTTGTTAATTGCTCAAAAAGGCAAACCACACAACATCGGAGAAGAGTTAATTTTGCCAGCAATAAAGGAAGTAATAACTACTGTGCTTCATAAACCGGCCGCAGATATTATCCGAAAAATTCCTTTGAGTAATGATTCTGTGCAAAGACGAATTGATGAAATGGCTGAAAACATTGAAGAATCATTGTGCAATCATCTGAGGACTAGTCAATTCTCAATTCAGCTCGATGAGTCCACTTTACCAACTAATGAAGCGTTGTTGCTATCTTACATGAGGTTTATTAAAGATGAGAAAATACGTGAAGAACTATTGTTTGCCAGAAATTTGGAGACAGATACAAAAGGCGAAACCATATTCAATACATTGGAAAAGTTTTGTGAAGAGAAAGAGATTCCTTTGAAAAATATTATATCAGTTGCTACGGATGGCGCTCCGGCTATGACAGGGCGCCATAAAGGCTTCATAGCATACTTAAAGAATAAAATTCCAGATGTCCTTGCTATACATTGCGTTATTCATAGACAACATTTGGTTGCTAGAAACTTAAGTGAACGACTATTTCAATCACTGCAATATGTCATCAAAGCAGTCAATAAAATCCGTAGCAGCTCTTTGAATGATAGATTATTTCATCAGCTTTGTGTTACTAATGACGAAGATTTCAACCGTTTGTTGCTTCATACTGAAGTTCGTTGGCTGTCAAGAGGCAATTGTCTGATTCGATTTTACAACCTGTTTGACTCTATGATAGAGTCCTTGGAAACTAAAGATACAGAACTGCGCAACAAGCTCATAACATCAAAGAATGATATAGCTTACATGACAGACCTGTATAAAATGTTCAACGACATGAACCTCCAACTGCAAGGCGATGAACTAAATTTAGTTAAAACAAAAAAATGTCGTTGCTGCTTTCGCAGCCAAACTGCTTGTGCACAAAAAGAATATGGGCAGACGTGAGTTTCACAATTTTCCGAATTTATCAGTATACTGCAGTAACGACGACCTGTTTGCCTACTGCCAACATTTGGAAAACCTCCACATTGACTTCACCGAACGATACCAGGACATTTTAAACTTGGAAATACCAGACTGGATGTTGGATCCGTTTTCAAATGTCAACACAGCAATGTCACCTCAGCTGGAAGAAGAACTTATAGAATTGACAACAAACGAAGAAATAAAAATCAAGTTCAAAAATGAATATCAAGAATTTTGGCTACAAAAACCGATCCCGCAATTGTACCCTGGATTGTGGTCAATTGTTCAACGATTTTTGATAGCATTCCCATCGTCATATTTGTGTGAACGTGGATTTAGTGCTGTGGCAACGCTGCTTACTAAAAAGAGAAATCGTTTGCGTGTTACCGAACGTGGCGACTTGCGGCTGTTTTTGAGTAAATTGGAACCTGATATCAACAAACTTATTGAACAGCATCAGATTCAACCTTCACATTAGTTTTTATATAAGAATTGATTATGTTTGTTTTATTTTCAATAAAAGATACTCTGTCCGAATACTATAAATTTGCGTCTCAATAATAAGTTAGAAGTACTTAGCGGTTTTTAAGTATGTTTAAAAAGGGGGGCGTTAAAAAATAATTTATTCTTAAAGTGGGCAGTAGACAAAAAAAGGTTGGGAACCCCTGCTCTAGATGGAGATCTTTCCAGTTCCTGGAGCCTCCGTTCGGTGCCGAAGATAATCACTCCGGTGGTTTTAGCCGGTAGGAGTCCGGCGTGCCCTTCGCCCTTTCCCGGGGCGAAGAAAGTACATGAGGTATTTCCAGCGGAGCAATAAAAAAAAAAAACAAGGGCGGGAGCATACATTCGGTTGTCCCAAACACCAAAGCCTTTTGCGTGTGCTAGACCATAGGATAAAGGTTACCTGTTAGTTTCAGTGACTGGCAGGCCCTAAATGACATTTATTGTGTTGTCCAGTTTTATCGGAATTACGAATCAGTAGGTTTTCCCCGCGCAAAATATTATTAAAAATGAGGGCGGTTGTAGTCACAGCCGGAAAACGGGGTATTCCTGCGGAGAGCGGGACCGTTTATGTTATTATTGTTGATAAAATTCTTATTTGTCATACTCATATTTTACAGCTATGGCTCGTAGTGCATGTATTTTTTATTGCAATTTAAATTTATATAATACTAGCCGTTACCCAACCTCTTCTCTAGATTATAAGTTACGTGAGTTTTTTTACAGTTTGGTGGCGAGACAAGCAAGTTATTCGCCTGGTGGCAAGCATGCCTGTCCAGAACAATTGTAATGTTAGTCAGGACTAGTCCTGCGCGGCACTACACTGCGGTCACCTCGAGATATAAGTTACTTAGTCTCTTATGCCAAGCGATTGCATTAGCAACAATGCCCTTCAAACCGGAACACCGTAATATCCAAAGTTTAAGCACTACTGCTTGGCGGCGGAATATCTGGCACTGCGGTTGTTAGCGGGCAGGATATAATAAGTTAGATCTGTTTGGGGTTCTGATAATAGTTTATTTTATATATGATGGAAAAAGAATCTCCTCAGTGTTTTTAAAAACTAATTTTATTGTTCTCGTGATTATTACTCATCTTCAAAATAAAACTCACTAGTGACTTCTAAACTTCTTTTTTTTACCGGCAGCGTAACGACGTCTTAGAGGTTAGCACTGTTCGGTGTCTCGAACGTGAATGAATGAATCGAGCTTTTTTTTTTATGATGGGCTTCTCGCACTCCAATGGGGATATAGCTGCTTAACCGGGCAAATTGGCGAATCATTAAGTAGCCTCCAGCCTAGCTTTTATTTATATTTAAGTAACTGCGCCTGAGGGCGTCCCCTGCGGGACACGGACCTCGGCTCAGGGAGTTACTGAGACAGTAATGATCGCAAGGGACTGCTGGATCAATGATTAATTGGGGTTTAAAGGGATCTTTTGTTACTACTCGATTTCTCGGCACGGGCTGGCGCGAGCAAGGGTCGGGGGGGGGGGGGGGGGATTAATCGAGCTCTGTGCAGTCCACGCACGTGCACATGTACAAAATATTCTTAGGTTAAGTATTGAATAAAGTATGGACATACTGTTTGACGTTAATTTTACATTGTAATAATCATTAAGTAATCAATCAACAATTTATGAAGTAATTTTAACATAATTAATTAAACTGAATTATTTTGCCCCTTATAATTGATTAACTATTGTTGTCGCGCCGATGTATAAATTCTTACAAGGCACGCTGACAGCTGACACACACCACAACGACCGAAACGGAAGAGGAAGCAGAGTTGCCATACGAAGCTTATAGTAATCATCTATGTATTAAATTAACATTGGCAAACCAACAGCGGTAATACATACCTTTTTTTTTATTGATGTCCAGTGGAAATTCTACATGGAATTTCCTTCACCCCGGGGAAGGGCGAAGGGGTATGCCGGACTCCTACCGGCTAAAACCACTGGAGCGGTCATCTTCGGCACCGAAGGGAGGCTCCAGGTCCTCGTAAGATCACACTAGAGCCGCCCATTGGTGCCACGCCTTTAGGCAAATCTCGGAACGGATGACTGTAAAGCGGTCACCCCCTCTAGCGGGGAAAGGCGACTGTAAAAAGGTCGCCCCCCAGGCACTTCTCGGGGAAGATTGTAAAGGATCCCCCGCGGTAATACCTACCTAGCCGGCCTCTTGCAATAAGAGATCTATCATCACCAGTTTTTTATTCAAATGCTAAGTATTTTATATCATATTTCACGACATAATCTATCTCTACGCCAAATTTCATTAGAATCTGTTCAGTCAGTTGAGCGTGATTGAGCGTCCAACATTCAAACACAAACTATCACGTTTATAATAATATTGTATTAAGATTTCTGTTTGTTCATGCATCACAACAGGTTGTTACGACTGTGCGGCTAAACTGTCGAAACGAATTTGATACTATTTAGCAGAGAGGCGAATCATCATCATATCATATCGGCCATTCATACGTCCACTGCTGAACAAAGGCCCCCCATAGATTTTCACAACTGTGTCGTCATTTTGGGGGGTATTTGCCAATACTGACCACGCTTGGCAGGCGGGTTGGTGAGCACAGTATGGCTACCGTTTCACAGAAGGGACGCTGCTGCCCATCCCCATGTGGTTTAGATTCCCTTAGTCGCCTTTTACGACATCCACGGAAGGAGATGGAGTGGTGTTATATTCTTAATCCGGAAACCACACGGATTCGGACACTCATAAAAAAGACATGAAAATATCCTGAAATCATTATGACTTAACGCGGGGACAGCCACAGGCGCGACTAGCCCGCTATACTTCCATGTATGACATGTGATCAACTTGGCAGTATGCTCTAACATGTTCTTTATTTGCAGACATGCTTGACACAGGCTGCTTAAACCTGTACACTCATAGGAGCAACGTGTTAGAAGACACCAAATTCTTGGCAGACGCCTACAGAACTGGCCTGTTCTACGTACAAGGAGTACTTTGTTCCGGTAAGTGCGCTTGACTAGTTGCAAAGGTCCTGTATTAGACACGGGTCGCCCCCATATATCGCTACAACTACCGGTCCAGTGGAGCTATTCTAAACCCGTGAAAACTTACCGTGACGAGAGCCCGTCTACAAATATCGGTATTAAAAGTCTATCAGTTATGATTATGACTAACGAAAACATTATTTTTATAATCAACGTGTAAAAAAAAAAGATATTATTATATATATATATTTTCTATTTATTTTTGCTATATTTTCTCGTAGTCCTAGTCTCGACGCGGAAAATTTTCACGCGTTTAGAATAGCTTTACGGGTTTGTCTTGTGTGCTCATAGGGAGGTTTTGCCAAAATGGCCATGCTTTGGCAGGCGGGCTGGCGATTGCAGTTGAGTTATAAATATACTCGAGCTTTTGCCATAATGGCCACGCTTGGCAGGCGGGTTGGCGATCGCAGTTGCGTTATAAATATACTCGGGGTTTTGCCATAATGGCCACGCTTGACAAGCGGGTTGGCGATCGCAGTTGCGTTATGAACATACTCGGGGTTTTGCGTTAATGATCACGCTTGGCAGGCGGGTTGGCGATCGCAGTTGAGTTATAAATATACTTGAGCTTTTGCCATAATGGCCACGCTTGGCAGGCGGGTTGATATCCAATAAGCCATATAAGTTATAAATATATTCGAAGGACGCTGCTGCCTATTTTTCGCCAAATCGCATAGTCGCCTTTTAGGACACCCACGGGATGAGATGGGGTGGCGTATTCTTAATCTAGTAAGATATTAACAGTATACACATATAGGTCGGCACGGTTGACGCAGTGGCTAAGCAATTGGCTTGTTGGAACAAATATTTGTATGATCTACAGTTAGTGATATGATAGTTGTTTCGGGTCCGGGTGTTTGTGCATGAAGATGACAAATACTAGTGTATGACATAGTGTTAAAAAAAATCTGTCTATAATGACGTACCTACAAATGATGTAACATTTATTCGTCTGCTACAAAACGGATACGGAAACAAATAACATAATGTTTCAAAAACTGATACGCAATTAGTGCGCATCTAATAAAGGGCACTTCTCATAATTAATAGTACACACTAAGGGTGAGATTTAGAAACGAGTCTAAGCGTGAACTTACGCTTCCATATGTCAAAATGCACTACTTACGCCCCTAATTTTGACAGATGGAAGCATGAACTTAGCTTAGACTCGTTTCTGAATCTCACCCTCAGAGCCGTCCGATTCGGAGATTCGATTAGAAGTTCATGGCGGGAGCCCTGCTTCTGGTTTTAATTTATAAATTATGAGCCACTCCTCGATTGTAAGTGCACCAATTGCGAAGTGCAAGTGTCCAGTGCACATTTTGCCACGGTGCTGTTTAACTTCAACATTCTAAACTTATTTTATTTTTATCCCCAAAGGTACAACTATGTTTAACGGCGAGGCAGTTTCCCTACCTTCTGGCGCAGCGGTGTTACCCCCAGTAACTCCTACCCCTTCCAACCCTTCAACCACCGGACAAAAGATCACCAAGTTCTCTCGCGAGTCCTTCGAGGAAATGAAACAGTCCCCAGGATTGAAGAGCGGAGACATGAAGGATCCCCTCAACTTCCTCGACCCGCTTTGGAGCTTGAAGAAGAAGTGAGATTTTTATGTCGTTAAATCGTTCTGAAACGATATTTGATGACGTCAATAGAAATTAAAGTAGCGGCACTCAACCTGTGGCTCGTGTAGACTTTTGAGGTTAGAATTGCAGATAAACACAAGTATTATTAAATGTTAGAAAAATACAAAATCGTCCGCCCGTGTGGCGTTAAGTTTTTATCTGGCCCGAGAAAAGGCGGGTTGAGTACCTCTAGAAAAATAAAACACTGAATATATTTAGGATTATATTTAGATAATGAGTATTTTATTCTTTTGAAAGAGCTATCTCAAGCGGACGGCGCTTTCCGGTGGTATGTATTATCCAGATTCAGCTGTAGGTTGACATGCTGTCCAATGTCGTCAACTGTGCCTGGTGGCATTTGACCTCCACCCAAGCTTATGTCGTCGGTAAACCACCGTCCGTTTCAGCGCCAACATATTATATCTTAAATTCAAGTGCTTTTTACGTGTTAGTTATTGTCGACTTACAAATGATTGGGAATTAAAGCAATACAGTTATAAAAAGTCTTCGGAAATAGACACAAACGCGAATGTTGACAAGTGTATCGCACACTCGGACCTGTTGAATATTTCAATATTTTATGGAACTAGAAGTTCTGCACAAACATAATAAGCTTCGCTTTGCTCACCATTGCGCTGTACGTAACAGATATGTAGACAGAACATTTTTTCAAGCAGCAAGGGAAATGAAATGTTTATTTAAATAGGTGCCACCTACAAAAATGAATTGCGGAATATATATCTAAATAGTTCACTTAGGCGTTATTTACTTAATCATATTAATTTTTACTATTAAGCATGATTTGCTAAATATTTGCATGTATCGCTTAGATTCGTAAAGTATTTATTAATACATTTTAGTAGCATTGTATCGAGCTATGTTTAGTTCTAGCGAAGTTTTCTGTTTGTAAAGGGGATGCGAAATGTTCCTCCATATTGGATAGTTGTCTCAATATACAGGATGGGTGGTTATACGAGTGAGTTATATATTCAAGCAAGTGATAAATTCATGATTTTAAATACCTACACCTGAGAAAAAATAAAAAAGGAATATTCATACAGTTTATGACAGTATAGAAAACAAATCTGTATAACATGGTCACCTTTGCGTGAGCGCACCCGACTAGTTATCTTAGCGATAAACATAATTATACCTTCGCGATAAACATAATTACCTAATTGTAATAAAAGTTTTCAACTAGTATAAATCGATTCTCCCGTCATACTTTAATCCTGACTAAAAATAATGCAAAAGTAGATCAAATATTAAGGTTTTTTAAACATGGCATTTGGAATTAGAAGTAATGAATACTCTCCTTTGTTACTCGTGTAACCTGTCAGCCTGTATAAAACATTACAGTAACTTCACTAAACGTATAGTAACGCGTTAAATGTTCTTTTATAATGTATACAGATTATAAAATTAGTTCGTTTACATATCTCAGTTATCACAAAATATCAGTGAAATTAACTATAGTCTTGATAAAATGTAAAAATCGAGAGGTTCACGATTCGGTTGATCATACTTTATCAACATTTTGTTTATCAGCGATAATTTTATAAGAATGTGATTTTAGGGAAATACCAGGTTATACTTAAAATCAATGGATTATCGACTCGAATATTAACCCGAAATTATCGAAATATCCTGAAAGTATTATGCGAATAGACAAGGTCAATATTCGCCATTAATTTGTAAAATTAATACAGTATCATTGAGGAGGCATAGACATCATTCTACATGCTTATTTTCCATTTAATTCGTCAGTACGTGCTCCAGTGTTGTCAGGATCCAGGTTTTTCGCGCTTTATTGAGAGCTTGCTCACGTAAGAAAAAGGGGAAGTCTGTAGAGCTATTTCATGTACTATTTTTGGGATTTGACAACCCTGCTTGCGCATTGTTGGCTTATTCGTGTATTTATCAATACGACTGATATCGAAATATCACCAAATGATATTAAATGTAAACAAATTAAGTAGTTAGTATTTTCGAAGAACTGATTGTTATTTGTAATTAATCGCATACAATTCGCGAGAGTGATCAATTTTAGTATATAAGTTTGTTGAACTACAATTTCAATAGTATAATTTTTATGCAACTTTTATTGGGCTATTATAAATTAATACTTGGCAACTATTGTTATAAAATTTTGCGTGGACTTCATTTGATAACGTAAATATACAGTATAACTAACCAAAGGCAAGCCGGTAATCTGTCACATGATAGCCTCGGTACATAATAACAAAATAGACATATTTTCACAGCTCGGTTAGCGCATAAGCGATTAGCGAACCCCGCACGGATCAAATGTTTGTATGATCCTAGTGTGGGGGGGCATAGTATAGAGAGATAAAACACAAACAAAGATTAGAATAAATACTTATACAGGTTGTCCAGTAAATAGCACGACATACAGCAGGGGGTGAGAGTTTGGGTTAATACCTACCAAAAAAACAATATATGTTCAGCAAAATCTTACGGATTTACATTAGTAGTAAGTTAAGTGATAAGAAAATTGTACTGTGAAAATTTAAATAAAAATTGTATTTCTTCATAACATTTTAGTTTTTAATAGAATAAAGACTTACCAATGAGTAAAGTAATATAAATATTTTGAGGTAAAAAACAAACTAGAAAAGGAATTTTTCATTACGAGATGCTTAAAAATCTGTGTCAAGGTAGAGATTTCTTTGATATTTCGGAAAAATTTGTACTACTGTAAATCCGTAAGATTTTGCTGAACATATATTGTGTTTTTTTGGTAGGTATTGACCCAAGCTCTCACCCCCTGCAGTATGTCGTGCTATTTACTGGACACCCTGTATAACAGCAAATAATATTATGAACATTGCTGTATATGGGTGTACCTTGTAGGAGGCAGCAAGCAGGGCGGCAAGGGGACGGCTGCCCCTCTCTATCTGGCCTGCCAGCTATTAAATGTATGATTCTATTTGTTATAATCATTTCATGTTTCCCCCCACTCCCCTGTCCTCCCCCAGGCCAATAGCTGGGTAAGTTCCCAGCACGTAAGTCACTCCTGGTTGTCATAATTGCGTGTGCATGGTCTTAAAATGAGAAATCGGCAAATATGTAATCATGAAATTAGGTTCTCACTAGTAGTTTTTGTTAGTTGATTTTTGTTGTCAGGCTTAGTAAAGCATTTTTTTCATATTTAAACGATGGAGTAAACCGGGAATCTTTTTGTCCGTTAATAATATCTATTCTTAAAAAATAATGCATTTAAGATGACACCTTATATATTTTTAAACCCCCTCAGAACTGAGTTGAGTAAAAATATTTGAAAGTTTTACTTAGTTTTAGTCACTTAGCCATGGTGACAATTTCCGAGGGCCGCGAAATAAAACCTTTTATCATGTTATACATTTCAATGGTGTCAGTCTAAGATGGGGTGGAACTGATTATGTGCCAACTGTCAAAGCAATTGATTGTAAAGTCTAGGTGCGCACCTACATCTCTATTAGGCTTCGTTACTATAACAACGGCTTGCCTTGCGTTCTGCTGAAGAACATTCACAATATAATCTCATTTAAAAGCGCCTTGCTGAACACGACCTTAGTTTTTGTGATTAAAAAGCAATGATATTATACCATAGATATGTTACGTCCATATTAAATGGCGCGCAAAATTCAGTCTCGCTTGCACAACTACGTCGTGAGAAAGAAGATACAAAACCAACAAGAGTAAAAGAGATAGCCATCTAGGCCATACAATTGCGAGGTGCTACAATTGGGGGAGTTTTGGTTCTTACTTTTGGCACGCATGTAACATATCTACTTCTTTTTAATATATAATATCATTGTTAAAAAGTAAAAACTGGACAACAAAAAACATTCCTTGTATTAATTTAAAGTTGTATCTGTATGTACCTACATTTTAAGCAAGTATTTTTGAGTTTAAATATATTTGTGTGTGTAACTTCATGTAATCAAATTGAGCATTGAAACTGATTTTCACTTGAAATATGGTGTTGTATAAATTGACTAGCATGTCAATATTGTTCAATTTGGTGGAATTTGGTGAGGTTATATTTTTAAAAGCAACTAATTTGTTATACTTCAAACATTATACACTTATGATATTTTATAAAGAGTATCGTACATTATCATTTAAGTTGTTCTGTATAACGATCATTATGATGTGTAACGATTATTCATGAATTTATGTGTAGTTATGTACTGGATATAGCATACTTAAATAAAATAAATTGGACTGAGATATTGTTTAATTTTGATAGATTCAGTTATCGTCGAAATATATATAATCGCCTAAGTAGTTGGTATTGTACCTATCTTATCTAGGATCTATTTTCCGTGTGGTGCCGGATTAAGAATATAGCCCCACTCCATCACCTCCCGTGGATGTCGTAAAACGCGACTAAGGGACTCTAAACCAGAGTGATGGGCAGCAGCGTCCCTTCTGTGGAACAGTAGCCATTCTGCACTCACCAATCCGCCTGCCAAGCGTGGTGAGTACTGGCAAATTCCCCCCAATATGATGACACATTGTGGAAATCTATGGGGGAGGCTTTTGTTCAGTAGTTAACGTTGTATGGCCGATATGATGATAAAGATATCTAGGATTCCAATTGGTGAAGACGGATATCACCTTTTTGTTGAAGAGGTCCAGATACAGGGAATGGACTACCAACGTAACTGGCCGTAAAAGCCTCAGGAAAAATTAGGGGAAATTAGGAAATGGTTCCGGGGTAAAGCGCATCTTATCGCGGAGGCTGCGGGCCTCGCGCCGCCAGTCCGCGCCGAGCAGTCGACGCTGTAGTACGTGTCACGTGTTGTACCGGCCGCAGCGCGCACGCGCGAACGCGATCGCGACGCACCAAAACAATACGAAAAAAATATCCACGCCACCCACTTGCCAACAAAAAGTGACAGTGACGTTTCGGGGGGGAGCACGGTGACAATAACACGCATTCGTATTATGTAGTTTAAAAAAATATTTTACGTGATTCAGTGAAAAAATTTCAGTGGTACAATTAACTAGTGAATTCTGTGCGATCGATAGGTGTCGCAGAGGTTGTGTGTCTTGGTTTCTAGGATGGATGGTGTTTGTCCAGTGGGTAAGGCGTGATGATGCGCAAGGTGAATACCGGCGCGCCCGGCGGGACCGAGTTCACGTTGGATGCGTCTGACTGCATCAATCTACAGCAGATTCTACAGGCTTTCAACTCGACGATCAGTGAGGAGCACGCCTGGGCACTGTTCTACCAGGCAGCCCGCTGCTTCCAGAAGTGTCTCACTGACGGGCCCACCTGTTACTTAGTAACTGAGCCCAGGCATGTGCTACTGCATAAGGACGGCAGTGTACACCCTAGCTCGTTGCTGCATCCAGGAGGTCAGTTTACATTTTCTTATTTTTTCACATAAATAACCTTGGCAGCTTCATTATTTTATAACCTTTATAGATAGGTACCTAAGTTTGTTTATCGTACACGCCAATGAATTTTTTTATCGCCAAAACCAAATTAGCCGATAAGAGAAGTGATGTATTCTTTTATTTATTTATTCATTGAAAAACCGGGTATCGTATATAGCAGAGCAGCTAGCAGCCGTTAGTAAAACCTAACGTTATGTTATCAGGTAGGTACTGCTCTTTTGGCACATTGTTAGCGACCTTGCGCTATCAGTGAATCTGCATCAGCAAAATACCTACCTCCTATCTAATGTCGATTAATTAGTACTTACAACAACTATTTAAATCAGTCCGTATTGCGATTACAAATGACTTATCAAGTTCACTAACAAAATTACTGATAAAAATGCTGAACAAAACATTAGGTATTTTATTATTTTTAGGCAGGGACTATACGACTCTGTTTCGACACTGGTTCGGAAAATGTATGTATTCTTACCCTATTATCGTTAGCGCTTCACTAGTTGTTTATTGGCTAGCACCCTTGTTTCTGTATTAAAGTCCACATCATGAATAGGTTCGTAATCCTAATCGACTATATATGGGAATTATTTCCTTCATCGTCTTTTACGTCGGTACACGGAAAGATTAGCAGCCGATACCCAATACTGTAGCATGCTAATAATCATTCGCAGCATACATGAGATAGCATGGTCGCACATAAAACCTCTATAGATCTTATCTCCACATTCTTGTCCATATCAATGCATTCATCTATATTTTACGAAGAACTTTAATAAGATAAGTACTATGAAGTCTGTTGGAATTTCTGTACGTGAAGAAACTCATTCATTGGATTAGCTTCTGACAGCAATTACATTAAGCATAATGACGATGTCTGTTATCTCATTTTAAGCATTTAAAACTTATGAATGATAGAAATATATACAAAGTGTTAATCTACCTTGTAAATGTTTAAAGTTAATATCATGTTAATAGTCATGTAAGGAGAAATTTTGAGAACCAAGAAAGAGAGATTAAGTGTTCTCTGATTATTCTCTCTTCTGGACCTATCACGGCGTGCCAAAGACATACGAGTACAACATTTGATCGAGATCGTAAGGGATAGATAGTATTTGCCTGTTTGATTTGACGGGAAGTATGCCTACATGGTTGGTGCAGTGCACAGTCGGCTGCTCCGCTCCGGGTCACGGGTTCGATTCCCGCACGGAACAAATATTTGTATGATCTGCAGGTAGTTGTTCCGGGTCTGGGTGTATTGTGTGTGGAATTTATGACTGTAAACGCACCAACGACACAGGAGAAATCCTAGTGTGGGGCAACGGAGAAAAAGAATAACACAGCTATAGGTACATAGTCACGTAACTTTCTTTAATTTTGTACACAAGATCGTTATTGGTATATATGTCAGTGAGAGCTCCAGTTCTTATTGGCACGATTTCATATGGGAGCTGTTCAAATGAATAAACGAAACCCTACGATACTGAACTGCGGTTCGGGATCATGGCGGTCGTAACTAGTTTCTTTACTTTGAAGCACCTTCCCCACGTTAACAAAAACAAAAACGTTAAAAGATATTATTTTAGTAACTGAAGCCTTCCCCCTATTGTTCCTGGTTTAAGCCCGTGTGAGAGTAACATTTCCAAGTATTCAGTAGTGACGAACACTGATTAGTTTCATGTCGAAGTTTTGTAATTAAAGTGGTATTGGTGCATACGAAGACACGTGACCGGAAGGTCGTGGGTTAGAAGCAAGAACCGTTGAGCTACAAACTCGCGTAGTTTAGTAGAAAAGCTAATAGGATTAGCAATACGTTGTCTTTTATGCGTTGCTAACAGGTCTGGGGTGCTATGTATGTTAAGTTTGCGATAAATTATGTTTCCGCATCGTCCTTAGAGAATAAGGTTAAATACTCTAAGGCGTCGTCATAAAAATCTGAAAGCGGTAACTACCACAGCTACTTCCAGTAATATGAATTAATGGGAACGCCTAATGGCGAATTGATAATACAAATTTAAACTATGTATTTGTTAACACTAACTTTAAACATGTATCAAATGACAGATGCTTAATCAAAATCTTATGAAAACGAGTCCACATCTCATATATCTTGGGGTAAAATTTCAATAGAATGCCTTAACACAAATAGTCGGCTCCAGTGATTGCTAGGTATCGTGTAACAATTTCCACGTATCTAGACCGAATAAATATTGCATAGGCGCTAAACCTTATCGTAGGAACACATGACACCTACATATCACCGTCATCTCATAAATAAGGGTGCTACTCTCCCATCTTCTTGTCTCATTCTGTCTGAGCTTCGTCTAAAATCAGAAACTCATTATATTTTGGTAAATAGAAGGAACGAACGTCAATGTAGGAAAAACCCCCGCACTCACCGACGACGCGGAGGCCTATCGCCGCGTCACCTTCCCGTTCAAGTTAGCACTTCTCCCCCCCGTCTCTTGCTCGCGCCGGCAATATACATTTTAAATAATACCGATCCAGCTGTCCCCAAAACAATAGCTAGTTTTCCCCAGCAACGCCCTAAGCCCAGGTCCGTATCTCGCAGGGGGCGCCCTTAGCGCAAGTTGCTTAGTTTTTAGTATTCATTTTAAGCCTGGCTGGAGGCCACCTTTGGCTTCGCCAGAAATTACCGGTTAAGCAACCACATTTCCCAGAAACCTAAGCGAGAAACCCAACAAAAAAAAATATTGGTAAAACGTTATTGAACGACGCGTAGCGTTAGCGTTTTTGTCATAAACCTACCCTTTGCCGCATTAATATACTATCCACTTTCACCGGTCAAAACGATCGAGCCTTGCATAAAACACTGCAGGTTGAAAGCGTCTCGACTAGCCCGACATAGCCCGATACTGCCCGACACCAATCACTGCTGACAGCGCTCCTTCTCTGTATTGCCTGGCAATAAACAAGCGAATTTGCATGCACGTCTCTATTAGACTATTTACTGCTGACCCATTTTCGTAGAATGCTTGCTAACAAGGCTATCGTTGTACGACGTTTTAAGTGCCAAGATTTTCATATTTTGAGATGTCATTCAATTTATGTAATTGTCCAAACTCCAGTGTTGCTCAATATCATAAATCAATTTTCCAATGTAAATTTACATTTTTAATGCTATTTGTTTGTAGGTTAAGGAGTTAATTAAAATTTAAAACATTGTCGTAAAGTTTTCTCGAGGATATTGGCACGACCTCACTGTAAAGATGTAAAACTGTTGTCAAGATTAATTTGAACATTAGTAGAAGCGTCCATCTTTGTTACCCTTGAGACTCTTCTTTTTTGTAATATTATGCAATTAAGTGTCTGATGTGCATTGTTTTCAAGGCAGGAAAAATCAGTTCACTTCTAGTTTAAAAATAATACAACAGTTTGTCAGCTGTTACATTTTACATCTTGTGTACTCTAAGCATTGTACATTTACAATGTTAATCTTGATACCTATGCTTTTCTTTAATGTGCTATTCGGAATGACGACTCTTTTAAGCAGGACTTCCCTTTAGCTGGTTCCTCAAAATATATGGCTATTACAACATATATATATATATTGGTATATTGGTATATATATATTGGTATATTGTTATTGTACAAATTTATTGTAGGAGACTGGTGCCTAAACTAGGTTGAAGCGTGTATTTTAGGTCACCAGGCCTTCCACTCCAGAAGTCCAATTTCATAGTCCTTTCATTACTGTGCCAAGCGAAAATTTTCCATTTTCTTGTTCTTCGTCTATCTGATTCTATCAAGTTGTTTTCTCTTGTTAGGGTTCTCTTGATGAATACTCTCCAATACGTTGCTATAACTTTATCAGACCCCGATACAGCGTTTAAAGAGAGCATTATTTTCAAACAGAAAAGCATGAACAAGATCACATTTTTCCAATCGACCAATTTTTGCGTAAGGCATGAAAACAATGTGAATCACTACCCAGATTAGTGTAAAGACAAAAACCTAAATACCTAAAAACCTAAATACTGTACATTCAAGGTTAGAGTCAATCAGTTCGGTGTTTTATACAAACTTGCTAACTAGATGACAGGTCTCAAGGGCGCTTCCGTCGCGTTGTTACTAAAACAAACGCGTAATGTTTGTATTTAGTGCTCTTTTGCGGTCACGCGGATGTTAGATGTATATTGAAGAAGACAAGAATAATTAGCGTATTTTGACATCAATTCTGAATGTATATAGATTTTTGGGAATCAAGACCAAGGAAACGAAAGGTTTTTTTAGGAAACTTATGGCTGAATACTGAAACGCCGTGTGGTGCCGGTTAGGAATAGCACCAACCCATCTCATCCCGTGGGTGTCGTAAAAGCCGACTAAGGGATTAGACGGAGGATGGGCAGCAGTGTCCTTCGAATACCGCCGTTTTGCCTTCGGACGTTCGAAACCCTAAAAAAGAAATGCGGAAACTGCTTCCGCAACTTACACTTGAGCCTCTGATAATGTGTAAGTACACGTACTCTCAAATTGCAAGAAGTTTAATTTGTATTCGCAAGCGATAAAGTTCTCCCATTGCTCGCTTTTACTTCAAGTTTTTAATAGTGTACTTAGTGGATTTCAAACTGTATTTCTTTGAGTTCACTTGTACAATTTCTCGTACTCATACTTTCCAAACTTGTTCAAGTATATTGGTTATGAGTGAGAGGTCTCCATACTTCCGGGAATTAATCTAAATATAATTCAATTAAGTATTACAACAACTGCATCGTGACGCTCAGGTGATCTACGCACGCGATCGTATGGTTAACAGTAATGGCATTTCATTGACACAATATTGTCAGACAGCGCTTCTAAAACTTTTACGAATTGAACCGTACGGCGTTGCCCACATATTTTATAGATTTTTTTCATTTTTGAGATTTATTTTATGAATATGTAAAGATTCATTATTCTAAACACCGTACATAACTTCAACCAAATGACGTCCACTGCTGGACACAGGCCTCCCCCAAAGATCACAACAACGACCGATATGGGTGTGTTGTGGGCTCATTGGGGGGTTTTGCCATAATCGCCACGCTTGGCTTCGGGTTGGCGACCGCAGTTGAGTTGTTAATGTACTCAAAGGACGCTGCTGCCCATCCTCCGGCTTATCCCTTAGTCGACTTTTACGACACCCATGGGAGGAAATGGGGTGGTGGTATTCTGAGACGGCACCACACGGCACCGTACGACGTTGCCTTATACTTGACATTGGCGAAATTGTGGAAGATACTCTACAGAAGCCATAATCTAAGAGAAGAAGAAGAAACTTTTACCGCAACGCCCCAATGCGGGTTTTGTGTGTCGCATCAAAGTTTTGCTGTAACAACTAAAGATTTTCGTGTAAATTATTAGGATCAAAGTATTTATGGTAAACGTTATAAAAGCCTAACGTGATATTTGAGTGAATAATAAAAATAAATCTTAGATGCTTCGAAAGAAGAACGTTATACAAGAAAAGTTGTCTACCGTACATTGCAACTATGCTTGCAGTCATCAATATACCTAACTAGCTGGGACCCGCGGTTTCACCCGCGTTTAATTTAAAACAAATTTGGAGTACTTCGACATAGACACTTGACATAGAATATATATGTTGGATTTCAAGGGTTTTATTTTTTTTGCGCGGATCCCTAATTACTTTTCTCAAATAAAAGTAGCCTAAGTTATTCCTTATAACATCAGCTATCTGCTTGTGAAAGTCCCGTCAAAATCGGTCCAGCCGTTTCGGAGATTACCCGGAACAAACAGACAGACAGACAGACAAAAAAATTTAAAAATTGTTTCTTTGTTATGTGTACCGTATATACTTGAATATGCATTTAGTAAAAAGCTGTTATTTTGTCATTATAAACAGACACTTCAACTTTATTTATTTGTATAGATAATAGAAGTAGCACAGATAGCTGATAGCATATGCCTGCGGCAACAGTAGAGACTAAATACTAATTTTGATATCTTATAATATAACTCTAATATGACTCCTTTTGAGCCATAATCCTGTGTACATTATTTCAACGATGCTAGCTTTAAGAAACCTGCTTTAACTGTTTTAAATACGACCAATATCATTCTTGTACAGTTGATCACCTCTGTTCAGTCAAGTGCAGTGTATCGTTAGTTTTTTGCTAGCGATACTCATGCGCTCGTATTGTTCTGTCAGCCGAACGTTTCACCCTGCGCTCGCGCACCACGCGTGAGAAACAGGTCTCGGTCCCGGAAGATCTTGACTATCAATCGAGACTTTTTGCGTTGCGTGTCAGAGAAATTACATAGATATTCTCTTTGTGCTGTTAGGTTTGTTGAACTGTTGTAATTAATCCTGGGGTGTGCAATTTTTGGCGGCGTATTTAGAATAGAATAGAATAGAATCAATTATTCAGTAATTAGGTCATAGCAGACACTTTTACACGTCATAACTGAAACGACGGAGGGCTTGGCAATAGATCAAGTATGATTGGGTTGGACTAATGTAATGACGTTTAGAATTTTCATGAGGAGTTATTGAGAACTAGCTGGGACCCGTGGTTTGACCCGCGTTTAATTTAAAAGAAATTTAGCATACTTCGACATAGACACTTGACATAGAATATATATATTGGATTTCAATTTTTAATTATTTTTGGTTCAATAGACATACTTATATTATATTGTTTTCTGACATTATTAGATATTTTAAGACTGTAATAATTTAGAATAATAACTGAATATTTTTGATTGTATTTTAATGTTTGCATGTCACTGTTATGACTAGGTGTTTAGGATCTGTGTATACCACTCTAGTTAAGACCAAAAATTATACCAACACTTACTGCAAATAAAAAAAAATCTAATTCTAAAAAAGGGTTTTATATTTTTTGCGGGGAACCCTAATTATTTTTCTAAAATAAAAGTGGCCTATGCACAGCAATCAGTGCTGGGAACGATGACTTAAATGCGGTTTCCTTGATTTTCCTCCTACACGGGTACTTAACTATAATCTTTTACAATGTTTTATATAATGTCCGCTTAAGTCAAATGTTCCAATACACAATAAGAAGCTCAGCTTATTTATTCAAAAGTTTGACATGCACGATAAAGTTAACCCTTCTACGACAGCAATGGGTCACTAAGACCCTTTGAATGAAGCTTATGACACTAAAAAAATAAACCGGATCATTGTTATAATACTGGGATAATGTATTTTACGATCTTATAACTGTATTGTAACGATTTCTTTTTTATTAGTCTATAGTTGCTACTGTGGACTGAATTTTTAGCTTAAAACCAGTTATTATTGTAATTTATAGGTATAGCGCCGTAGGAATTCATAATATGACCTCGAATTTAAATATGGAATGTGACTGTATGGAATAAAACTACAACAAATAAAATATTGTTTAAAAATAAAACTCTGTTACTTAGTGTAGTTATTTTTGTAGCATAAGTAGGTATGTATGCTAATTTATTCGGATTGATCGATGATAACTGGTCATTGTAGCTCGCAGCGACATATTTGGGTTACAAATACCGATTCAGTAATTGCTAACTATTTACATTTTAAGTGTAACAGGTTAGTTAGTAACCTGTCTTGTTCCAAAAAAAATATTGATAGGTTGCTAAGTAGTTAATTGATTAGTATTTATATAGCCAACGGATAAATTATACCCTACTTGTATACAAGCAAAAGCAGTTTATGTTAGTAATCAAATAAAGAAATCAGATAACAAAATAAAACCGACGTGAAATATAATAAATACTGAAACTGGCAATCGTAAGATAACTGACACTACTATTGACTTAAGAATAAATGACGAACTTGTTTCTGATGTTTTGACTTTCGGTAGTTTTGAGTCGGTAATTTTTTTTATAGTTGCCCCACAGTAGCTTTTATAGTAAAAAAAATGTTTTTCATTCATATTCCATTAACTACTACTAAATCATTCATCGTCACCCATTGTATCAGTATGTATATATCAGTAATTGCTACAATTGCCCAATATTGACCGCTATCTTTTACTCTTGTATTTCAAACGACATATTTCCCGGTCTTATGAAAACTAGTAAAAAAAATCGCACTCTTAAATGAGGTGGCTCAAACAATGCTTTTAATTATAGGCCAATGTACCTGCCGCCGGCATAGCAAGCAAGGCAAGCATAATGTTTGATAAAATAATATTAAATCAAATGCTATCTCTCTTTGATAGACAAAGACATATTTTTTATTTTATCTTCATTTAGTGTCTCAAGATTTGAATTGTATTTACTTGAACATATGTGCTTAATTTGTACCTCATAAGTGGAAGTCGCTGGTGCCTGTGATATAGTATTTTTTACATTAGTACAGTTTTCTAAAAAGCTATTAAATATTCAGTTCAATTAAAATGTTCTTTTTTTAATTTATACCCGAATCGTAAAATTATTTTTTTGTCGCACATAAATTATAGGATTCCGTCTTAGCAAAAAACATGGCGGTTTCTTTGACTGGCTGGCACAAAAACAGATCAACATTGGAATCCTTTTTGTTACTTCGATAAATACACAAAACTGCCTTGCCGTTCCTCGGAACGGCTACCGAACACGAAAAAAATATATAATGGGAAAGAACTTTATTATTTTAAACCTTCAAACGTTGGAATACAGCCTATATTTTTCTATTTGCCCGCCTATTTTCTAGGAATAGTCGAGAGTCTGCAGGTAGGTTCTCAAGGGAGTGAATGACACCTGAATTTAAGCACGTAAAGTGATGTAATTTAGAAATCGTTCTATGGAGGATCAAATAAAACACGAAAAAGTTCGAATATGTCGGAAAAAAATATAATACAAAAAAACCTGTTATGTAGCAACAGAAGAAGCTAAGCCAATTGGTGGTAAACTAAAAATCGAAACCGAATTTGTACGAAGATATAGTAAAATTTGTCGTAACTTTGTAGATTTACCCTTCATCATTTCGGCCGAATGAAGTCCACTGCTGGATACAGGCAAAGATCACCACAACAACCGATATGGGTGTGTTGTGTGCTTATTGGGGGGTTTCGCCATAATCGCCACGCTTCGCAGACGGGTTGGCGATCGCAGTTGAGTTGTTAATGTACTCGAAGGACGCTGCTGCCCATATTCCGGCTAATGCCTTAGTCGACTTTTACGACACCCATAGGATGAGATGGGTGGTGGTATTATGAGCCGGCACCACACGGTTAACCCTTGGGTACACGATAAACTGTTTGTCGATGAATACATTATTTATTTATTCATGCACCCCAATGATATTTTATATTAAAAAGAAGTAGATATGTTACATGCGTGCCAAAAAGTAAGAACTAAAACTCCCCCAATTGTAGCACCTCGCAATCGGTTCGCTTAGCTATCCCTTTTACTCTTGTTGGTTTTGTATCTTCTTTCTCACGAGATGGTTGTGCAAGCGAGACTGTGTTTTGCGCCATTTAATATGGACGTAACATTCTATGGCATAATATCATTGATGCACTCACAATGATGCGCTGGCTAAAGTTGCTTGCTCAAAATTAATGCGTCAACACATCGTATTCAAGTGTTGATATTTCGCTGAACGTATGTTTGGTTATTATGGGTCTGCAAATATTCTGCAAAGATGTAATTGACGGGAATTTTATATACTTAGTTTGAACAATTACTTTTTGTTCATCCCCGTATGTATTTATGCGGGATTTCAAATTTTACGTTGTAAAAACGTTGTTAATAAATTGTTTCAGGCTTAAGGTGTGTATATTTTTCAGTTTGCTTTTGCCTATAAACATTAATCTTGGTGACACCACGGTATATTATAATACCTAATATAACATATATGTAGGAGCACTGGCTGGATGGACGAATAAAATATTCGAATAAAGAATGAAATTGACGACGCAATTGTCACAAAAGGCATGATGGCGAGTTTAGTTTAAAGCTAGGAGTACTTTCGAGTCCGTTGTCAAATAACTACGTTGTCACATGCATATAATATCCTAATAAGAATAATATGCGCCTGTACTGTCTCACCGCAGAGCAAATACCCTTCTCATATAGATATGGTGCATAATGATTTTTTAACCTTGCCCCACTCACAGAATCTCTCCTGTGTCGTGGGTGCGTTTACGACACAAATTCCACCCACAATACACCCAGCCCCGGAACAACTACTTCCTACAGATTATATAAATATTTGTTCCGTGCGGGAATCGAACCCACGACCCGGAGCGCAGCAACCGTCTGTATCAACCATTGCACCAACCGTGCCGTTAAGTATTATATTATTTAGGTACCTACTTTTTTACCGATGTTTGTAGATTCGGTAGTATCTTGTACTTTGACTTTACATTTCACAGTTATTTATTGGATAGATCAACATAAAAATTGTTTATATTTGAAGTTAAAACGATTGCAACACTTAAGGTTCCTTTTTTTCTTTCGTCTTTTATTTCCGCAAATTTCTACTTAGTAATGACTTATTAAAAACCCCTCAATCATTACAGCTAGAAAGTTAACAGGGTAGATTCGAATTGTAATACAATTCATGTTTGTTGGTGTCCACAATACTCAATAGCCCACAATGCGCTCGTGGTCGCACGATATCGTGACCCGACCACCCGTCCTACGGGGACGACACCACAGAATATAAAACTTATGTTCTGTGGACGACACCGCCGTCTATTTGTACGGAGATGGACAATTGCTATCCATTCAATGGACTTTTTACACTTCACGTTGGTCTAATGTTTTTTTAATTTATTTTTTATTGTACTTTTAATGTGCGGTAGAAAGAAAAGGAAAGAAAGAAAGAAAAAATTATTTCTACGCACCAGACAACACACTACACACATCATAAAACAATCAATACAGACGAGACATATTTAGAACTAAATAAAAGCAAAATGTTACTACTCCACAAACAAAAGCATAATGTAAAAATAAAAAAAATAAAGAATAATGTAAAAATAAACGGTACCATTGTAATTGTATGGTACTTATACTTTAGAAGATGTTAATATGCATTTGTTAGCGGCTGCAGGATTTCATTAATTGATTTTCACTCTGTGTGTCATCATGTAGATATTTGTATGCATGTGCCTCCATCTCGGGGAAAGGCTGAGAGGTTCCTTTTTTATTGGTATCCAGTGGACATCTACAAGAACTTCCTTCGCCCCGGGGGAGGGCGGCTCTAGCGTGATTGTATCGAGGACCCGGAGCCTCCTTCGGTGCCGAAGATGACCGCTCCGGTGGTTTTAGCCGGTAGGAGTCCGGCATACCCCTTCGCCTTTCCCCGGGGTGAAGGAAGTTCCATGTAGAATTTCCACTGGACACCAATAAAAACATTTAAAAAAGGAGTACGTCATAAAAAAAAGTTAAAGCATGTGTCCCCAGTTATGCCTATCACATAAAACTTTACTACCACTACCACAAGTGAATACTCTCTTTTTTTAAAAAGACATCACAAACTGGTATTTTTGTATCGTGGGTACTATAAATCACGCATGCTAAAACACCCGGTCTGGGAATCGTACCCTCGATGTGCAGCGCAGTAAGCCAATCACTTAGCTACTGTGCTTGCTACCCGTGTCCTAAAACCTCAACCTCGTTTAGCTTAAAACTTGGGGCAGCAAAATAGTCTGCATGAATATTTCGCAATGGCGTTAGTAACACCATTTTGACTTTGACCATGATGATTCCCATGGCTCGTTTAGAAGCTAAATAACTTTTTTACAACAAAATCGTCTGAAATGCAACGAAACCTGGATTATCCTGGCCTGATAGTTTACACCTATACAGTACTTATGTTTACCTACGGCAAAATGAACAGTCTACTGACACAACAAAGCTATTTATAAAAACTTAGATTATTAAGCTTACTGATGGTTCATGTTAAATAGGTATTGAAACATTCACAAAACAATGGTTAATACACCTGGAGGTTCAATTGTATGAAAAGCTTTTGTTTAAACTCAAATAATTGCTTTCAGCTTCGTGATGTTATTTTACTATTATGATTTGCTAGCGCTTTTGGTTGGCGAAAGTCTTGTCGCTGGCTTGCTGCTAGAACTCCTTAACTGATAAAATAACATTCTGAGATAATTTAATCATGATTAGTAAATTGACGGCACGGTTGGTGCAGTGGCTGATACAGTCGGCTGCTGCGCTCCGGGTCGTGGGTTCGATTCCCACACGGAACAAATATTTCTATGATCTGCAGGTAGTTGTTTCGGGTCTGGGTGTATTGTATGTGGAATTCATGTCTGTAAAACGCACCCACGACACAGGAGAAATCCTAGTGTGGGGCAAGGATTTATATCAAAAAAATAATTAAAAAAATTGTAGCCGATCCAATCTCTGCTTCTGATAGTATCCATCGTGGTGAGTTTAACAATTTTACCACCGGCAAGATCTTGCAGCAAGTCGCAAGTCTTTTCGGTGATTGTTTTACATTTAACTAAAGTTACAAAATACTCAAAATTACGCTACCTAATGCCAAATTGTTGCTCGATTCTTTCTATTGTGATACAAATTGGAAGTTGTTTCTGAGATGGGGTGTCGACGTCCTTGCAAAGCCAAGGTCGATCGATACGCGGCCAGCACGTGACGTCACGTGTCGCCATTTTGCCTAGTGACGTCACACTTCTGTAAATATACAAGTATCGTAACTTAGGTAGTACTTACGATGTTTTGTGTTTACTTTAGCGTGAAAGTAAGGATAGTATTATATGGGTTTTCATTGAAAGGGGATATCTGTGTTTTTGCAGGTGTATTTGGCAAAATGCCATCAAGGCAGTACCATAAACTTACTATATACTATTACGTTACTATAATAAAGTTTTAGATAGTATGGTAGTGAATAGTGATACGAGTAGTATAGTGGTGTCGGCTACGAATAGCACCAACCCATCTCATCCCGTGGGTGTCGTAAATGGCGAGTAAGGATTAGCCGGAGGATGGGCAGCAGCGTCCTTCGAGTACATAAACAACTCAACTGCGATCGCCAACCCGCCCGCCAAGCGTGGCGATTATGGCAAAACCCCTCAATGAGCACACAACACACCGACATCGGACGTTGTGGTGATCTTTGACGGAGGCCTGTGTCCAGCAGTGGATTTTATTCGGCCGAAATGATGATTGTAGTGAAACTTTCATTTTTCACATTTTCATGGCTATTTCGCGTCGGGGTATCGGTTGGGAATGGGATATCTATGGTTGCGAAAGTGTCATTCATCCGGTGTTGTGTTACGATCGCATTTAACACAAAAACAGACATATCCGTAATCCAAAATCCAAAGATTTTGGATTAGATTGATTATTGATATCCTTTAGTCCTTAGTGAGACCATATATGACCTATGTAGTTGGTCAATAGGATAATGATCAGACAAGACTACTATACAATAGTACAGTTTATAATAGTGACTCGACATACCCGTGATATGCGCTGATAACAACAGATTTGTTTACAAGCATATATATATAGTGCATAAGAAAATTGGCTTAACTTTGTACAAGGCTTTCCAATTGAATCGAATTTAAGTTGCAGTCAAGATGGAGACCCAAATCTTGGCATTGCCCACCTCGTTAATTTTGTGTCCATCAAAAATAATGTCAAGATCTAGAAAATAATTTTTCCTATTTCTGAATATCATAAGATTTGTTTTATCTAAATTAGTAAGTAAATTATTGTATGGATTAATGTATTGTATTGTATGGATTAAGAATATAACACAACTCAATCTCCTCCCGTGAATGTCGTAAATAGTGACTAAGGGATTCTAAACCTTGCTTGGTAGCAGCGTCCCTTCTGTGAAACAATAGCCATCATCAACCCTCCTTTTTTTATTAGTCCTAGTGCAAATTCTACATGAACTTCCTTCGCCCTGGGGAAGGACGAAGGGGCGTGCCGGAGGCCTACCGGCTAGACCAGGCTGAGCCCCGTATGATCATCAACCCTCCTGCCAAGCGTTGTGAATACTGGAAAATTCCGCCCAAAATAACGAAACAATTATGGTAATCTATGGGGGAGGCCTGTGTTCAGCAGTGGACGTCATTTGGCTGATACGAAGATCTTTGTCTTATTATTATGTTTAATTGTAAGTTGTTTTTACATTTATTGGTGATCAAGACTGTGCTTTCGTCTGCAAATAGAAGCAAAATATGCTTTTGTGTATTGTTTTCAGTATACGTTTTTACTCAGTGCTTCTTATCTATATATTATTACGTGAAGAAAAAACTTTGTACCCCTTTTTACGCACATTGCGCGCACGGAGGAGTATGAGATTTGACATAGTTAAAGTTCATATGAGAGGAGTGCAGAAAGTTAAAATGAATGTACAATATGTGTTACAAAAAATGAAAATCCAATTTTAAAATAATGAGTTACGGACTAATTTCGACCCCTGGGCGATCACTAGCTTATATACTCGTATTACAAACAAAATGTTATAGCTATGATAAAACAATACATGGCATAATGTTATTAATTCTACCTTTCTGGACTTCAGGTAAATTTTAATAACAAATTGAACTTTGACGATCATACATTTACTTCAAAATTATAAACACACGTTGGCGTTTCTTATTAATATCTTTATATCATAACGTACGTACGACGTACGTCATAACGCACACATCGATAAAATCCACGTGACAAAGCTGTCAGTCCAATGTAAAAAGATTGAATAAATCTGGGAACGTTGACGTGCATAGATAAAAGCAACGTGAAAATCGATCGCGATAATGCATATTATATCACACTGAACGGAAATACACACTAGATACCTACAACATAATATAAGTCCAGGAATATGACTTCCTTCTAGTAATACTTTCCACTAATAATAGTTCGCCTACACAGGCTTCGATCGTCCTTCGTTCCGTTCCGCCTGTGTAGTGCTTATTTTTTTATTAGGAACGTAAGCAGCACGCAAGGAACCGAAACTGTGTACCGACATGTTCCATATATTCTTGCAGATTTGTTGAAGTTCATGTCTTTTTATTGATGCCCAATACAATGTAAAGTTCCACTTTTTGAAGTGAAACTTCTTTTGGGACGGTGTGAATTGGATTTAATGAAACGAAAACGTGTAACGAAAGAGTCTTCTTTTTTTTTGTTGGGCTTCTCGCATACATTTCTTGGAAATGTGGATGCTTAACCGGTCATTTTCTGGCGAAGCCAAAAGAGGCCTCCAGCCAGGCTTAAATTTAATATTAAAATCTAAGCAACTTTCGCTAAGGGCGCCCCCTGCGGAACACGGACCTCGGCTTAGGGCGTTGCTGGGGATAACAAGCTATTGTTTTGGGGACAGCTGGATCGGTATTATTTAAATTGTATTAGGGAACATTTAAAGCTACTGGCTCGGCACGGGCCGGCGCGAGCAAGAGACGGGAGGGAGAAGTGCTAACTTGAACGGGAAGGTGACGCGGCGACAGGCCTCCGCGACGTCGGTGAGGCGGGCATCCTCGGCGACGAGGGCGGTAAAGCGGTCGGGTGTTGAGTGAACGAGACAACGCGAGTCTATGTGATCTAACGTGATTTTATCGTCTGGATCGACCAGAACGTGCCTCGGGCGGCGTACACTACTGATACGAGAGGGTTGGTAATCGACGGATGATACCAGAAGGGGATTAGGGTGGGACAGGGCAGAATCGATATAGCGTTTGAACGCTTGTTTCATAAATTGCCTGATGGTCGGCAAGTTGAGATCGAAATGGAGTTGATCATTACGCATGTACCAAGGCGCTCCGGTGGCCTTGCACATGAAACGGGTTTGGAGGGTCTCGAATCTACGGAGTGGGCGTGATTCAGCGTGTGCGAACACTGGGCTGGCATAGGTCATGATGGGACCAAAGAGAGACAGCTATAAATGTATTTATAGGGTTAAGACTGAGAGAATGAGATAAAACACGTTTCTATAGTTTCCTTATTCCCTAATGTCGATCAATCGCGCTCTCTCTCTCTCTCTCTCTCTGTTTACTACCTCCATAGTGTATTCATCTCATTCTCTTACAAATTAACCAAAAGTCAAAGTTTCACTCCTACCGCGTGTGAACTCACACGATGTTTTGAAGTGAAAACTTATTTTAGCGCGGTACGCATATTTTTAGATGAGATAAAATCTCTGGACTCGCTACACCGTTACGAGACGCTAGACGTTTAGTTTGGCGTTTCGCCGTCGGGATCGTATTAACCCTAGTACCCATCTAAAAACGTCTAGCGCGCCAAAATAAGTTTTAACTTCTGTCGCCACTCCCGGAGTGCAGTTTTTTTATTTTTTATTATTAGAAATCACCGATATTAAGTTTATGGGAATCACTCAGGAATTTTACTATGACAGGTTCCATATTTTAAAGGAATGGAATATGGCGTTCATATATTTCATAGGTTTCAGAATAATAACAATATATTTACGGTCGTCGCTGACTCACTGCCTGACTCTGTAAAGCTGTAAGAAAAAATGTTTATATAGAAATATTAAACTTAAGTGTTTATGATGATTTCAACGGGCTCCTTAAGCACTTTACAAATACTAGGGTTTTCCAAAATTATATACAGTGTGCATTTATTTTTCTGTTTTGTGTTTATTACTCTTGAATACAATTTTTTTTCTCAAAGAACTCTTATCTCTATCTAGCGAATGATGCGACTTCGGGTGCGAGTGAAACCTATGGCTAAATAAGGTTCAAAGGTGTATCACAAGATACATGAATATTTGGGGTGTCGATTCAGATCCTGTTGTACTGTTCGACCGAAACAGAATCATAGTTTCCGTCCTCAAAAACACCAAAAAGTTATGCTACTTTTTGTTGGCGTCCACAAAAAATGTAAATATAGTTGGCGTGTCCAATTGTTTGCTAAGCCCGTTGAACCGTGGCAAGTCCCTGAATCGAGTTAAACAACGAACTTTGAGCTTGTCGATGATTTCGTTTAAAAAAAACCGTCCCTCGTGCTTTTAGCGGACGAAATAACAATATTTGCTTTTCAAAACTTCCAATGTCGTTAATAAAGGTTTTGAAGTGCTGTTAGCAGATACTTTATGGTACTACTATCGTAATATATCTTCTTATCTTCTAAATAAACGTTGCCCCACACTAAGAGTTCTCCTGTGTCGTGGGTGCGTTTACAGACCTGAATTCCACATACAATACAGACCCGGAACAACTACCTGCAGATCATACAAATATTTGTACCGTGCGGGAATCGAACCCACGACCCGGAGCGCAGCAGCCGTCTGTATCAGCCACTGCACCAACCTTGCTGTCATATCTGTCTGTGTTTTTGGTAATATTAAATGAGGTGTATAGTCCCTCTGTCTATTAGGAATAAAGCTGTCACACACACTCACACACATCAGCCCGTAGATGTCAACTGCGGAATATGAGCCGCACAATGAGCGGTCATAGAGGATATTGCCATAATCACCATGCTTGGCAGGCGGATTGGTGAACGCGGTATGTTATCAGCAGAGGAGAGGATGCTGCCGCCCACTCTCGATACCAACCTTTAGTCGCCTTTTACGACACCCGTGGGTGGACACAGGTGATCTACGCTTTCTCAGGAACCACACGAAAGCTGTCAAATACAATTGAAGGCTATTACGTATTTTATAGAGTACCAGCGATCCGTCGCGGCTTCGCACGGCGAAAAAATATATAAAAAAGCTGTTGATCCGATCGCTACCAAACTCACACTCAAACAGGATCACCCGCTGGACTAATCTGAACATTGGCTGAAAATTTCATTAAAATCGGTCAAGCCGTTTTGGAGTCCATAGGGAACATACATACACACATCGATTTTTATATATAGATTTTAAACACTTACTTTATTATATACCCTTCATTTTAGTTTCAAACCTATAATAAAACCATGAGAGGCTTCTAATAATAAAAACACGGCTTTTATTAGTACCACAAATGTGCGAATTTATAAGTCTTGTCGCCTAGATTTTATCTATGGTACAATAGAACAGGACGATAAAGGAAGTTAAAGCATAAAACGGTCAAAAACCGGCGCCCACTGGCTTGTGTCAAATTTTGGATATGCAAAGCGAATGATGTCATGACAGACAGTTGCTGGTAAATATATAAAGCGGTCTGAGACTAATTTGAATGCTAACATTTTTCCAGCGTATATTTAACTTGTCCATAATATGCATATTTACGAAGACAATTGAAGTCTTCATGTTGAACTTCTGAAATAGTTATCATAATTGAATAAATGAATATCAGGTGTCCACGAAAATGAGACACCTGCCTTAATAGATTAAAGGGCGCAACAACAACATGCAATTACAAAAATAATTTATAAAAACTTATCCGTCTTTCGAGTTACTTATCACCGTATAAAGTTTTTAATGTTGTTACCACAATTCCGCCAATAAAACCAGCTCGGATGTGTAAAGTAAAAGATATTGAACCGACGATGATTATTTTATTTTCCGCCATTTGTCTAGTCTCTATTGCTTTTCAATAGAAAAATATTTTTTTAGTATTTTTTGCCTCGTTAGGATGTATTCACGTTATACTATAGCATACTAGATCAGATGGCCCGTTTAAATCATCTGCCTGTATACACTAAACATGGCGATGACTGTCAAGTTTTAACTTTAAGTATCCGACCTGACTTTACATTACCAAAACTTTTACTTTGACTTTTCTCACAGACCAGAACAATAGTGTAAACAACCACAATGACGCCATTACACTTGATCCTAAAAATCGATAGCTTCGAATTTGCATGCATTATATGAAAGAGTATAAATAAAAGATATTGTTACGTGAAAGGAAAAGAAACGATCACTATACGCTGATTTGAATCTTAAAAAATAAACAAAAGAACGAACACCATTTAGGATGGTTAAGCTGCACTTTTTTACTTATCTACCATCAGTACGATTTGCGCTGGTAGAAATCTGCACCTAACGTCTTGTTTCCCACGATAGACGCTGGCTCGTTACATTATCTAGTTACACGTAAAAAAGAAAAAAGTTATAGAGTATAGACCACAGGCCGCTTGCCTATTAAGTAACTAGTGATGGGCAGCTACCAATCGACTAATGTATTGATTAAACTAATGAAGAATAAAAAGAAAATAATTGCTGTTATTAAATAATTAACGCATATAATGTAATTGGCCATAAAGTAAACAGCGCAGGTTTTAATAATTAAACTGACGGTAAATATTTAATTAAATAAACATTACGGATAAATATCCGAACACGGTAATTTCGAATATATTTTAATGACTGTGTAAATGTTATTTTGAGCAGACGCGACCGTCCAAAACACGATTATGGGAATCAATATAGCGATGAAAAGATAATTTTGAAACGATGTGAAAGTTAAAGATAGAAATTAAAAAGGCTTCGAGAAAAATAAAAACCTCAGCTGCATTCGTCATCATCATCATTTCGGCCGAATGAAGTCCACTGCTGGACACAGGCCTTCCCCAAATATCACCACAACGATCGATATGGGTGTGTTGTGGGGTCATTGTGGGGGTTTTGCCATAATTGCCACGCTTGGCAGACGGGTTGGCGATCGCAGTTGAGTTGTTAATATACTCGAAGGATGCTGTTGCCCATCCTCCGGCTTATCCCTTAGTCACGGTTGGTGCAGTGGCTGATGATCGTGGGTTCGATTCCCGCACGGAACAAATATTTGTATGATCCTGCAGGTAGTTGTTCCGGGTCTGGGTGTATTGTGTGTGGATTTCATGTCTGTAAACGCACCCACGACACAGGAGAAATCCTAGTGTAGGGCAACGTTATTAATAAAAAATAAAATAAACGTTTTACGATACCCACGGAAGGAAATGGGGTGGTGGTATACTGAGCAGGCGCCACACGGCTAGCTGCATTACAAGAACATAAGCAAGCGACAGTAGCAAGACGAGAGTATTCTTTTACATAGAATTTCTTCAAAGACAAGAAATCTCACAAAAGACTGTGTAATCTAAATCCGACAAGAAAAACAAAACAAAAAATAACTTCCTCAGACACATTAGATTTAGTAACACAATTCCCTCACTAGTTTCCGTTGGTTCCCACACAAAGGATGGGGCGCGTTTCTACACGGCGAACTCTTACGAAACTTACAATTTCGTTAAATTATCTACAAGTAGAGATTTAAAACAGGTTCCCTACACCGACGACACCCGGGGCTACAGTGGAGTTTCCCAATCATTAATACGTAAAAAAAGTTGAACAAATAGGTAGTATGTTAATAAATATACGTTTGGGTAGGTAATTGGTACCAATATTCAAAAGCAGAAACTGTGAGAGGCTTAAATAGTTTATCTTTTATTGGAAAGGGTCGCTTTCGATTTCGAATAAGACTAATCTCACTATTAACCCTGTAACACCTGTGTAAAACTACAAGACCCAGTATGACGTAATAAAAAGTAATTTAAACCAAAGTGCCATCGACTTTCGACATTCATGCAATTGGAAACTCACTCGTTACGATTTCCTCAGAAGAGTTGTCCATAAATATGTCATTGTTATCATTCCAAACATCACTCATTTTAATTCGACGATCGAGAAAGGCCAGTTCATCAATTTATAAATGCCTCATTACACGGTAAACATAGAGTTACATAATAAAGTTCCGCTTCGACGCACTGCATTTCTCAATGTGCAGGGCGTAATTTTTAATTTGATGGCATGTGGCGAGTACATCTATGGATTACTTAATATATCGATGAGCATGGTAAAATAATGGGTGTTGCCTAAGATGGTAAATGTTTTATTAGTAGACACGTTTATATACATCGGTCATAGAATCACGGCCACATTTAGCCAGATGTGATAAATGAATCCTCATTTGTTCAGAGGGATTAAAAGAAATTGAAAATAGAACGCTTGTCGGTGTCGGATGATGGCCGCGTTCTATGAATCAAAGTAAACTACTACTCTACACATTGAATTCATTTCTAAGCTACGTCGGATTTCCCTAGAGTACGCCAGAAAAGCATTGGCTCATTAAAATGTGAGAATCTATTGTTCATTCATTATTTAACTTAGAATGTTATCTCAAGATCAACCACGGAGGCCTGCTTTGTGGCACGCCGTGTAATCCCTAGGAACTGTACGCCTAATTAGAATACTGACAATACATAATCATAGCATCATTTATAGAGCTTTTACGAACGTACTGAAAACTAGTAAGAATTTGTTGTAAATTGTTTATAAATTCACATAGATTATCATGCTTTATTCTTATTCTTCTAATATGGAAATAAAAGAAGAATAGAAAATGTCCCATATGCCATCACTGGTAACACACACTGTTTTAAGACTTTTGTCTTGAGGCATTGCGGTATTGTTGACGAAAAGACGTTGCGAAGTTTCCCGAACGATGCCCAGTCGAGTCGGATTCGACAATTATTGATCTCTTTCTCGAAGACCTACCTCACTGGACAGTTTGTCCCAGGTAGACATACTCGTCAAAAACTTCGAGAACAGAGCTCCCAACGGATATTGGGATGCGCACGACATGGGCATTTGGGAGAAGATGGAGTGGTGCTATATTCTTAATCCGGACACCACACGGGATAAATATAAATAATAACTTATAATAAAAATGTATTCAATAAATAAATCCTTACCATGTCTCAGAACTCCGTTACTAATTAAGAATATACCTACCTATCTTAAAATATTTAATCTTTGACGGTGCATCGCAGGTGCACGCAATTTATTAGCTGTCAAAATTGAAAGTGATGCAAACGCAGTGCTTTGGAACTTGCAACGAATTGAAGATCGTACGAGACGATATTCATCTAACCCTAATACATCATTACGACGGCTATTTTTCAGTGCAGTTACCTAATATTATTAATGTTGCTTGTTTCTCTAGTACTTGCATGGGTTCGTATGAAATTCTGCTTCATACAGAAAAGAAATATGTGGAGCAATTAGTTTGGCAGGGTTGTTTGAATATGTGGGCCTTAAACATAACATGGGTAAGACGAAAGTCATGTCAAATGTCCATGTCGTGCCTATCCCAATATCCGTTGGGAGCTCTGTTCTCGAAGTTGTTGACGAGTATGTCTACCTAGGACAAACTGTCCAGTTAGGTAGGTCCAACTTCGAGAAAGAGGTCAATCGTCGAATCCGACTCGCTGCCCGCGTTTGAGAAACTTCGCAACGTCTTTTCGTCAACAATACCATAATACCTCAAGACGAAAGTGCCGAACGTTCAGCCAGTGTGTGTTACCAGTGATGACATGGAACAGAGACGTGGTCACTCACAATGGGCTTCATAAGAAAGCTCAAGGTCACTCAGCAAACTGTAAAGAGAGCTATGCTTGGTATTTCTCTACGCGATCGAATCAGAAATGAGGAGATCCGTAGAAGAGCTAAAGTTGTCGACATAGCTGAAAGGATTTGTAAACTGAAGTGGCAATGGGCGGGGCGGGGCACCTTGCTCGTAGAACTGATGGCCGTTGGGGTAAAAAGTTCTCGAGTGGAGACCGCGCACCGGAAAATGTTGCGTGGGACGACTTCCAACGAGGTGGACAGATGACCTAGTGCAGGTAGTTGGAAGTCGTTGGATGCGGACGGCATGTAACCGCTCGTTGTGGAAATCTGTAGGAGAGGCATTTGTCCAGCAATGGACGTCCTCTGGCTGATATTCTGATGATGATGAAATGTTTAAATAGCAGGGGCGGTCTATCGCGCGGAGAATATCAAAATGATGGGCAGCAGCCTGCTCCCGTGTGCTAATAACAACATACTACGATCCGTCTGCCAAGCGTGGTGATTATGGGAATATGTGGCTAGGTAGCCATACCCATATTCAACAGTGGGCGTTTACGAAGAGACATACGCGGGCGGCGTGTGAATGTCTAAAAACTGATGGAGTGATATCATATCTGCCAACCCTATTTCCGAAACCGATGAAAGCGAGTCAAAGCGCTAAGACGCAACGTATTATGTAAACGTTACAACAGCCGTCCATTTTACGGGCCTTGAACTTCAATTACGTACAACCGTTAAGTTTATTGTTTTCCACTGCCAAACCATTCGATCACCGGAAGATCGCAAGTCAATTAAAATAGCAGAACACTATAGCTGTACGAGGTAAAAGAATATTACAAATACTTACAATTGAGAAAGATTTGTTTTACCGCGTGGGGCCAGCAAAAAATTGTACCACCCCATCTCATCCTGTGGGTATCGTAATCGTGGGAGACGGTCGTGGACCTGACATGGGCGGCTCCTTCTGTGGCCCGCATGGTGTCGGGTTGGCGAGTAGCGGAGGAGGTGGGCACACTTTCGGACCACCGCCACATTATGTTCGACGTGGCCCTCCGCACGCCTTGCCCGAGCCGTTCTAGTCCCAGCCCGCGGTCGCGGCGTTGAGCCCTCAGCTGGATCGAGAGTTCTCTTCGCAGCTGCCAACGTCCTGCACAGGATAGGACGTGAGGCTACGGCACAAAGCCACCATTGTGAAAGCGACCAGGACACCGCACAGCACACGCTCGAGGCGGGGCCTGCGTGGGCCGCCGAGCAGCGGATTCTGGTCGATAGGATCGGGCAAGATCTCTCTGCCAGCAGTAGTGTGGGCTATGTTGGCAGAGCACGAAAACTGGAATGCAGTGGTCTCCTTTTGAATAGACGCGGAAAGCTAACGGATGCGCACGTACACATCTCCGTACAAAACTGGTGTTTGCTAGGGACAAAAGCTGAATTGAACTGAATAAGTACAGTTAGTCTCTGCAGGTACGCATCGGATTCAAAACTCTCTTAGTCGCCTTCTGCCACAGCCATGGAATGACATGGGGTAGGCCTATTCTCGACCGGAGCTACACGGTAATGACCGAAGCTACACGGTATAACAAGCTATAATGATAAATAAGTACATATTACATTTAATAATGATATCGAAAATATTAACGAGCTCATGATAAGACATACATATGTGGCAGTTATTTTAATCGATATGCGTATTTCACAATGATTTCATACAAGAACCAAAACATGTGACAAGGACAGTAATTGATGAGAAGGTATTTACATTCTATGCTAATCTTTAATAACTTATCTTGTATTGATGTCATCTATACAATACAAATAAATAAAATTGAAGTGTCTGTTTGTAATGACAAAATAACAGCTTTTTACTAAATGCATATGAAAGTATATACGGTACCTATAACAAAAAAATATTTTTTGTCTCCTGTCTGTCTGTCTGTTTGTTCCGGGTAATCTCGTGGAAATTCTTCATGAGCTTCCTTCACCCCGGGGAAAGGCGAAGGGGTATGCCGGACTCCTACCGGCTAAAACCACTGGAGCGATCATCTTCGGCACCGAAGGGGGGCTCCAGGTCCTTGTAAGATCACACTAGAGCCGCCCATTGGTGCCACGCCTTTAGGTACATCTCGGAGGGGATGACTGTAAAGCGGTCACCCCCTCTAGCGGAGGGCAGGCGGCTGTAAAAAGGCCGCTCCCCAGACACTTTTCGGGGAGGATTGTAAAGGATCCCCCCAAGTCTCGCTGTGCGCTGTGCTGCGCACACGGTGGCACGTGACCACGTGCGCGCCACCGTCTTCCCGGGGGTTGCAATAAGATACCTGCCACCAGTATAGTTCTATATCAATCCGGCTCAAACGGCTGAACTGAGGGCCAATTCTCGTAATTAAAAATGTTCAATTTATAGTTCCGATCTAGTCTGTGGCGTAAATGTCACAAATGGTATTCTCGTAAAATAACATACAATGTCACACGTGAACTTGTATTGTGATGAGATCAAAAATGGATCGAAAGTTGATCGAAGTCAAAACGGTATGCTGCAAAAAAAATAAACTGTAGTTACTAAAACTTTCATTAAATAAACGTCGAAATTGACATTGAAATGAGAGTGAATTGAGATCACACTGAAGTGCGACTGTACTTTAAGAGGAGCAGAATACCTATTTATTGTCAATTCATAATTTAATCTCAGTTCGGTCAATAGATCATGTCATGAAATCGGACTTAGTATATGTTTTACGTTATCAAGTTCCCTTACATAATGGTTTAAATTAGTTCACTCGCGGATGAGGTCGTGGGTCGTGGGTCGTGGGCGTGGGCCGGTTGTTTTAAATTGTATGTGATGTCCGGAGGATGGGCAGCAGCATCCTTCGGTACAGTAACAAATCAACCGCGATCGCCAACCCGCCTGGCAAGCGTGGACAACGCACCCAGAGCGGTCATTGTGGCGATCTTTGGGGGAGGCTTGTGGGCTTTATTCGGCTGAAATGATGATGCTGATGTCTCCGGGCTCAGGAGTTGACGACACTAGAACCGTTAGAAGTGATATTGATGTGTGGCCATGCGATGGTGCAACGTGTGATCCATTGTAAATTTATTACAGGCAACATCTTTTAAGCAAGCGTGCAACATCTTCGACAGCATCGTCGCTTAATATCAGCAGAGATAGCGGTCAAACGCAAGCCTATTCAATATAAAAATATAAAAGAATGTAGTAATTTCACAGATTTTTAATAACAGCAAATCTTATATGCGCAGGAGTCACAACATAAAATGGTTATGACTTACGTTTTATAATCTCAGAAGCAATAATAGTATTGTGATTATAGCAATATCCGCTTTACCCCTCTTAATAACAGTTTATGGGGCAAGATTACATCCAATAGTTGCTATTTTCCGACCGACAAAGGACGTAAAACTATAAAAATTACATGCGAACGCGAGAACCTATCTATATAGACCCTAAATCATTTAAAATAAAATAATTAAACCCCCAACCCCCACAACCCCATCTAGCATTTGTTTTTTGCGCCAACTACAAAGAAGACTACCTGGTTTATCTCGTCAAACAAAAATGAGGGAGCAAGTTCCCGAATAACAACAACAAAGTTAATATCTGGGAGGTCAGAGGGAGCATTGCCTAGCCAGGAATGGCGAACTTACTGTCCTGCAAACACTAAAGGAGAGACTGGTATGCAGTGGTAGCACGTGTGGGGGTCGACGCACTTGCCTATATTCTACATCCCATTTGTGTCACAACTAAGCGTTCGATAGATGTCGACAACTCACTATGGTTAGCAGGCGGGTGGTGAGCGCAGAATGGCTGCTATTCTAGAGAAAGGACGATGTTGCCGAGCTCTCTAATTTAGAATCCTTAGTCGCTATTTACTACATCCACGGAAGGAGATGGAGTGGTGCTATATTCTTAATCCGGACACTACACAGATTGCTTTATACTCTTTGAAATCTTACGGGACGAGGTACCTAAAACCATTAGTGGTTTAACTTTAAGCGGTTTTGATTTCAAAAGATGCCAATACGTACATAATTATGTTATCGTTCAACGTTGGACCCAATTTTACCCATGTTTCCATAATCCTATCTATCCTAAAATCCACTGCTGGACACAGGGCTCCCCGAAAGAATGCCACAACTACCAGTCTGGGTATGTTGTCTGCTCATTGAGAGGTTTTGCCATAATCGCCACGCTTGGTAGCCGGGCTGGCGATCGCAGTTGAGTTGTAAATGTACTAGAAGGACGCTGCTGCCCGCCCTTCAGCAATTCCATATTCGCCTTCTACGACACCCACGGGATGAGAAGGGTTGGTGCTATTCTTAAACAGCACCACAGTCAAACTTAAATGATGAATATATTACTCAGTTCAGTCTAGTTTAATTCACCACAAGGCGGCGCTTATCCTCCTCTTTTTATTATTTTTTATTAGTCCCAGTGGAAGTTCATCTGAACTTCCTTCGCCCTAGGTAAGGGCGAAGTCATGTCGGACTCCTACCGGCTAAAACCACTGGTCCGGTCATCTTGGGCACCTAAGAGTGGCTCCAGGACCTCGTATGATCACACTAGAGCCGCCCACTGGTACCACGCCTATAGGCACATCTCGGAGAGGGTGACTGTTAAGCAGTCGACCCACCGGGGAGATTGTATAGGATCCCCCCGAAGCCTCACTGTGCGCAGTGCAATATTGTGCACACGGTGGCGCGTGCGGCGCTTTTCCTTCTACAGGACATTTCCTATAGGGACCTTGGTAGTCTCCTCTGTGCGTACAAGATACAAAAACAGATAACAAATATATCAATTCAAATCATAGTTATTTATATCGGGCATTACATGGCTCTCCTATGACGCATGCCAAATAATCTGAATCGTTTATCTTAATCAAATGTCGGGTCGTTATCAGGCAGATAATAGCGCTAACACAAACACCAAGCTATTACTTTAGAAAGTTGATATATCATCCTTTACAATTGATAATTTGACGGGCGCTGTACCGAATATGTTACGTGTGAAATAATTGTCGTGTTACGTTTACGAAGATCGGAAGCATTTCTATGTGGCAGATTATATAGTAAGTATGTTAACTAACGAAGAGCGTCTTCTCAGATAACCCTACATCATTAATAGAGTAAAAGAATATTAAAAATAGCAAAAATTCACAGCCGTATCCATAAATGGCTAATTAACAGCTTTTATCGAAAACAGAAAAAAAGGAAAATTTGCCATATTTAACTAGCACTGCCCCGTGTCGTTAACAGTGTAAATTATCTAATCTACACTAATATTATAAAGAGGAAAGATTTGTATGTTTGTATGTTTGTAACGAATAAACTCACAACCTACGGATCCGATTTAAAAAATGTTTCGCCATTAGAATGTTACAATATCCTTGAATATATGCTATATTTAATACTAAAAAAATTAGGGATCCTTACTAAAATTTCAATAATATAACAAGGTGTAAAACAATTAACCATAAAATGTCTTTCATCGCATGTGCTGCGGAAACTATTGATGATAGGACTAAAAAATGTTCTACAATGTTAAAGAACATATCAATATCTACAAAAAACTAATCGATACCATGTGTCCAACTATTGTAGTAATATAACTTCTTTTTTACATTTTAAAAGTTGATAGAAATGCCGATCAAAGTCAGACCATGTTTACATTTACTCTACGTTTTTAGTACCCAAAAAGTTTAAACAATAAGGGTGAGATTCATAAACGAGTCTAAGCGTGAACTTACGCTTCCATATGTCAAAATGCACTACTTACGTCCCTTATTTTGACAGATGGAAGCGTAAACTTAGCTTAGACTCGTTTCTGAATCTCACCCTTAATGTCCACCCTTGCGAAGACGGGACGGGCCGCTAGTAAATCATAAATCCACGTTTTTATTGTGCACACCTAAATATTAAAACCTTTCTAAGTGCTCTGTCTGTATTCTAACGTTCAGTTCGATACGACCAGCGGTTGAGTCCTGCGTTGATATGTCAGTCAATCAGTAAGTCGGGCAGTCAGTCAGTCAGCTTCTACATTAATATTGACCTATAGAAAGATAGATGGAACCACCTTTACATGGAACTTGTACTCAGCTGAAATACATTCCAAGAGAAGATTTTCTTTCAAGAGTAAATGATTTAAACCAGTAAAATCCAGGGAGGTTTACAATTTATTTTTCATAACGTATTTTTGAGCTTGCAAGAGCACCGTTACGAATAATTCGGATATACGAGTAATTGGTAAATCGACTTTGAATCAAGTTTTTCACAACACTACAGAGTTTGCAACCGAAACACGTAGGACAATAATTATCGCGTACAAATAACTTTCACCACGGTTTATGGAGCCTATAGGGATGCTTCAAATACAAATAAGGAAGGATTCTGATCGATCGCGTAATTGCGCGCGACGTTGAAGACCGGTCGACCAACCCGCGGCGACGCAGACGCGTTCCTACTACTTAGGCCTAGCGCACATGGGCGCGGCGAATGCGCGAGTGTATCCCGCACCCCGAGCGATGGGCCATAAAAGTCCGGGGGATCCAGGGCGACGGAAGTCCACGAGAATTACCCAGTTACAAAAAGAAGTCCCAGTGCACCTGAGTGCGATGCGTTTATCTTTTCCTTACGAAACTCTTTCCGTGTAAAGGAAATATCGCAAAATGGTCGACTCAGAGCGCGCTCTCATCATCATCATCACATCGGTCATACAACGTCCACTACTGAACAAAGGCCGCCCCCATAGATTTCCACAATTGTGTCATCATATTGGGGGGAATTTGCCAGTTCTCACCACGCTTGGCAGGCGGGTTGGTGAGCGCAGAATGGCTACTGTTCCACAGAAGGGACGCTGCTGCTCATCCCTCTGGTTTAGAGTCCCTTAGTCGCCTTTTATGACATCCACGGGAGGAGATGGAGTGGTGCTATATTCTTAATGTGGACACCGCACGGAGAGCGCGCTCTGCGGGTGAATTATTTATATTAGGTTAGTTAGTCCATGAATTGGCCAATTAAATTCGCATGGTTTACCACAGTGGGCGTTAGTGCTTACGATCACTGCCAAGGAAATATAATATATTGTTATACTTCTCTGTACTTTTACAAATAAATGATTAAATTACTCGACTGATAACATCACTTTTGCCAAGTGCTTTCAAGTAACGTGTTAGGTATATTTGTAAGTTCTAACAGCTTACCCCATAATATCTAGAGCGTGGTGTTAATGGAGCATAGAATAGAATATTATTTCAAGTACACCATTAGAAAGTAAATAGGAAGAAATGCAGAAGCTGTGGTACAATGCGGGCTTGATGCATAATAACGATTTTTACAGACTTTGGATGAACACCAATAAATATAAATATAATAATACCTCCATTATTACGTACGTATTTAGTCTAAAATTCACTACCGCTCATTAAGCTGATTACGTATGTCGCAGACAGTTTGCGACAGGCACAAATCGCGCGGACGCTGCTCTCAAACGTCATTTTGGTATTACGTATTTGCCGATAGCGATTAAACAGCCGAAGATCTCTGAAGCACATTCTACAACTAAAAATTGCATCGTCGCCGTTCAATTTCAGGCGATATGCCGTCGGTTGATCCTTGGTTGCGCGACAGCCGCTGTCACGTCTGCTGTCGCTGTTTTAGCTAATCTGGGTACCGCTAGCCGATTGTGGGGCTTATTAGTTTTACAAGAACGACAACAGTTGAGAGCGGGCCAGCGTGTAACGACGGTCCCTAGCCGTAAGTCCAAATTATCTAGGCAAATTGCCAGGACCAACGAGCCGCTGCACTGTCTCGATAACAACACTATGAACGCTTGTCCACAATATAGGACATCGCGTGAGGACGACCAAATACACATACACACATATCAGTCCGTAAAACGTCCACTGCTGAACATGGGCATCGCAATGATCACTAAAATGTCTTGCTGGTGGCGGCGTTGTGTATCGGGTCGTTCGGTTCCCTACTTCGGTTGAGCTAAGCGATGCTGATGCATGCGTCATACTCGTGATCGAGTACCGTCTGTTGGGACTGGTCAGCCATTGGCTGCCACGGCAAATAAATAATTATTATATTATTGTGGTAAAGAAAGAAAGAAAGAAAGAATTTTATTCTGATCGCACACAACAAGAGAATAATTGTAAACAACAACACAGAATATTGCAAAATATCAAATTAAAATAAAAAGCATGCAAAGAGATTTTTAAATTTAAATTAAAGCAATTTCTTAATAATATGGCATATTATAATGTAGCATATTATAATATCTTAATGACAAATTTAATCGACACTGACAATAATAGGTTTTTACATCATGATATAACATTCAAATTCCGATTAATTAATTATTTTAGTTTATCTATATCAGTTTTTTTTTTCCGTGTGGTGTCCGGATTAAGAATATAGCACCACTCCGTCTCCTCCCGTGGAGGTCGTAAAAGTCGACTAAGGGACTCTTAACCAAAGGGATGGGCAGCAGCGTCCCTTTGCTGAACAGAAGCATTACTGCGCTCACCAACACGCCTGCCAAGCGTGGTGAGTATCGGCAAATTCCCCCCAAAATGACGACACGACTAATGCACCGGCCCCCAGTTCCCGGCAGCCCCGCTATTCCTGGTCATGGTAGCGGCCACGGTAACGGCGGGGCAGGGGGTGCTAAGAATCACCGGACGGGATCCGGCTACCACCCCAAACGAAAACTGGCCCTGGTAACGTATAACACACGCACACTGAGGGCAGACGAAAAGATTGTTGAGCTGGAAGAAGAAATAGATAAGTTGCACTGGGATATCATGGGTCTATCAGAAGTCCGAAGAGAGGGCGAGGACACGATAACCCTGAAATCTGGCAACTTATTCTACTACCGGGAAGGCGAACATCTGTCTCAAGGTGGTGTCGGGTTTCTCGTCCGCAGGTCCCTCATTAACAGCATAGTGGCCATCGAAAGTGTGTCGAGCAGGGTAGCGTACCTTATACTCAGAATATCCAAGAGGTATTCGTTGAAGGTCATACAGGTCTACGCACCGACCTCGACACACCCAGATGATGAAGTAGAGAGTATGTATGAGGACGTAAGTAGGGCCATACATACCTCGAAGACACACTTCACTGTTGTGATGGGGGACTTCAACGCGAAGCTGGGCACTCGATGCGATGGTGAGTTGAGAGTGGGGCAATTTGGATATGGGCAACGGAACCCCAGGGGACAGAGGCTGGCCGACTTTTTGGAAAAGGAGGGACTCTTCGTGATGAACTCCTTTTTCCAAAAGCCGCCTCACAGGAAATGGACCTGGATGAGTCCCGATGGTTCCACGAGGAATGAGATTGACTTCATCATGACCAATAGGAGGCAAATATTCAATGATGTCTCTGTGATTCACAGGGTGAAAACCGGTAGTGATCACCGAATGGTAAGAGGCACATTGAATATTAATCTCAAAGTTGAGAGGTCTCGTCTGATGAGGTCTACGCTCCGGCCCTCTAGTGCTCATATCCAAAACCCCGAGAGCTTTCAACTCGAACTCCAAAACCGCTTCGAGTGCCTAGAACATTGCGTATCTGTGGACGATTTAAATGGTAGGTTTGTAGAAACTGTCCAAACGGTTGGGTCTAAGTTCTTTAAGGCCCACCGTAAAGGTAGACCAAAAAAGTTCTCCGATCACACTCTCGACCTCATGGCAGAAAGACGCGCCATGACGCTGCAGTCCTCCGGTGATGCTGAAGCATACCGACTGCTCAATAGACGGATATGGAAGTCCTTGCGTCACGATATCCGCACCTTTAACACCAACGGTGTTAAAGAGGCGATTGAGCGGAATCAAGGCTCCAAAGTGTTCGCAAGAGACAAGTCTATTGGGCAAAGTCGTATTATGAAGCTGAAGACCGAGGACGGCAGTGTAGCGTCGACTAAGCCAGAGGTTTTGAGAGAGATTGAGAAGTTCTACCGGCAGTTATACACCTCGGTAAGTATACCTACCATTGGCTCTGACAAAGACCCGCGAGCCAAACTAACCCGACACTATACCGAGGATATCCCGGACATCAGCCTGTACGAGATTAGGATGGCCTTGAAACAGCTTAAAAATAACAAGGCGCCGGGTGGAGACGGAATTACGACAGAGCTTCTGAAAGCGGGTGGCACACCGGTACTTAAAGTCCTTCAGAAGCTATTCAATTCCGTCTTATTCGAGGGCACAACGCCGGAAGCGTGGAATAGAGGTGAGGTGGTGCTCTTCTTCAAAAAGGGTGATAACACCCTATTGAAGAATTATAGACCCATCTCACTTCTGAGCCATGTTTATAAGCTGTTTTCAAGGGTCATCACAAATCGTCTCGAGCGCAGGTTTGATGACTTCCAGCCTCCCGAACAAGCCGGTTTCCGAAAAGGTTTCAGTACCATAGACCACATCCATACGCTGCGGCAGGTTATACAGAAGACCGAGGAGTATAATCTGCCACTATGCTTGGCGTTTGTGGACTATGAGAAAGCCTTCGATTCGATCGAAACCTGGGCAGTGCTGCAGTCTCTGCAGCGGTGCCAGATTGACTATCGGTACATTGAAGTGTTGAAGTGCTTATACAGAAACGCCACCATGTCGGTCCGAGTACATGAACAGACCACGGGGGCAATTCCATTGCAGAGAGGTGTGAGACAGGGGGACGTCATTTCCCCGAAACTGTTCACCGCTGCAATGGAGGATGCCTTCAAGCTACTGGAGTGGAAAGGATTCGGCATTAACATCAATGGCGAGTATATCACTCACCTTCGATTTGCCGATGACATCGTAGTCATGGCAGAATCGCTGCAAGAGCTCAGCACAATGCTCGATGATCTCAACAGAGTTTCCCAACAGGTGGGCCTTAAGATGAACATGGGCAAGACAAAAGTCATGTCAAATGCCCATGTCGTGCCCATCCCAATATCCGTTGGGAGCTCTGTTCTCGAAGTTGTTGACGAGTATGTCTACCTAGGACAAACTGTCCAGTTAGGTAGGTCCAACTTCGAGAAAGAGGTCAATCGTCGAATCCGACTCGGCTGGGCAGCGTTCGGGAAACTTCGCAATGTCTTTTCGTCAACAATACCGCAATGCCTCAAGACGCAAGTCTTTAACCAGTGTGTGTTACCAGTGATGACATATGGAACAGAGACGTGGTCACTCACAATGGGCCTCATAAGAAAGCTCAAGGTCACTCAGCGAGCTATGGAGAGAGCTATGCTTGGTATTTCTCTACGAGATCGAATCAGAAATGAGGAGATCCGTAGAAGAACTAAAGTTGTCGACATAGCTGAAAGGATTAGTAAACTGAAGTGGCAATGGGCAGGGCACATTGCTCGTAGAACTGATGGCCGTTGGGGCACAAAGGTTCTCGAATGGAGACCGCGCACCGGAAAACGCAGCGTGGGACGACCTCCAACGAGGTGGACAGACGACCTGGTGAAGGTCGCTGGGAGTCGTTGGATGAGAGCGGCATGTGACCGCTCGTTGTGGAAATCTAAGGGGGAGGCCTTTGTTCAGCAGTGGACGTCCTGTGGCTGATATGATGATATCAGTTTTTTACATTCACTTTCACATTTAGATAAACTATAATTTTGGATGTATGTTGTTCTGAGTTAATTGCATTGATATCTTGGTGTGCAATTTTAGTATTATAATTGCATGAGGCAGAATATAGCACCACATATTTCTTTTTAAGACAACTCGCAATAAACAATTGATTTGAATTGAAACAAATATCTTAATTACAAGGACGAACATAAACGTCGGTTTTTTTTTAAACGCTCCCCCACACTAGGATTTCTGCTGTGTGGTGGGTGCGTTTACGTACATGAATTCCACATACAATACACCCAGACCCGGAACAACTACCTGCAGATCATACAAATATTTGTTTCGTGCGGGAATCGAACCCACGACCCGGAGCGCAGCAGCCGACTGTATCAGCCACTGCACCAACCGTGCCGTCGCTTCCGAGGTTTCTGATGTAAAGTCATACATATAACAAAGTTGACCCTAACATTGCGACCTATAAATCGATAATAAATTATTAGCAAGGATATTTATTGGTATTTCTCTACGAGATCGAATCAGAAATGAGGATATCCGTAGAAGAACTAAAGTTGTCGACATAGCTGAAAGGGTTAGTAAACTGAAGTGGCAATGGGCGGGGGCATAATGTTTGTAGAACTGATGGCCGTTGGGGCAAAATGGTTCTCGATTTCCGATCGATTTTCGACCATAACCACATAAATCGGGTATTGACCTAATTAAATATTTTTGTTAACTGACAGATTACAAAAACAGGACCTCATAACTCAATTATTAGATGCTACACCCAGATAGTAATCGATCAGATTATTTATTGATTACCTGATTACCACTCCGTAAGAAATGTAACAACCTTACTTACGTGTAAGTCTCCAAGGCCTACATAGCACGTTCAAAATATCTGTAAACCGTTAGAATTAAACATTATCATAGCCAAAAATACAAATTTAAATATTGTTTTTCTTATGCGGACGGTAGCAATGCATGCTAAATAATGGAACTACCAACCAAAAGTGTTGCAATTTCGACGCACGCGCACCGCTATCTGATTCAAGGCCGCGGTGAGCAGTCAAACGTCATTGAATTATGAATCCATGTCAAGGACAGACATATGCACCACCTACGATTTTGTGCAGCATACATTATAGTAACGATGGTTTCAAGAAAGATTGAGTCGTTCAATGGTCAAGAATAATAACATATAAAAAAATAACAGGAATTTTGCGTGTTCTAAGGTCTACAGTCAGTCAGAAGGAGACCGCAGAGCGGGATCGGGAGAGAGCCGATCCCACTCGAAGAAGGAGGAGACGGCGCCGGGTAACCAGCCCTGGCGCCTAATTCCCATACGCCTGAAACCCCCTGCCGTAGCTACAAGGCGGGGGACCTCTGGGTTCGCTGGGAATTGGGGAATCTGCGTGCTCACACAAAGCGACCCAAGAGAAGACCGTAGCACGCATGTGGTCACGCGCTGCCGTGGGACGCTTTGGGGGATCCTTTACAATCCCCCCGGGGTGGTGACCGCTTTACAGTCACCCTCCCCGAGATGTGCCTATAGGCGTGGCGCCAGTGGGCGGCTCCAGTGTGATCAAACGAGGACCTGGAGCCTCCCTTAGGTGCCCAAGATGACCGCCCCAGTGGTTTTAGCCGGTAGGAGTCCGGCATACCCCTTCGCCCTTCCCCGGGGCGAAGGAAGTTCATGAAGAATTTCCACTGGGCACCAGTAAAAAAAAAGGTCTAAAGAAGAAAGAAGAAAGAAAGCTATTTCAATTCAATTTGATAAAAGCGTTATTAGTATCAGTAGAGAATAATATACTCACGTTATCTGTAACAGTATCAGTTGAATAATGAGTTGGTTACACAATCTCTAGCCAAAAGTACAATGCGACTGAAGTGCCTTCTCGCTCCACATTCATGGCAAACAATATACGTAGACGCAATATTTTTTTATCCTGTCACGTGTTACTCAACCAAACAAGCCATATTACGAGTTCAACAACATGTCTAATCACGACAATAAGGCTGACAATGCAAATTGTGTCTAATAATAGCATCTAATCGCAGACACATGATTCAAACCGTCACAATAGGTCCTTTCTCCTAACTAGAGCGTAGGTGTACCAACGGCCTTGGAGACCCCACGCGGTGGGCGGGCGGTTGACATTTTGATGTGTTGCACACTCGCGAACATACAGTGATGGTCCATTCGTGGTACATTAGATCCGCTATCAGCATTTTCCGGGTTATGGCTCCGCCTACGGGACAGGTACCTTTTTTTTAGTTTTGGTGACCAGTGGAAATTCTACATGGAACTTCCTTCACCCCGGGGAAGGGCGAAGGGGTATGCCGGACTCCTACCAGCTAAAACCACTGGAGTGGTCATCTTCGGCACCGAAGGGGGCTCCAGGTCCTCGTAAGATCACACTAGAGCCGCCCATTAGTGCCACGCCTTATAACATCACGGAGGGGATGACTGTGAAGCGGTCACCCCCACTAGTGGAGGGAAGGCGACTGTTGAAAGGTCGCCCCCCCCGGGCACTTCTCGGGGAGGATTGTAAAGGATCCCCCCAAGCCTCGCTTTGCGCTGTGCTGCGCACACTGCGGCACGTGCCCCGTGCGCGCCGCCGTCTTCCCAGGGGTACGGGACAGGTACCTAATCGAATGTAATTTTTTCTTGTTGCCTAACCCTTGGTTGCAGATTCAAGTATGCATTTTAATAGTAGTACCTGGATGACCGAGCTTTGCTCGGTATTTTCGTGTTACTTAACAACGCCATCTGCTGTTGTGTCGTTAAAGCAATTAGAGTTGCTCACAAAAAATAGTATTATTATTGGCCAATAGATGTCAGGAAGAGTCATATTTTTCAGTTGAGACTACTCAAACGCCTATAAAATAACATTTTCTAAAAATGATTCCTAGCTAGATCGATTTATCGCCCCCGAAACCCCCTATATACTAAATTTTATGAAAATCGTTGGAGCCGATTCCGAGATTCCAATTATATATATATATACAAGAATTGCACATTTAAAGATATAAGATTAACAGTGGGCATTATGCTTACGTATTTCCTTTATAGTGTTGTTCAACTTTGATACTTTGTAGAGCTTTGTTGGTAAGTAACTATTGAACGTAATACATTAAGCGTTGGATCATTTCTTCATTCATGATATGGCACGTTTTGGCGGACAGTCTGCTCTTCTATCCAAGAGAGCTAAGTTCGCAATATTCCGTAGTATATTCTAGATCATCTTCACCAACGCAAAATCGATTGTAGAACACAGAAATAGAGTACTTGGTACGAAACAATGATAGAAAAGTATAAATTAATATTGAATCATTTCGTAACTACAGTCTAAGTGCAAATTCACGGCACGTGAATGCATTTAAATAACCATTTCCATTCCGTTGACTTATGAACTATGTTTTCACTTGTTCTCCTTGCTAGGAAACATTTGGAGAGAAGCCAACATAAAACCATTGTTAATCTTAATGCTAGACTTTCGTCCTTGACTTAATTCCGCAGAACTTATTCGCCATTCGTTTCCCGCATATTTTAATTAGGAAAATTTTCTTTTATGTTTATTTTACGATGCGAAAATGGTACTATATTCGGTCAGATTTTTTGTAAAATAGATCTCAGCAGATTCCTTGAAATCCTTGCACGTTTATCGCTCAAAAACGGTACACTCTTTGTTTTCACACTATCTGGAAAAATCTCGAAGGTTATACAAACGCTTTTCCTATGATACAACCGCGGTGCATTTGTAAATGTTCCCAAAATCATTTGAACAGTGGGAGTAAAAGAGAGAGAATTCAAAGAGACTGTCAACAAGTGATTCGGAGACTTATAAATAAACGAAGAACGTGATATATAATATTCATTTTATCATACTGTGTGATAATTACTTCCGTCCATCTAAGATTAACACGCCATCATTAGTTCTGTCCATTTTATCTACTTTGTTTTCGTTTCCGTGCGTCTTAATTGAGAAATTTCGTGGTTGTAATAATTTTTGTCTGTCTGGTTTCAGAATAAATAATAGTCCTAATTAATAGCTACTCTCACTTTTCCCAGTATTAATATTTAAAAAAAAACAATCGGCCGAATTAAGTCCACTGCTGGACACAGGCCTCCGCCAAAGATCACCACAACGACCGATATGGGTGTGTTGTGTGCTCATTGGGGGGTCTTGCCATAATCGCCACGCTTGGCAGACGGGTTGGCGATTGCAGTTGAATTGTAAATGCATTTGAAGGACGCTGCTGCCCATCCTCCGGTTAATCCCTTAGTCGACTTTTACGACACCCACGGGATGAAATGGGGTGGTGGCATTCTGAGCCTATTTTTACGAATAACAAAAGCATGTTAGTTTACCTATAGCATAATAGCCCTTATAATACTGTTTATGATGTTATACAAATTCGTATAAGAATTGTATTTCAAATCCCGTAAAAGAACTATAAAATAGTTGCCAATAATTCATGATCTCGAAGACGTTTACAAAGATCAATAACATCGGTCTACGTGACTGCTGCGCTTCATCGTCGGTCTCCGAACACAACGAGGCGTACAACCGCCACGCGCAGACGACGGGTTGGTAACACAATACTTACTATAACCGCAAAAACGGAGAAAACGCCAATCTTCCATTCATCAATAGATAAATATATCGATGGTACACAAAGTGTTGCAACGCTGATTTTCAGATAGGACCGTAGAAACGTAGACTTTTACATAATTATTCCATTAAATTAATGTTATTTAAAATTAAATCTTAACTTATTTATGATTCCACTTAAAATAATTAATCATTTACACAAACATATATATATATATAATTAAAATAAAATAAACTTAAAATTAAATTGCAATTAAAATAAGTATTGTGTGCATATCAATAAAAATAGGGTACAATCGCTACACAGTACGTACAACAGATATTCATATAAATATACTGTGTCGTAAAGTTAGTTTGCTGCGAGACGCGTTGGTCGCAGGTACACCACCCTACAACCGACGCTACTCTCCGTTATTACTATGACAAGAGAAGTGACAAAAGAATATGCTATCACGTAAGAATAATTGTTGGCTGTCCAGTAAATATGAAGATGAACATTACACTACAAGTCCACGTGACCGAGGGCGGAGAGCCGCCTCGTCTCGCAAGAAACTAAACGCGAAGTCCGTTACAAAAGCAACACGCACTCCGTCTACTGACTTCCATTACCGACTTCTAATATCATCAAGGAGAAAAAATAGTAGCTTATGACGATTGTACTAGATATTATATTCACGCCATCTCAGAGGTTTTTAACAATATAAAAATTAACGGTGGATCTTCACAAAAATTGGAATTAATGGTATCAGACATAAAACAAAAGGTAAAGATGGAACGTCAAACAGACCCAAAATCTTAGACCTATGTAGTAGGCAGCAGTAGTGGCATCGCGTTTAAAGAAATCGGACACAACGAGGCGTACAACCGCCGCGCGTAGTTGACGGGTTAGTAATGCGATACAAGAAACCGCAAGGACGCGCCGCGACGGTGGAAATTGCGCATCTCTCAAGTATAATAATTGAATAAAAATAAGCGATACTTTAGTAGGTTTATTGCTTTACAATTATTTTAACTTAGTGGCCGAGTGGATCCTTGCAAATAATAGATAACCTGACTCAAACTTCGGTTGTCGTAAAGGCGACTATGATAATGATAATTTACGTTATTATGAGTAAAATTGCGTTCACATCATCATCACGCGTAGCACGACTCATCTCTACGGCAGGACAAAGGTCTCCCTTCGTTTGTGCCATCCACCCCTATTTTGTGCCAATCTGACCCATTTACGACCTGCGATTTTGACTATGTCGTCGATCCATCTCGCCGGTGGATGACCTGCGCGACACTGATAAATCGCTCTAATTTCGTTTAATTCAAAGATCTCGCATCTTATACGGTTCACTCTTCATCCAGCAGTCTATACACACCATAACCTTCTATGTGTTTTCAGTAAAGTAAAAGTTATTATGGCCTAGAGGTTTATGGAGTCGATTCTAGAAGCAAGCATTGTGACTTTTTAGCCAATCTAAGATGTTAGTAACTTTAGGTGACGGAAAACATCGAAAGGACACCATTGTTATCTTTGTCATCGAGAAAATCTTCATGGATTTCCTCCGCTCTAGGGGGGCGCAATTTTACCAGCTACAAACCCACGGTGTTCCTTCTACCTGCCTATCGTTGGGGGTGCGTTGCTTGCTGATGCATGGGACCGCAATTCATCCTCAAGAAGTCTGGCTCTGCATAATGTAATGGTATCAAATCGCCAACTTGCAGTCGGCAATCGTGGTAGTTAATGCCTTCTCTCTTTGAGAAGAAGCCTTTGCCCTGAAGTGGGAAATTTATTATTTATTATTCCATCATCATCATTATATAAGCCAAAGACGTCCACTGTTGGACAAAGGCCTCCCTCAGAGATTTCCATAATTGTATCATGATATAGAGGGACATTTGCCAGTTCTCACCACGCTTGGCAGGCGGGTTGGTGAGCGCAGTATGGCTAATGTTCTATAGAAGGGACGCTGCTGCCCAACCCTCTGGCTTAGAGACCCTTAGTCGCCTTTTACGACATCCAGGAAACGAGATGGAGTTTTGCTATATTCTTAATCCGAACACAGGGTGTATTTTATATTGTGATTAGTATGTTTGTGCAAGCATATTACGGATTCCATTAGTCATTCGTTACATATGTCCGCCCTGTTTTATCTGCAATTTATCAACACTTAGTTAATTACACACAACTATGATAAAAAGCCATTCCTGCTCATCTTTTTCTGTAGCATTTTATTTGGCGCCGCAAAAAATCCATTTACAAAAGACTCGTCCAAATATTTCAATCCAATGAGTCGGCAAAATTTTCAAGCTCCGTCATTCATTAAAATTTCAATGTCAAAAGCTAAATTCTCGTCAACTGGAGCTAAATGCGTTGTAATTACAAACGATATCTCTCTGTGTCAGTTTTTTACGAGATTAGAGATGGTTGACAAAATTACAATAACATTGGCAGTAATGAAAATGTCAAAAAAAAAAAACGTTTATCTTGTAATTAACGTGATTAATCCAAGCAGTTGCTACTTCCTGTGTTCTAATACTTTTACCGAGCAGTATCCGGCTGGTGCCGTAACCAGCTCTTCGCCTTTCACATGGTCAGATTAGGCTAGGATATTAGTGAAAATGCTTGGAAAAATCGTGTCTTATTCATTATATCAGCCGAAATCCACTGCTGAATAAAGGCCTCCCCCACAGATTTCCACAATTATGTCGTTATTTTGGGGGGAGTTCGCCAGTACTCACCATGCTTGACAGGCTAGCATAGCCTGGCTATTGTTCCACAGAAGGACCGCTGCTGCCCAACCCTCTAGTTTAGTACCTTAGTTGCCTTTTAAGAAATCCACGGGAGGAAATTAAATGGTGCTATATTTTTAATCCGGGTACCTTTGAAAACAGACGGTATAATATTAAAATCTTTAAAATCCTTATCATCACTTTTATTGAAGTTATTACTAAAAAGAAATAGTTTTGAACTGAAAAAAAAATCAGTTCTCCATCATCACAACTGACGCTAGAATTTCGATGGTGTGGTGCAAACCAAATGCCTTGCAGGGTTGAATATTTCAGTCAGCCTTGTATTGTGTAACGTTTTTCTTAGTCGGTTATCTAATTTTCACGTTGTAGTTTGTGTTTATGGAATCAGTGGCTATCTCCTACCGATAAAAAAAGATTAATGATAACTTTATCATTAATCTAAGTAACTTTGTTTACAAAATAATGACGTCTTGTCGTGTCATTGGGTATACTGTCTACTTTTCCTTCATCCATTGTTTGTATAGCTTTAACTTTAGCTTCATTGTTTTCCTTTTCCGTATGTATAATCATTATGAAGACTATTTTCATCGTATCAACTGTTCTGTGCCTCCCCTCAATTTCTTAACTGCGTGTATATTTTGTTTCTTATAGTTTTTCTGTGACTTACGCTCCGAAGCTCTTTTCTTAACGAACTCAAGTGATTTTAATTTGCTAAACGTTTGATCGTCAATTCCATGATCAGTTATCCAGCAGTTTAACAATCGTCTGAGTACTTATCGGGCGACATATCTTAAAAAACATTTCTCTACAAGGGGGTAATAACCACTCTAGACACTGTTTCCACTACATCATCGACTTTTGAGTCATCTGTAAATAGCTGACCATTCTTCCGTAAAATTCCAAGTTCAAACTTTAAAATCATTGTCACGTGGATCGTTTATTTATTTTTTTCTCCGACGTCCGGCGACCGTTACGTCATTGAAGCCGCGAAGGTAATCCGACGGACAGCCACCCGTGTCGCTCGCCCGACTTGTTCCTTCTTGCGTAACGTTTACTTTACTCCCTTACAACTCTGACATTAAATAAGTTCATTCATGACGAAAAGGGTTCCAAATTATACGCCTCTCGCTTCATTTTGAGCGGCAATTTTTTAATCATTCTTAAATCATTACGGTAATTTGAAACTAGTTTTAATTTATCGATTATGTTTTATTACTTTTCTCTTCATAAAAAAACGTCAGAGTGTTAATCAATCGATTATGTTTTATTACTTTTCTCTTCATAAAAAAACGTCAGAGTGTTAATCAATGTTTTGTTATCTGCTTTATCTGGGGCTAGGTAGCGTCGATATCAGTTGCCGGCCGGCAATCTGTACTGGCCGAAATCGACCGTGAACATTTATGGTGTCATGTTTGACAAGAATAGTAAAAAGGTCTTTGTCATTGGGGATGTCTGACGCTATTGAATATCAGTAGATAAGCTGGTCGCTGCTTTGATTGATCGACGTTCAGATTAGATGGGTTTTTACCCAAATTGACGCAAGACCTATCGTTACTTTGCTAGAGTTGTAGTAATAACTCGTTTACACAATGCGAAGAATAAAATAGACTCTATTAAATGTAAGAAACTGAAATCCTGTGTCCTTATACAATCACATGTGAAATGTATCAGTACTGTGTTATTGAAGTCTACATTAATATGTATATTAAAGCTTAATTAAATTAACATACAAACCTTGTGACAGGTACTAATGTTATCAGATCGTAAATGTCTTGTTAATTTATTAACTGCATCATTGTAAATTGTTTTAATGATTATAGTGGCCGCAGAATTAGTGTGCACCTAAAATTTCATCAGTGGATACTGCGACCCCTTAACATAATAGTATAGTCCTGAAATGGGCTCTAACGACGCCTAGCAGAAACTATATTATGATCAGTCTTGACCGGGGATCACTAAGGGAAACTAAAAAGACCCAGTGGTTCCTAATTTGATCTCCCAGCAACGCCCCACGCTGAGGTTCGAGTCCCGCAGGAGGCGGCCTTAGCTACAGTTGCTTACTTTATTAATTTTACTTCTTGCTGGCAAAGCCAAATGAACCCTTCATTTGGCTTTGTCAGATCGCCCGGTTACGCAGCCACAATTACCGGATCAGCCTGCAAATGTGATGCATAAAAAAGTTAAGTTTAAGGACAGGAAGATTTTGTAAGGCTCTTAAACATCAAATTTCTCTTTGATATACAGGTTTATAATAACAACTAGTTTAAGTGCAGCAGCCGCAATTAACAGCAGAAGTAATTCTCGTCCCACTTGTGTTACTTTCGGCGAGGCATCGAGTAACGGTGCTGTAGCTTTGTCTCAAGATGCTGGGTAGTAGCCCTTACCACGATAAATAAGTCGCAGAAGATTCACTACTGAAGCCTATCGATACGGGTACGGTCGTTACTCGAACAACCAAGTTCGTTGCTGGTCTCACCCAAGGTTTGCGATAACTTTTGGTTTTCAAGTAAGGCATACGTCTAGACTGAGTGATGTTTGTAGGCCGTTGCGTCTGTCAGGGCTGTTAGCTGTTAGACTACTGTAGTCTGAGATTGCACGGCTTTTAAAGATATTTTAGTTTTCTACGATTTACATATGTGCGTGTCCGTTTTCTTTGTCTGCAGTAGGCTTTCTGTATCTTTCTTTTTGTGCCCTTACTACGGTTACGGTTTGATTCGTCTAGATGAGTTTTTAATTCGTCATTCACTGTTCTTTATTTGAACTTTAGCGGTGTTTTGGCTGGATTTTGTTTTAATGTAGAGCTGGCTACTAGCAAGATTCAGTTTGTAAATAATATACAATCTCCGCATCGTATTGTTCCTACATGATACAGTTCGTCGTTCCTGTTATCTGATAGTGCTTCTTGTTTACAATAATATAAATTTCATAAATATTTATACATAGTACGGTACTTACTAAAATAATAAAAATACAATCAAATGTATTAAGACAACATACGAACAAGCTTCTTTAATAGTCATCAGCGCTACGATACTCATCAGGCAATCTCTTTCACCTTTACCTCGTTTCTATAAAGCTGTCAAAGTATTGAGTTCATCTGATGACAGGTGGTAATTACAAAACACCCGTTGCTGTATAATATCAGACATTTTCAATGTCAGTATCAATGTTGACTTTGCGGCTTCATGATAGATGTTCGCGTGCTAAAACATTCTTGTTTTGATCTCTGTTTGGTTTGCTTAATTTATTTTAAAGTAAAGGTAGTAGATGTGGGAGGATGGTAGGGTTGATGTTGATGCGATTAGCTCAGGACCGAAGAAAGTGCCCTAAATTAATAGGGACTCAGTAGTTGGTGGAACCAGGCTGTGTATGATGATGTAGGTACTAGACAAAACCTGTTTCACAAATAGACTTTGTTTTTGTTGTTTGACTAGAATGTAGATCAGGAGGTGTGTTAAAACATTTTATCATTAATGCATTTCACTATCGCCAGTAAGTTTAATACTTTGTGCCCATAATAATATTTAAAAAAACTGCTAACATTTTAGTTGGCAAAACTTTCGTGGGAATGATCGAAACGGAATAGCAATTTCACTTATTACTTATCACTTTTTCACTTCAATTTAAATGAAGTAAACTTACTTTTTCTCTATAATTACGATATTTTGTTAGGCACCTACACGTCGAAATTCGCCAGTAAGGCTCTCGCGATCTCATCGTGAAACCTATACTTGACACTGTTAGCAGCAGTCGGATATTAATCTACTAAAATAAAATGTACTTCCTTAGCTTCAACTTTATCGTTTCGTAGTAATGTTTTTAAATGCGGCATTTTATACTGCAGTTTTATCGAACGGCTCGCGTGAGGTCCAACAAAAATGTTGTCCAGTTCTGTCTCCGCTGGTGTCCCAAATACCAATTATGAGGTAAAATTTATAGCACTGACTGCAATTCGATTGTCATATATCACGAAGGTGCTGTGGTCGGATTTTACTTTTGTAATTATGCCCGTCGCGTGTTCCTATTTTTTGTGCTGGACATTTTATTTATAGTTATGTTTTTCATTATTTCCGCTGCCTAATTGTATCGAATTGCTCTTTGTGGAATACAGTAATAATGTGGTCCTTTATTAAAACCTATAAATAATTCTGATGTTTTCATTAGTGTAGTTGTGAAAAGCCTACTGTATATCGTAATTTCCCTAGGGTTTTGTAACCATTCAAATTACTGTTAGTAGCTATTATTTATGAGTATTTTATTTCGTTGTTTTGGGATAGGCTACTGACAAGGTCGGTTAGCGACCTTATTTACTGGTGTATTTATTAGTCGCGTGTTTACTTGACTCGCTGACTTCGTATCTTTGCTTTTGTGGTGGTGACAGGCTTCAGGATCTCGATTCGAGAGAGTTCTCGATTGCTTAGATCGCGCAGAGGCTGTATTTGGCATGGCAATTATCATTTTCATGAATTTTCTATACGTACTGCAACTTTTCGACAGCTTATCTCCTACCTTACGAGCATAACAAGCGTGACGGTACATTAAAGTTATCATTCACTACTTCCAGTCCCTCGTAAATTGTAATCACACTACCAGAACCATCTTTTCGTCAATCTTAACATAGTAATTACATTATTCACGGTTTCCCTTTCTCGGCGATTCCGCGAGTCCCACCATTTAATGGTTTAATATAAGTAAAGTAGCCCCATGATACCACGCTATCCCGTGGAGCATGACGTCCTGCGAATGTTCCCATGGGACGCAGGTGCCATTGTAATAAACGTCTTTTGAATAATTTATGGGATCATTGTTCGCCTTTTACGGTCAGATGATGTTGTAAATTACTTTTAGGAGGTTTCTCGAACAGGAACTTAAAGGCGTTTTATGTTTTTTCGTTATTTTCCTGTGAAGTCGTTACATTAAGGATCAATACTGGTTGGCTCACGCTAAAAATAGATATTTAGATGTGAAAAAACCTTAAAGGTGTCCCGGAAGGATATAAGTTCCCACGGAAATCGTTAAATTGTGTCCTTTTTCAACTGATATAAGGATGTAACTATTACACTAATCTATACAAATAAATGAAATTGAAGTGTCTGTTTGTAATGTCAAAATAACAGCTTTTTACTAAATGCATATGAAAGTATATACGGTACATATAACAAAAAAACAATTATTATTTTTTTGTCTGTCTGTCTGTCTGTCGGTCTGTCTGTTTGTTCCGGGTAATCTCCGAAACGGCTGGACCGATTTTGACGGGACTTTTACTGTCAGATAGCTGATGTTTTAAGGAATAACTTAGGCTACTTTTATTTTAGAAAAATAATTAGGGTTCCGCGCAAAAAATATAAAACCCTTGAAATCCAATATATATTCTATGTCAAGTGTCTATGTCGAAGTACTGTAAATTTCCGCGGTTCCCAGCTAGTGTAGAATAAAGAAGAGATTAGAGGGACGTTTTAGATGATATGTGTTCACTTCATTGATTGATTGAAATGCGTGTCAACATGATATTAAACATAGAACCTCTATTAACAGCATCTTTATGATCATTGTTATTTAAATTAGTAGGTACTTTACTAAGTACCTCTCATCTTTTCATGCTTAGTCTACTAATTTAATTAGTTGCTAGTTTTTTTTATAATTATCACTTAGTTGGAGCGAAACATTAGAAAACAGCAAAGCATTTAATTGCATTCATTACTTTAGCATCTTTACGATTCTCGAGTATACGCCATGTTCGTATTACCGTGTCTACAGTTCTGTTTAGCTCAACAAATTAGCGAAATTACTCTTCGCAGATAAACTTTACGCTTTAAACTTTACCAACTAGCAGAATCCCTCTAAATTTACAAAAAGAAACCAATAGTGAACTCAGTACGTTTAATTTTAAGATTGGGATTTCAGTGGTGTTCCATTTATTCGTCGCAAATACAAGCTGGTTTTAATCAGTACACGTTTCACGGATTACCATCTGTTTACTTTCATACTCTTGCAGTTGTTGGTGCAGGTCATGTCAAAGCATTGCACGGGGAGCCAGCAAACCATTGAGGGTTCTGGTCTCGGTCTCTTTAATTAGTGCCTTGAATAATTACTGATCTAGGACTATGTTTTTGCTCAATAAGTTATACAACAGCATTCAGAAAAGTTACTTTTGTTTTTAGTAGCATTTTAAGTTCCAGCAAAATGATTTATCGTTTAATGTGTTTGGGAAACAAAGGGAAATAAAGTTTTCTAGCAAAATTCTTTATTCTTGTGAAATTACTTGCGAGGCTGAAGCAAAAAATAATTTCTCATCCGTGTTTCAAGCTTCTCTAAAAGATAAATTGTTATTCTTTGAAAGTTGTTAAGTAATTTTAGATTATGAAATCGTTATAATAGCCAACTACAATATTTTTTATTGAGATGTTTTTCATTTGTTTTGAATTTAACCATTCTTATAATCTACTTTAATATGCGAAAGTATAGTGACAAAAAGTTGCTAAATTAGATATTTTGTTTTGTTTTTGTGAATTGAAATAAGCTTTAACAAAACAAGTTATTAAAGTTCGCGATGTGTACACTGTGGTTAAACAACATAAAGTTATTCATAATTTTCTTAAGAGAATTAGATTTTCTAATTTCTTCACACTTAAGTGTTGGTGTAATTTCACCGTGTCTCTAGCTTTTCCCTTATTCGAGCCTTCATCTAATGCGGTTTTAGTCGTTACGTTAGTTTTGCTTTGTACGGCGTTCGCCACATCTTGTACGGTACGAAGGAAGGTATTTTTTTACAGCAACTGTTTATATTGAGCCTTATAAATATTATAAACTAGTAAAACTTTATCGGTGTCACTTTAATGGATTGAGTTTACTTTAATATATACGTTGCCTAAAAACTATCTTTACGAGCTTCGGAATTATGCACCGTTTTATTACACAAAAAATGCTCTTCATAAAATCCTATGATAGGCCTATGATTAAGATCAGTATTGTGGTTGTAGTTAATTGAGACACAAACTGATATTTAGATTTCATTCTTTCTTAAATTATTTATAAATTTATACACACCAACACGAAGTCCCTATTATTATTTTACCCTTTAACAAATCCACAACTCTCATTAAGATTGACTTAGATTCTTTCACCGACACCCTTTCTATTCCAAGGCATTCACCGTATCTACTATTGTCTACTATTTATTTTCTTCACTGATTTCATCTTCTCTCGATAACCAGTCATTTACACCGCAGTATGAAAGCACTGTTCATTGAGAGTGCCGCAAATGGCTCGTTGCCCCTGTCTAGTGATTTACCGCCATTATTAACCATTCACAATCATTGTTACTAAGTACACTGGACTTGATAATATGTTATTGACGCCACCTCGCGCGCCGCCGCATCCATGGCCATACATAACACAACCATGGTCAAGGTTACATATCGATTTCCTGGGTCCTTTACATGGAATGAAATTTTTTGTTATTATAGATTCGACATCGAAATGGTTAGAAGTATTTAATATGACACGCACCACAGGTAGTGCAGTAGTTAAAGTATTAAGGAGTTTGTTTGCTAGGTTTGGGCTTCCCTTAGAAGTAGTATCAGATCAAGGCCCACCATTTACGAGTGGTGAGTTCCAAGGCTTTCTAAGGGCTAATGGTATAAGACAAACGTTTTCTCCAGCATATCATCCCGCGTCAAATGGCGCAGCAGAAAATGCCGTGAAGACATGTAAAAATGCGATCAAAAAGGCTTTCACAAGTGGGGTCGATATCGATGCAGCATTACAGACATTTTTATTAGCTTATAGGAATACGACACATAGTACGACGGGAGAATCACCAGCTCAAATTTTGCAAAAACGACCGCTACGTTCGCGATTAGATCTGTTACGACGGGATAGAACCGTTGTCGATCGTGTAAGTGACGCACAGCGTCGCCAGACTGATTACGCTGGTGGTAGGATGCGCGAACTCGAGGCAGGTGAACCAGTTTGGTTCAGGGACTACAGAGGTCAACAAAAATGGGAAAAAGGGACTGTAGTACATACCGAACGAACACGTATTTGTGTCAATGAAAGTAACGGTCGACAACATACTAGGCACATAGATCAGGTTCGTCGTAGGTCACGCATGTCTAATGTTCCCTGTCCGGATATTGACGCAAGGGTGGGACCTGACGATCAGGAGAGTGGTCATTCTAGAAACATCCCTACTATTGAACATGGTTCAAAAAGTAAGGAAGAGGATGAAATTAAGAGAGGAGGAGGAACCGATAGGAGTAAGCACCCTGAGGCGCAGGAAATAGACGAGCATTTCAGTACGCCTCCACGGTCCATGTCACCAGCACAGGCTATATCCGATTATAAACCTTCGCCATCAGTGTCGCGTCCCACAAGAGTCCGCAAGCCTGTAATAAGATTTCAGGTCGAATGATTGTGTGCCTTTTTGTTGTTTAGGATATACCTATAGTGTTAAGGAAAGTGGAAAAACTTAAGTTTTAATTTAAGGGTGGAGGTGTAAGGTATTTGATAATATGTTATTAATAAATTAGTCAATAAGTAGTAGGTAGTCCGATATATATTTTGAATATGTCACTTCTGCAATATACATCATTTGAGTTAGAGGTTATTCGTATTATTTATAATAAATCCATACATATTTCTCAATCTCGTCGTAAATTATGACCTTCATTGGATCGTTCCGGTTTAATGGGTGAAATTTTTGCCTTGGCATGATTGCCTATGTTACTATTACTTTCTTCGCTGTTATGATTTTGTGTGTAGTTTTCTATGAAGTACAGAGCGGTGATCGATTTTATAAAATTTGTCCTTTTATAAAACGGCTCTTGATTTTCTCTTTACTCGTTTATAATAAAGAAAGGAGGGTAATTATTGGTTTGTTGGATATGTTTATTTCCTTTCACCCTGTGTTGGTATGAACACATAATGAAACAAATAATTTAAACAAATTGATATAGCCTCAATCTAGCTTGACAAGTGTATTTTATAATATCTGGTTTTTGATTTTACTCTAAACCAGCAAACGTTAGGATCTAATCTAGCTTACATTAAATCCGATATAACAGTTCTCTCTCGTTGAGTTGCGTGTACAAAACAGTTTGTGTCTCACTAATGGTTGTCAAGCACGGAAGCGTCCGATCGTGGACCTTTAACCTCTTAGCAAATTATTGGTATTAATAATAAAATTACGACTTTCTAAACGGTTATTAAGAGTCACTTAGCACAGTTTTGGACAATGTGATGTACAGGTAGGTCAGTCTCGTCTCGTTGTTCAGTGTCGTGACGCGAATGCGCGCGTTTTTGCGCATTCAATCTCACTTTCACGTCATGTCCTTATTAGTCCGATATTGTTCAAAATTTCGATTTCGTTCGGATGCTACGAGCAGCCGGGTTCCGATTATGCTCTAAAATCGGCACAGTTATAGTTTCTTTGTGCCTCGTTCTAGTTGAATGCTTGCAACGCATTAAGTCTGTAAAGCCTAGTCTGACACGCGATTGTCGCGATCTTTTTTTTTTTGTTATAACGCGGCTGTCGAGTTTCTGTATAGAACATGAAATCCTCTTTTATGTGATTTTTTGTTATAAAACTTAGCAAAAGGAGTTCTTTAATTACTTATAGTTTCTGGCTTTACGCTGAATTCGTCCAGGATACATTTTGCTTTTGTACCATCCAAATTAGCTAAATCAGTACGAAGTGACTGGGTAACAAATATCCAATCCTTTGCATTTATAGTATCGGTGAGACGCAAGGTATATTGTTTTCTGAACAGTCATCGAGGATAGAATACTAATACTTATGAAGTTTTTTTTTTCTAAAGAACCATGCTCCACACTAGGATTTCTCCTATGTCGTGGGTGCGTTTACAGACATGAATTCCACATACAATACACTACTACCTGAAGATCATACAAATATTTGTTCTCTGCGGGAACCGACCCCACGACCCAGAGCGCAGCAGCCGACTGTATCAGCCACTGCACCAACCGCGCCGTCATTGGGTGGGATAAAACGTACTGTAAAACTTTAAAGAAGACACAACATTAATTGCGAAAAGTATACTATCAAAATAGTTTAGATAATAGTCTTGTTCGTCCTTTACATTTCTACCGAATAAAGTCCACTGCTGGACACAGGCCTCTCTCAAAGATCACCACAACGACCGACATCGGTATGGTGTGTGCTCATTGAGGGGTTTTGCCATAATCGCCACGCATGGCAGACAGGTTGGCGATAGCATTTGAGTTGTTAATGTAATCGAAGGACGCTGCTCTTCCATATAAGACACCCACGGGATGAGATAGGTTGGTCGTTCACTCAACACCCGACCGTTGTACCGCCCTCGCCGCCGAGGATGCACGCCTCATCGACGTCGCGGAGGCCTATCGCCGCGTTACCTGCCCGTTCAAGTTAGCACTTCTCCCTGCCGTCTCTTGCTCTCGCGCCGGCCCGTGCCGAGCCTGTAGCTTTAAATGTCCCATAATACAATTTAAATAATACCGATCCAGCTGTCCCCAAAACAATAGCTTGTTATCCCCAGCAACGCCCTAAGCCGAGGTCCGTGTCCCGCAGGAGGCGCCCTTAGCGAAAGTTGTTTAGTTTTTAATATTAAATTTAAGCCTGGCTGGAGGCCTCTTTTGGCTTCGCCAGAAAATGACCGGTTAAGCAACCACATTTCCCTGAAATGTATGCGAGAAGCCCCACAAAAAAAAAAGAGATTGTTTGGTGCTATTCGTAGCCACACGGTTAGAACAAATTATCTTTATACATATATCTTTAGAACATTAAATCAATCAATTATATTATCTCGCTATAATAATAAGAAAACTGACATATGCTTCATGACCCTGGCGACGTAATTTTCGCAAACAAAGAGGTTTTTATCATCTCATTGGTATTATCTATATGCTATCGTTATAAAGTCACCCGCGTAGATGAGTTTTGGACGAGTTCCATTTTAGCACAAGACCATAGTCCGAACAGGTTGCCGTGCCGGCTGCGAATAGCACCACCCCATCTCATCCCTTGGGTGTCGTAAAAGGCGATTATGGGATTAACCGGAGGATGGACAGCAGCGTCCTTTGAGTGCATTTACAACTCAACTGCGATCGCCAACCCGCCTGTCAAGCGTGGCGATTATGGCAAAACCCCCCAACACATCGGTCGTTGTGGTGATCTTCCAGCAGTGGACTTCATTCGGCCGAAATGATGAAGGCGTAATAGAACAAAAATGTTCGCACTGATATGAGTTCTGGCAGTAGAACTCGACTCAGGACTTAATCTAATGGTACCTACATTCATCAAGCGAGGCCTCTCGCTCTTAGCCAGTTTTCATATCACTGAATTTAAAATGAGAATTTCTCGTTTCTTAATAAATGCGGAACTAAGAGATATCGTGAAAATCGCAAGCGCCTTTTCTTCAAGCGCCATTTTATCGGCTTTCCTAGAGATCGGGAGAAAGCATTTATTTGCCTTGTGGCCTATTTCTATCCATATCTCTGTCACGTTACAAATTAACTTTCGATGCTGCTGCTTAGACATGTGGTCAGTCAGACGTTGATAACTCATAGATGGACACTTAGAAAGTGTGAAAAAGTTGTTTCACACCGTTTTAGCTTAAAAAACAAGATGCCTCATATTATTTTAAAAAAACGCATTTAGCTGTGAAAGAGAAAATGTTTAACTTCTAAAAGCGACAGTTTAAACTTTCGCTCTATTTTCTGTACCTTAATCAATAACACAATATCCAGATGCCAACTGGAAGATGTTTTACATTTAAGTTGGTTTTTTCCGTTGATTGCAAAACTTCCAGACGAAATCATTAAAGGAATGATCTAGAGATAACAGACTATGGAAATGAAAAACATATTCACGCTAATTTCCCAATTAGGTGCTAATTGCAACAGCTATAAAATGTATTTATTTCAACATGCAGTATTGACAATCTTGTGTAAGTACTTTTTCACAAATATTTGCATCAGAAAGACAGATAAGCGGACACTGACACGTACAGATATGTCTTGCGCTGGTGAGGCATCATTTATCTTTAATTTTCACATGCTGAGAAGTTATTATTGGATTGTATCAGCTAGATGGGTAGCTGGATTTACTTGTAGATGATAATATCAGAAATCCACGGTGTCTTTGAATGTTGCGAAAGTAAGACTACAGACAATTCACTAAAAGATGGAAACTTCCTACAGTTTCCACCACAGTTTTACGTATATGATTAAGGAACTTGACAATTGTTTCTTTTGACTGAGCGTATTCTTACAAATGTACCGGTATGGTACAGGAAATGTTTTTTTCAAAAACATTGCAGTAAATACTTAAAGCCGTGTGATGCCGGCTCAGCATGCCACCACCCCCTTCGTCCCGTGGGTGTCGTAAAAGTCGACTAAGGGATAAACCGGATGATGGGCAGCAGCGTCCTTCAAGTACATTAATAAGCCAACCAGTGATGACATATGGAACAGAGACGTGGTCACTCACAATAGGCCTCATAAGAAAGCTCAAGGTCACTCAGCGAGCTATGGAAAGAGCTATCCTTGGTATTTCTCTACGTGATCGAATCAGAAATGAGGAGATCCGTAGAAGAACTAAAGTTGTCGACATAGCTGAAAGGATTAGTAAACTGAAGTGGCAATGGGCAGGGCACATTGCTCGTAGAACTGATGGCCGCTGGGGCACAACGGTTCTAGAACGGAGACCGCGCACCGGAAAACGCAGCGTGGGACGACCTCCAACGAGGTAGACAGACGACTTGGTGAAGGTCACTAGGAGTCGTTGGATGAGGGCGGCATGTAACCGCTCGTTGTGGAAATCTAAGGGGGAGGCCTTTGTTCAGCAGTGAACGTCCTGTGGCTGATATGATGATGATGATCGCCAACCCGTCTGCCAAGCGTGGCGATTATGGCAAGACCCCCCAATGAGCACATAACACACCCATATCCGTCGTTGTGGTGATCTTTGGGGGAGGCCTGTATCCAGCAGTGGACTTCATTCGGCCGAAATTAATTACTGAAAGTCTCATCCAGACAAGTGTTCCATTTCAACAAGAATCTGAAGTGAATGAATTACGTTACATAAGCACACTCAAGTGTAAGTACAGACACAGTAGTAAACACTGAACAGTTATTAAATGATAACAATCAGTCGATATCTTGAACACCCGATAAGTTTTACAGTCCTCAAGTAAACAGTATCGTGAATGATGGAAATAAAGTTTACAATCGATTGTTCTAAGATAATCTATAGTTATCTGATCATTTCGTCCTTTGATGTTCTAATCTAATTTGAACGTAGTAGTTGTGTTGGTAGTAGTTTTGTAATTAACGTTTGTTACTGCTGCTAGTTTTACAACTTGATAATTTTTATTATGCTCTTGCCGCTTGTGGCACCTTATAGTTTTCGAGTTTATTGTTTAGGACCACTTTGTTTATGGAAAAAGTCACTGTGCGCCTCCTAGCAAGTGCAAGATTACCCAAGTTATGCCTTATTTTTATATATTCTTATCTCTGCTTCCATTGGGGAAAGCAGGTTTCCCAGCAAAATATTGTTTGTGTAGGAAGATGCAGTTGGCTGTCTAGGTGTCATATTTCTTTGGCCGCTTCTATTGACCATCATGCATTGAGCTTAAATAGACTGTTCTGACCCTTTATTAGACGGACAATAACTCTGTAACTTAAATTACGTACTGGCACTAACCGTTCATTATTTTCGTGACATAAGTCAGCATTTTTTATCTTTAAGATTATTAGATTCTAAGTCCAATAAAAGGAAACCTATGAAGCTTTATGGCTAAAATGCCCTAGTCATTACATTAGTGTTACCCCACGAAACAAAGGTTAGTTCATATTTCAAATAACAACCGTTTCCGGCACGCAATTTGCTACACGATGCCATTTATAACATAGCCACTGGGACTGGAATAAGCTGTATGTTTTAAAATAAAAACTGTAAAAAAAAGTTCGGCCTCATATGGAGTACTGCAGCCATTTATGCGCGGGAGCACCTGGATACCAGCTTGGACCCTTTGATTCAGTACAGAAGCGTGCAGTTAGGATTGTCGACGACCCCAAGCTCACTAGTGACCTAGAACCCCTAACTCTGAGGAGAGACTTTGCCTCCCTGTGTGTGTTCTACCGCTTGTACAACGGACAGTGTTCTGAGGAGTTGTTCGATATGATGCCAACGGCTACTTTCTACCATCGCACTTCCCGCCATCGGCGGCGAGTTCATCCTCATACCCTATAGCCAAAATGGTCTCGTACCGTACGATTAAAAACTTCCTCCCGCGCCCGCTCAGGTTGTGGAATCAGCTCCCTACCGAGGTTTTTCCCAAGACTTGCTGTAGTCAGCATGGGGCTCTTCAAAAAGGGCGTGAAAAGATTTTTACGGCATCGGCAACGCGCGAGTGATACCTCTGGTATTGCAAGCATTCATAGGTTACGGTATTACAGCTTGTTTGCCACCTTAGTGATATAGAAAAGTCCCTAATTAAATAAATAATTTAAAAAACACCCACCCACCTTAAAATTAAAATCCTTTTTCATAAATAAATAATAGATCCGTAGAATTTATTTGTGAAAAAGACTATTTCGTTAGATACTAAATTACAAGAATATACAGTGTTGGTCATTTTGTTTGAAATCGTTTTTCTTTATACTTCTATTGTTGTCCATCGATTAGTAAAATTTTACAAACATGTGTTGCTTTACATTTTCTCAAAAAGTAGTGATGCTGTATTTTTGTCATTCTACTTATATTCATAGTGGATGCATTTGTGTCACTAATGACCTCGTTACCTACATTCATATATTGATGTTTGGTGTGAACGTAAAGTGCTAAATGGTTGCAAAAATCAATAAATCCCATGAATGCAGGGTCGCACCTACGACCTTGAGTCACGCCTCTATCGAGCCAAACAAACTGCTCCACTATACTTATCTTATCACCATCAACAGCGCATTCAGGTCAAGTGATGAAACGCCCTGCTTCGTTTCTGTGTCTATGCCGATTAATTTCGGATTTACACACTTTTAATACTCTTTTTAGGGATTATCTCTGTGTCATTGTTGTCCCAAATAGTTTCGAAGTGAAATCTCTTATAGGAATGTTTGTGTTAGGTAAATTAAACTCTTGAATATTTATGTTTTTGCTAGCGTCAAAGCTTTCCTTAACCTAGATAGAATGTTAATTAATTTAAACTTGTAAACAATTCGAGTTTTGAAACTTTCAAACGAAGTTAATTTCAGTCCATTACCGCTTAAGAAGTAGAAACAAATCAAATACACGCAAACAAAGCGGAATCACTGAACAAACATGACAGTTCACGGAGAAGCCAGTGTTTAAGCGTCTATAATGTCCAGACGGCGAGGTGCCCAAATGCTTAAATCTCGAGCTGTTATCGGCACGATTATGCAATGATATAACTGTGAAATAATCACGAGTACTTTCAGTGTACCACTAGGTTTCACGTGACGAATAAATACCTGTAAAACAATGCTGTGTTTGAATTCGCCAGTATGTTTTTGTAAACGCATACACCTACATCGTCTAGCCAAAACGGCACAAGCGGTTTCTTTCAATTATTGTTTGGACTGCTTTAATGTTGTGCTCAACATTTTTAAATTGGATTGTTCTTTGTAACTGGGATTTGCGGTGTTGTTACTGTATTACTTTAACAACAACAACTTTACATTCTCATTTTGAACGTTTTAGTTAGTAAGGTGAGGCTCTAGTGTGATCATACGAGGACCTGGAGCCCCCTTAGGCGCCGAAGATGACCGCCCCATTGGATTTAGCCGGTAGGAGTCCGGCATGCCCCTTCGTCCTTCCCCGCGGCGGAGGAAGTTCATGTAGAATATCTACTGGGCCCAATAAAAAATAAAAATTAGTAAGGTGAAGTGGCAATGGGCGGGGCACATAGCTCGTAGGGACTGATGGTCGTTCAGGGCAGAAAGGTTCTCGAGTTGAAACCAAAGTTCAGGAAAACGCAGCAAAGGACGGCCTCCAACGAGATGGACAGGTGTGGTAAATGTAGCTAGGAGTCGTTGTATGATGATGGCTCGGACGTTTCCAAATGAACGTTTCTGGATATTTCCATGAGTGATGCTTAATACTCAATTAATTTCAATGTTATTATGGTTGTAATTTTGTTAACAAGGCAAACGTTTTCATTCATTAAATAATAAATGTTCATCTGATTACTACCCTTGGCATATACTATTTTGGATTTATCTTTCATTTTCTCTCTTATAACTTATGATGGAACATTATTACTTTGGGAATTTAGATGTTTATCTGTATTCGGATCGATATATAAAATATTGATTGCTGTTAGCAATTAACACTTGAAAGAAATTGCTTGGATTAATCTACGGAAACGATTTTAAAACGGAATAACATTCACCTATGTAAAAATTATGTAACATCAGTAGCTTTTTGTTCAAATTAATTAATAAATAATCATTATTAATGAGTTTCCGTATTAAGTCTTCAGTGTAGAGTAGCTTTCTCATTTCAATTTGCGTAGAAGATGAATGGATCTAATAACTTCTAATATATTTTTAGGATGTAGTTCTATCTTACATCTTCCATATAATTTATTAAAGGCTGTACGACGCTTAACCTATTTCGGCTTATAAGCGTAAGCGTCTTCAAAAATTATAGAAATTATGAAATGTTGTTAACATTCCATTTTTTTATAATTACATACTTATCTCGTTGAACTTAGTTACACCAAGATATGCAGCTCTACAGCCAAATGTAAACATGTATTTGACTCTGAGAAATGATAAGTTATCTCAAAAACAAATGAAATGCATAAGACAACTGTTTGATTTAGAGCGGCACAAGACGATAAAGAACACGTCAGCAAAGTATGAACGCTTTGCATATGCAAAAAATTGTGCCAGTGATGTCACAAAAATATTCAATGTTTAAATAGCATAGTTTTAGTTGTCGTGCCCACGTCAACTCTTTGTTTGCCGTTCTTGATTTAAAAGTGTGTTCTTGTTGGAAGTGACACAGAAACTGATGTGACAAAAAATTTATAATTTGCAAGAGAATCTCCGGACAAGTGGCTTGTTGAAGCTAATACGAACTACAGAAAGGCCTCTTGTTAGCTTTGAATTCAAGATTACAGTACATTGAAAAACTATAAAATTCAATACTGAAAATCTCCGTACATGATAGTTACTTTTACGTTTTCTACCTTAATGGAAGGTGATGAAGGTGAATAACGGTTAAAGTAGCATAAGTTCTGGTGATAATGTTTTGAACTACAATGGTCTTGAAAGTAGTGAAGGTGAATAGTGAAGACTGACTCTTAATACGATATTGACGGGACGGTTGGTGCAGTGGCTGATACAGTCGGCTGCTGCGCTCCGGTTCGTGGGTTTGATTCCCGCACGGAACAAATATTTGTATGATCTGCAGGTAGTTGTTCCGGGTCTGGGTGTATTGTGTGTGAAATTCATGTCTGTAAACGCACCCACGACACAGGAGACATCTAAGTGTGGGGTAACGTTTAAAAAAAAACCCCTATACTCGGTCTACTAGCATTGGAGTAATCTGATCTCTGCATGAAGCAGGTAAATATATGGTTTATTTTTCAAAATTTTTACTTAATCCAATAAAGCTTACAGGCGTTTAAAATTAATGTATTGACCAAAGTCGCTAATGAATTCACAAAAAATACATGACAAATCAGGAACTTTGAACAAAATAATCTTTTTTATTCATTACATTTTAGTTTAAGCCGCGGAGGTCTAGAATTTGGATTCACAGTGGGCGATGTGACAGCTTGGTAAATAAAAATTGGATTGTGAAACCAAATACCTACTTTGTCAAACAAAGCAATGCCGTCAGCATTCGATAATGTGTGGGCTGAAAAATCAACGATAACCACATATGTACGTAATTCATTGAACTGACTAGTTCATGATAAAAGTGAGTATATTTGATACATAGGCGGTACAGAATTATCAAATGATGTCATTATCAGTGTCAGCTCTGACTAAAGCCAAAGTTGGAAAGTTCAGGGCCGGGTTAAACAAATTTTAACTGTGAAACGTATAAACAGTGGTTTTGATAATTCCTACTGCAATCTTTTAGCAGTTTTGTGGCTATTAGCACCTGTCTTCTCTGGTAGGGGTAAAATGCAACCAACAATTCTACTTTGTCTGTATATAGGCAAGTGTAAATTCGTATGTCTTGAGTGGGGATTAATGTATGATATCACCAAGATCTTTCGTTGAAGCGGACTATGTGGAAGCTTTAAGTTTATCTATAACTGAAATATGCTTAAGGAAGTAAATTGTCATCAGTGCAATGTTTTTATTTAATGAACGTAGGCGTGTTTTAACTTCCTAATAACATTTACATAATATTGTAAACTAAGGTCAATGTTTAGTTATCTTCCTACATAGTAAGTATCACCATTACTACGCTTAGCGAACTAAAATTGTGACTTGATACTTCATGGTCGATCATCACTTGATGTGAAAACTAGTGCAATAATGCTTATTTAGTCGTCACCTCAGGTAATGATTACGATATTTTAATGATGATAAACAGTTTCGTAATTTCATCTATTTATTTTACCTACATATTGAAATTGAAACGCAAACTATCGCAAAGGAACTTTTAATACTGATCATCAACAGTCCAGCATATGATTACTGGACTTGACTTCTACTGAGTTACATCAACTATACTTTCGCCTACAACTGTTGTTGTAAATAAAAGAGTACAAATAAGTTAATAATGAGAAACTTGATAGTTAACCGTAGCCGTCTTCTTCTCCCCTGATATCGGTAAACCCCAGTAATTAAGTTGTGGAAATCAGATGGCTGTCGCTCCGTGTAAAACACTGATATTCAGCGGTATCCGGTTAGACTGGACAACATAGTAGGCAAGCGTTTATGGCTTAGTTGTCTGCACTCAAAGACATATATTTCAAGGCCATCGGTATTCAGCCTATATCTCTTTTCTTCTTCTATTCGTATGGTTAAAATTGGGACAAGCCCGCCACACATTCCCAACAACTGCAACTCCTGTAAGCGAGGATCTGCAATGGCGACCACCGAAAAGAACACCGACCTATGAAAGTCCCAGAGAAATGAAAATATGTCTTGGAACCTGCAACGAAATGAATCAGAAAAGAAAATGGAGGAGTAGGAAAGAATATACGTTTCACTTCCCTCCGTAGCAAGCTGATACGTTCCACTTCCCTCCGTAACAAGCAGGAGATAGAGAAAATACTATAGGCCATAGGCACAATAATTGGGAGTGTACAACTAGGATAAGCCTAGTTGCCAAGCAGGATACAGAATAATTAAGTATTTAATTACGGGTCCTATGTTGTGAGCTATTGTGCCTGATTCCAATAGTAGGTAAGGCAAAAACGCCTGAACGCACGGAAATTTGCCATAGTTGCAATTCGTGTGCTTAGTGGCCAACCTTGTGTCAGAGTTATTAAAGCCACCCAAAGCCCGACTTGGCTTAACGTCTGTCGTCTGACAATCGGCACCGACTTTACGTGCCCTCCGAAGACTGACCGCGCCGAGCGTTGCTTAGCCTCGCTGATCGCTTACCGATCTGAGTGCAACTAGCTATGAGCCCACATGATCTCCCCGCAGTCATTTCAGCTCAATAATTCTTAATGGTAACTAAGTAATGGAAGTAAACCAGTATGATAAATAAATAAACTCAACCGATCAAAAAATGTTAATTGGTACTTAAACGTCCATAAGTTCATTACGGGCTACGTGCAGTTATTCCCGTCTCGTTTTTGTGTCTGTCGGTCCGCATTTGAGCATAAATTGATTATATTCATCATTACGAACGTTCCGTACGTGATGGATAGACATCTTACGTGTCGCCATCTTACTTTTTGCCCGCCGCCCTATACTTCGTTAACTATGAGTACACATTTGGTTTGTTAGATGCATTTCGTTAACTTTGATCGATTTGGTAATGGATGGAAAATATATGATATTAATTTTATATTGCATGTATAAAAATTTACTCTTTTATTATCGTGAATGTGAGCATTATGTAGCCACTAATGTAATAACATATACACCAGCTTGTTGCCTGGCAGTATGAGTCTGTCATGCTCACTAAAATGTCTTGTTGAAGGTAGCGTTATGTGTTAGGTGGCTAAGTTCCCTGCATTATGGTTGAGCTGAGCTATGCTGATGCATGCGTTATGCCCGTGAACGGGTGCCCTCTGTCGGGACTGGTCAGCTTATAACTGTTATAGTAATCTAATTGTAACGCATTTGATTATCATTGTGCATAAATATGTGTGTATTTATCCCACACATTGGCATCCATTATCCTCACATAGTTTTTACGATTATATTGAAGACTGTAATACTTTCAAATATTATTTCAAAAGAGTATGTCCATGGAGTTTCTTGCCGGTTCTTCTCCATAGGATCAACGACTTGGAACCGTGCAACTATTTAAATTCTGACTATTCGTAAGTGCCAGCAAATGGTTTACATGAATAAAAACAATTTGACTTTGACTTTGACTATGTATATTGCTTCGTAGTTGTTTGTTAGTTTAATAAGGTTTGGTATCTTTTTTTTTCTTTTTTTAAAACGTTGCCCCACACTAGGATTTCTCGTGTGTCGTGGGTGCGTTTACAGACATGAATTCCACATACAATACACCCAGACCCGGAACAACTACCTGCAGGTCATACAAATATTTGTTCCGTGTGGGAATCGAACCCACGACCCGGAGCGCAGCAGCCGACTATATCAGCCACTGCACCAACCGTGCCGTCTGTATATGTGATATGTAATATTGTACTAAAGCATAACTCATCTTCTTAGTCTTATGGATTTGCGAAATCAATAAGTGCATTGTAAGGTATTGCCGTGTGGTGCCGGCTCAGAATACCACCACCCCATCTCCTCCCGTGGGAGTCGTAAAAGTCGACTAAGGGATTAGCCGGAGGATGGGCAGCAGCGTCCTTCGAATACATTAACAGCTCAACTGCGATCGCCAACCCGTCTGCCAAGCGTGGCGATTATGGCAAAACCCCCCAATGAGCCCACAACACCCCCATATCTGTCGTTGTGGTGATCTTTGGGGGAGGCCTGTGTCCAGCAGTGGACTTAATTCGGCCGAAATGATTGTAAGGTAACGTAGCTAATAGCGATAAGACCGCCCATTGTACAATTACTGTTCATAGAATGATTCCTAGCAGTTTTTATTCTTTATTGTACAACATAAAACAGAAAGCATGGTTAAATAAAATACAACATGATGTATTATATATAATATATTATAATACATTGAGTTTTGTACTAGCAATCCTTTGAATGATAAAAAAATAGAAACAAAACAGGAAATAATCAATGTAGTTGTTTTTAAAACGGTGTAAAATAAAGAATATTCTATTTTAAATTTTAAATCAGAATCAACCTGAGGCCCTATTCTCGTTATTAATTTATACAATGGCTGAAAGTTGACCGAACTGAGATTAAATCCTTCTAAAGTTTAGTCCGGTTTTAGTATGTCTCGTTACAATGTAAATTTTGACATATATTTAATGACAATTTTGGTACCTGTACCTATTGCCTCTATCAGTTCAAAATGTTAGCAGAATACCGTTTTGGCTTCGTTCAACTTTCGATACATTTTCGATCTCATCAAATAAGTCCATTGTGACGTTGTTTGCTGGTTTAGGAGAATACAAGAGCACGCTGTGGCTTCCTATAATTGGAGGTGCACACCAAACACAAACTTATATACCAATTTGTAATAGCCCATGTATGTGTGTATCCTCTGTTGGAAGTCCATAATAATAAATAAATAAATACCATTTGTGGCATTTACGAAACTGAGACTAGATCGGAACTATATTTTGAACAATTTTAGTTACTAGAATTGGCACTCAGATCTACTTGAGCAACCTGAATCTGTTTAACCCGTTTCAACTCAACACCTGTGCGTATCTAACAAACACCTTGTTTCGATTGAAGATTATGTAAATTTTCTTCCAACTTGTTATCAAATTAGAAACAAAATAACGAAGCGTTGAGCTACTCTTACAATTCAATGGAACGGTAATATAAACGCCAATATCTTTTTGCATAATCAAGGAAATCAGATCGTGGAACGAGGTCCATTTGGTGAACCTCTTCAAGTCGCCGCCACATATTTGACGTCGCCATTTTACTTTTACAGTTTGCAGTTTTACGATTCAGAGAAAGATGGCTATATTTAGTTCAAGTTTAAACTTGTTCAACTGCATCGCCACGTTGGTTATATAAAAGTGTAATGTGTTATAATGTTATGCCAGGATGGGTTTGTCACGAGCTCACGGGGGTGAATGCACTGCGCAAATATGGTCGCTCCGTTTAAATAAATCTTTGTTGGTTTCATTATATTTCATTACGATCCCACGTTGGTTCTACACAAATTTCAGATTTTATAATATATGAAATTGGTGAACCAACAAGCCGGTGTAGGCTAGTTTTAGGTTGGTAATCTACACAAATTAAGCTATTAATTTGCATAAAAATGAGTCAATAGTTTTCAAGAAACAACTATAAAAATAGACAGATGGACGGGCACTACCTTACCTGTCATAATGGATAGAAATGATTCACTTAAGCGCGTGGGTTGCGCATTGTTTGGAATCATTCTTAGCTGAAAACTTGCAATAAAATAAATACAATCATGTATCGCGATCATACAAATTAAATTTGCCTAACAGATGGAGAATTTATAAGATTTATTATTATCTATACAAATAAATAAAATTGAAGTGTCTGTTTGTAATGTCAAAATAACAGCTTTTAGCTAAATGCATATGAAATTATACACGGTACATATAACAAAAAAACAACTTTAAAATTGTTTGTCTGTCTGTCTGTTTGTTCCGGGTAAACTCCGAAACGGCTGGACCGATTTCGACGGGACTTTCACTGGCAGATAGCTGATATTATAAGGAATAACTTAGGCTACTTTTATTTTAGAAAAATAATTAGGGTTCCGCGCAAAAAAAATAAAACCCAAAAAGCTGTTATTTTGACGTTACAAACAGACACTTCAATTTTATTTATTTGTATAGATGTCAAGTGTCTATGTCGAAGTACTCTAAATTTCTTTTAAATTAAACGCGGGTAAAACCGCAGGTCCCAGCTAGTTTATTTATAAGATAGGTAGTTAATTAATTCTAATGATAATATAAAAGTTATCTGTACAACAGGGGTGTCCAAAGATAATACAAAGATAGCGGGCGCTCTGTGTGAACTCTGAACTCATTATTATGTTAAGATGATACGTGAACAGGAACTTACTTGTTTGCATATGTTGTAAAAATATAGCGCGATATCTTGATTGGGTGAGAGAAAGCGTTGCCAATTTGGGCCCTTACTTGCTTTGCCAGGTGAAATAATTCCATGCACAGAACGTGAAGTTTCTTTTTTTCGACTGCTTTTCAACCCTGGAATTATTTCACATGGCATAGCGAGGGCTTTCTGTTCCCTGATAATAAGTTACAATTGATTTGATAGTTTGTTAGATTGTTTTATGGTGGGAAGTGCAGATTTTATGTAAGAGCTGTATATACTTCTTCCATCCATCCCAATTTACCGGACAACTCTAGTGACTAGTTCAAAGTCAAAGTGTTACTAGTTGCTACCGTTTGGAATTCTGCTTGTCATTGTAAGGAAAAAGCGTTATATAGAAAACTACTTTGGCGCTTTCTGAGAACCAGTTCACATAACCCAGATGTATTAACGTTATACAGTAATGATACATTTAAAGTATATGAAGTACTTAAGAGTACACAATGTCTTGAATAATTTTCGCCCGTTATGAGTTTAACTAAACGTTTGATGCGTGACCAGTCCCCATAAAAGGAAAGGTCAATAGCATCGAGATTGGAGTTATTAGATTAGGAAGTTGCGAAAGTAGTATTTTTCGCGTATATTGACATTGACAGCACGATTGGCGGAGTGGCTAAGCAATGGGCATTCTGCCAAAAAAATACAAAGCATCAGTTTGGTAACAATAGCTTTATGGATTTGTAGAAATTGCTGATATGATTTCACTAGTTTTGTCTGCCAACTCCGCACTTTGATCGGGATGAAAGTATTGTATTTTAATCTAGACCCTTTGAAGTATACTAGCTGTAATTCCCTAACAATCGTTCAAGAAGTTTTTGTGAGATACAAGCACAGATAGACCATGAATTATTTTATTATACGTGTAAAGTTAAGTAAAGATTTATTAATACAATCTTGCCAAACTTTAGGTTCGCTTCGATGTGTTATCTCAGTAATTGTGCCCTGCATTTTTTATTAGCGTCCGTATTTTGGAGCAATATGATTGTGAATTTAGGGCTTCGCATGCCGACGATCGTCTAATTGGAAAACTATTTATATCTATTTATTATGGCTTCTTCTCTCGTGTCAGCACGAGCTATATTTCACGTAGAAATGGCTCATGCCATGGTGAATTGATTAGACAGCAAGCTCGGTTACGGGGCTGACTGCCCAGGGTTCGCACTTAGGTATCATCATGTATTTTCTTCTTTTGTGATTCTGTATGGACAATCAAGAGTCAATGCAGCACATTTTGTGCAGTTGTAACGCTCTGGGAAGACGTAGGGCAAAACATCTAGGAACAGCTTATCCATTGCCTGATGATTTTGCACGGATCCAGACTGGTATGATTGAGAAGTACCTACAGGGACTTTTTGATTTGCCAGCGGAGGAGTAGTGCAGGACTTTGGGCAGCACAATGGACCCAATAGGGTCGAAGTGCGTTCGGCTGATGCTGAGCCCGTGGGAGCCACAATAGAATAGAATATAAATCATCACTATGCCTTGTCTAAACATTTACACTTATTTGGTGTCCCCAAATAAGTGCTTTATAGCTATAGTTATCTCTATTTCAACATGTCAAGTTTATATTTTGATTGACCTTTCTGTTAGTAACAGAGTAGTTGTAAGTATATTAAAGTTGATATTGTACTTTATATAACTTCATTGGGAGTCATGATTGATGACAAGTTCAGTGGGCCTAGCACGAACATTTTGACGTAAACGTATCGCTAATGTGAGTGAATTTTGAATTGAAAATACTTGTTTCACACATATTTTTTATTTGAATTGAAGACTTTATTCATACCTATATATGATAAGAATTGTGTTTTTCATATAAATTTTAACGAAAATGCTATAGGTTGTTGTATTTTCGATTCCGAATTCGCTCACATTAGCGATACTTTTACGGTACTGTACGTCAAAATATTCGTGCTCGGTCCACAGACGACAAACTGTCAGTTTCTGTTTTAACAACAATAAAATTTACATTGGAATACAAAAACTGCCGAACAGTTCATATTAAGTTCGTCGTGTTAACTGACCACAAGATAAACCTAACATGGCACTGAATCATCCAAGTCGCCACCATTCTGTTCAATAAATTATTCTCAATTTTTTTGCACTATTTTGTGAATAGAAATAATTCGCGCATTCACCTGCTCACAGAGCAAGCTCGACGTGTTCCTCATTAGCAATGGTTCGTAACTGGAACATACCGCAACTTTTAGATGCGGCAATTGAAGTAAAGTACAATGATATAGCAGATTATGTTTGTCTGTTACTCAAGTGCGCATCTTCCGAAATACTGAGCTATTTTTGATGGAATGGCCAAATTAGCATAAAATAGATGGTACGTTTACCAAATATAACCTCGGTAGTAATAGTAATGATCAATAATTAGTGTGTTCAACGTGGTGATTCTGAGCATTCATTTCTGTTTTGAAGAACTTTTTCCAGCGATGTAATACGACAAACCTTTGGTGCAGTGGCAGATACAGTCGGCTGCTGCGCACCGGGCCGTGGGTTCGGTTCCCGCACGGAACAAATATTTGTACGATCTGCAGGTAGTTGTTCCTGGTCTGGGTGTATTGTGTGTGGAATTCGTGTTTGTAAACGCTCCCACGACACAGGAGAAATCCTAGTGCAACGTTTATTGAAATTAAGGAAATCAAATTAAATTAAAGTTAAAAATTAAAACCTTCAGAATAAGTAATACAAAATTTTATATTAAAAACTACACCTGTGTTAGGTGACATGTCGAACAGGAAGTGTAAAATTCAGTTTGGTGGGCGGATATATATAAGCAGTGATATTCTAGTGGTTGGACGCTTGCCTTCCGTACGGGAGGGTCTGAGTTCTGTCCCGGCCTGCATCTCTGAGTTTTCGGATTCATGTGCGGATCAGAATTTGATTATCATTTGGAAAGGAGAAAGGAAGAAGGAAGGAAAACATCGTGAGGAAACGTGCAGACCTGAGAGTGCTCCAAAATATTCTCAATGGTGTGTGTAGTCTGCCTGCCCGCACTAGGCCAGCGTGGTGGACTAAGGCCTTACCTTTCTCATCGTGAGAAAAGACCTGCGCCCAGCAGTGGGACAGTAATAGGCTGATTATAGATTATACATGACGTGAACATTTACTGAAACTAGGCCGCGTCGGGTCGTTTCGCTAGTGTTGCTGCAGGCATTGACTGTTATGTGTGCACCGTGAAACTGTCGCTAGATCGTCGAGGTCGTCGACCAGCTGAAATGAATGGTGATTCAGCTCGTGAACTTTTGATTTTAAGTTAGCTATTTCGTAGGGGTGTTTTTTGTTGTTTGTTTATAAATCGATGATGGTATGGGAAAGTTTAATATGAAACTCTAAAATGTAAACATAATACGTCAGTTTTAACGATTGTGTCAACATGGACTTTTTACCATAAGCTCCCAAAACGTTAGCACTCTAAAAATCACTCTCAAAACGAATTATTGCAGCGAGTAAGTAAATGGTGGCAAATATATTACTTGAATTGGATAAACTGTGTGTTTACTAACATATGAAAGAAAGCTGCACATTTAAGTAAGTGTTATGCTACATTCTTGGAATCCCATTAGTTACATGCAAGAACCGTTTTTTTTTTTTTTTTTTTTTTTTTTAATTTTTTTTTTAAACGTTGCCCCACTCTAGGATTTCTCCTGTGTCGTGGGTGCGTTTACAGACATGAATTCCACATACAATACACCGAGACCCGGAACAACTATCTGCAGATCATAGAAATATTTGTTCCGTGTGGGAATCGAACCCACGACCCAGAGCGCAGCAGTCGACTGTATCAGCCACTGCACCAACCGTGCCGTCAAACAATCATGTAAGATGCACAGGTTAACTCTCTTCTAAAGTATTACAGTTAATAGAGTGTAGCGATATTGTTATGGTGCTCGTACTGAGCACCATAACAATATCGCTACACTCTGGAATGGGAATGTAATTGAACCTATCTTGTTTGTTTTTAGGGCATAACATTATGAGCAATATAAATTATAATATTAATTAAAGATTCTAAGTTAAAAGTCGACGAGTTTATGTATTAATAGACGCATCAGTTCGTGCTATTGAAGAACTGATAAGCAAATTTCATCGAACTTTTATGGAAGTCAAGTTTTATGCATAAATATATTACAATATCTGCTTTGTCAGAAGATAAACATTTTTACGTTATATTTAGCAGATGTTTTTGCAGTCACTTATATTACGTAACGACAAATAAAGTAAAATAAGTTAGGGAGGAAAAGAATTGATCTTGGAATCTTTTATAACTTATGGATGTAAATGTAAATTTTCATTTGACGGAGAAAGCTGCAAATACTTTATCTATGATGAGTAACACCAATTTAACAAGTGATTTTGTTGTTACAGATGACAGCAGCAGAGAGGAGGTTTCATCAGAGCAACAGGTATGATTATAGAGTAAATTTGTACATTTTAATTGGAGCATACGCTATTTTATTATCTTCAAACTTTGTTCATATATTGGGTGTCGCTAGATGATTTGTCATATAGTCAACGGTTAGCTGTTCTGTGCCAGATGCTAGGTACTAGTCAGAGGTCGGTCTGTGGGTGCCGAAGCACCACTGCATATCCTTCCGCTGATGTCGTACAAGGCGACTAAGGGACCCTAAACCAGAGGGATGGGCAGCAGGGTCTAGGCAGCCGTTTTTGCGGTCACCAACCCGCCTGCCAAGCGTGGTGAGTACTGGCCAATTCCCCCCCAAGAAATTGTCAAACACGACATGTAACCAGTCGTCTATGGGGGAGGCCTTTGTTCAGCAGTGGATGTCTTTTGGCTGATATGATGATGATGAAAACGTTTCATCTCATAAATTTCAACAATAATCTTGTAACGAAATAATTCTATTGAAACGAAGTCGCGCGATAGTTTGAATGGAGCTGTTGAGACTTGTGAAATACATATTAGAATATTGTTTCAATGAAAATTGAATAGTCAGGTTATATAACCGATTTTGTTTGTCTTTATGCATAGTTTATCAAAATAAACATTGTCTTTTTAAACGTAAACATGGCACGCTTTAATTAATGGAGTGTTCATAACTCCTAGATTAGATACCGTTAAGTTGAATTTACAACAAAGTCGGTAATCTTTAACCCAATTCTTTTACTATCTCTTGATATCAAATTACAGCAATTCTTATTAAGACGACATCACCAATATAAGTTTTTAAACTGACATAGTCACTGACACTATTATTAGAATTGGAAACGGGATATTAACCATGTTTTGTATTTATTTTTATTTTGTTTATCCGTGAAGATGGCGCTTGCAACAGCGCCGAAATATCGGGAACTCAAAAGAAATAAAAAACATGGTAAATATCCCGTTAACGGGTTATATAATGAAATAATATATCATAATTTGAATAACAAATACATCAGACGCACAATCTGGCGTCGAAGTAACCATATAAAAAAATATGTTTATCTCCATTTCCGCAAATAATGAGTCAAACAATGGAAATAATTAATTTTGTCGCATGTAGGCGATTAGGATTATCTATCTATACATATATAATTACTTGTCCTGATTGACTGATTCATCAACGCAGAGCCTAAACCGCTGGCGCTACACACTCGCGAAATTTTGGCCGTTGATACCTTTAATAGCGTAGGCATGCTTTAAGCAAGGAGTTTTAGAAATTATATCCCTAATGTGGTAAAATTGTTGGTTGAAAAGTTGTATGAAACTCCGTCATTTTATGAGATAGATCTTTTGGTTCAAAATGAATACGCAAAAAAACGCGTTTCAGTGTTTTTTTATAAATTGTACCCTTAAAAGGGTGTAAAAGTTTGTATAGTGTCCGTTATTTTTTAAGTTAGGTCTATGAAAATTGTTAAATGGTTTTTGGTTGAAAATAAAGAAATACGTTTTTACGTGTTTTTGTTGTTGGTAAAATAGGGGGTGAAAGTTTGTATGGAATGCCTGTCGCCGGTGAAACCGATTTAAATGAAACTACAACTTGTTTGTTACCGTGTGGGGCCGGCTTACCGTGTGGTGCCGGCTCAGAATACCACCACCCCATGTCCTCCCGTGGGTGTCGTAAAAGTCGACTAAGGGATTAGCCGGAGGATGGGCAGCAGCGTCCTTCGGGTACATTAACAACTCAACTGCGATCGCCAGCCCGTCTGCCAAGCGTGGCGATTATGGCAAAACCCCCCAATGAGCCCACAACACACCCATATCGGTCGTTGTGGTGATCTTTAGGGGAGACCTGTGTCCAGCAGTGGCCTTCATTCGGCCGAAATGATGATGATGATGACAACTTGTTTCTTAAACGGGAAACCGCAAGCTCCACATTTGGCAGCAGGATTGGTGATCACTGTATGTTTCTAATAAGCCACGGAGAATCAATATGGGTGTAAATTACTACAACAATGTAAGGTCGGAACGGAATTTGCCATTATCCCCACGTTTGGCCGGCGTTGATGATCACAGTATGCTATTACATTTGATCGTACTACAATACCCATAAGTGACACGGTGAAGAACCTGGAGATAAATATAGATAAAAACCTTTCTTGGGGTCCACATCTCCAAGAATTAAGTCGTAAAATATTCCTTGCAATAATCCTTGAGGAAGTTACGCAATTTTCTTCCAACTGCCACCAAAAATGCGCTTGTCCAGTAACTTCTACCTATCCTTGACTATGCTGATGCCAGTTATCTTGATCTGACTGAGGCACAACTAGATATGCTTGAGCTTCAAAACTTTTGTATCAGATTCATATTTGGTTTGCGCAAATATGATCATGTTTCAGAATTTTGCAGTAAGTGACTTGCTATACGACTTCGCCGGAATACTCACATTCTATTTTTGCTTTACAGCATTTTATTTAATCCCACAACACCCCCTTATCTTAAAGAACGTTTTATGTTCCTTCATGACACACGCACGAGATACTTAAGATCATTGGAGAATTTGAGACTACAGATGCTAATGCATTCCACCAAATTGTTCGATAAATGTTTTACAGTTCAGACTCTACGGTTGTGGAATGCATTGCCAGTGTCTGCCAAATCATTACTTTCCTTTAAAAACTTAGGAAAAGAACATTATCTGTCCTCTTAAATGAGTAATTTGTCTATGCTATTTCATTGTTATCAATTTGTGTTTTATTTTGCTATATCACTTTCATGTATTCATAATGTATTATATAGTATATATATGTAATTATGTATATATCTATTATATTGAGATTTGTTTTGAATATTTAGTACTATCATCTACTTATCATCCGTACACCACGGACTACCCCATCATTATTTTCGTGACTTCCTTGTCCATTCTAAGGTTGTCTAGAATGTTTTTTTTTTAAAACGTTGCACCAAACTAGTATTTCTCCTGTGTCGTGGGTGCGTTTACAGACATGAATTCCACAAACAATACACCCAGATCTACTACCTGCAGATCGTACAAATATTTGTTCCGTGCGGGAATCGAACGCACGACCCGGAGCGCAGCAGCCGACTGTATCAGCCACTGCACCAACTGTGCCGTCAAATTTTCGTCATAATTGATTTTTATTTCAACATTAATTCGCTTGACAACCGTTCAATCGCCATTTTCTAAATTTCTTATTAATACAAATTTTGTAAAAATAAAATAATTAATTTAAAAAGGAATCTTTTTACGAACAAGCTTTTTTTCTTTATTTTCGTATTTTTCTCAGCAAACCCTTTCATTTGATACCCATATCATGGGGATGCATAGAAAATAACTGGTCAGTCATCTTTGGGAGTCCGCCATATTGGATTTAGAATGACGTCACTTAGCTAACCATGCATTGTCATCCAAACTAAATGTGTATGCAAAATTTTAGCTCAATCGGTTGGGGATAACTGTATTAAAATTCAGTTGCATGATTTGACCCATACGAACAAGGCAAGTTATTTAATATAATGTAAATAAAAATGGCCAATTATCTTCCTAGAGATTACCATAATTGTGGTACTGTATACTGTATATTACCCCTCGAATAATAACACCGAGAACGATAGTCGACACACGATCACTTCAATGCGTAACCATTTGATTGGTGACAGATATGACACCATTCAATGGGCTAAATGTTCAAGCTCTGTTATTTCCTTGTGAAAGCTTCTCTCGAAAAACTCTTTATTATGAGGATTTGTGATATGGCGAAAATGGCTAGATATATCAACTTTATCTATGCGCTTGTGTGTGACAACGAAAGTAAACACACGCTGTTACGCACACATGTATAGTGTTCAGGTTTCGCGTTTGCGACAGCGGTCCACAAGAGACTTCTAGGTGTTTATTATTCTAAGATATTACCATACTTCGCTCTGACTTCCCCATTCATCCACCGTCTAACAGCCAGGTAGGCCGACCACATAGAGGGTTACCCCACACGATGTTGTTCACTACCCATTTGTAAAGTCGTCCAAGCAACTGTTAAACCCGTATCATGTTTGGACGTATCGATTTATGTGAGGGATATGAAGACCCTTAGATAGCGTGTAAAGAAAAAGTGTATACGTATGTGAGGTCCTTCAAGACAAAGGGATAACACAACATTGTAGTATTGTCTTAGGTTTTAGAGATTATTACTCATTATAATAAAACATATTTTTAACGGATCACGCATATATTGATATATATAGATATATAGATAGAGAGAGTTCTTGGCGTAGAGTATCAGTTTGGAATCCTATTATAATAATAATCAAGTCTCAAACTTCATACTACACTGAAAAACATCAAGACATTGTGAATTATTACTGCGTGCATCGAAACAATTTTTGATTACAATTGTACGGTAGAAATAACTTTAATTATTAAAATCTGTAACGATACCCGCCGCTTGCCGAAAAAGAAAGAATATGTTTATGTTTTCTTATACATAACATTGTAGTTATAGATACTGTAACGACTAATTGGGTAGGCGAGCTATATCTTGGTAGGCTGGTACGTGGGGTGGACCCACATATCACTTTGGGACTTTAATTATTAAAATCTAGTTACTTCTTGATATATTTATTGCCCAGAAGGTAATACAATTGCTTTTTCCACTATCGACAAACTCGCTGACGGCAGCTCGAATTCTATTATTATTATTATTTTCTCCGTCAAAGTATTCTCATATTCTTATTTCAAATAATGTTTTTATTCTATGTGGCTAGGATTTTTCTCCCAAAGAGTTTGAACCTTTGAAATAATACACACAACTTTTGGTGATCGTAACGGCTGAACTCTGTAAAAGTTGGGTTAGTAATGACGGGTGGGACACGTTAAACAATAGACAAATGACAAGTGTTGCCATGTTAAGTGGTGGCCGGATGATCTGGGTACAGAGACGTCGCTAACTACCAGCGTCTTTAAAATGAAAGATTGATGACTTTAGTAAGATGTTGTGCCGCTTTAATATGATACAAACTATAGGCATTTAATTTGACCTACCAAATAAAACTTAAATTAGAAAGAAAAGAAGAAAGAAAGAAAGAAAGAAAGAATTTTTTTATTTGACAGCAAAGTGAGACATCACAAACGGTAATAAAACTTAATATAAAACTAAAAAAACACGATAAAAATTTGGATAGGGTTATAAACAAGACAAAAAAAAAAACAATATTAGGCTAGAGTTTGTTGTGTGCCCCACAGTTGCGCCAAACAGGTAACCAGTTCAGCATTTGCCAGACAAGAGCCTGGCGCTGGTTTTCAACTGGACCCTTCGGTGATTCGGTGATTCACGGGTATACACATTAGTTGAAAAATAAATATAATATTTGCTGGGTACATGGCAGTAAAAAATTGTACGTATACCATGAAGTTGGTACGTCTAACATCGCTGGTTGCCACCATGACTTACTCACGTTCATTGGAAGCGAAATACCTCTTTCATAACTTATATTATACAAATTGTGGCGACACCTACATCGCCAACATGTAACTACAACTTACAGCGACATCTACTTGGACAATAAGTGCATCACTTTGGTAACGTCAAAAACCCTGAATCGCGCAAGTGAAGTGATCACAGAACGCTGCATATTTAGACGCCTAACATTAACTGTTGGGAACTTGGGATTCCGCCCTCCAGGCATAACGCCCGCCTTGTTAGAGGATCCTCCCTTTTCAACGGAGGAACACCACACCTGGCTTCTCCAAACTGGTGATTCCGACGTGATACCTTGTCTCACCATAGTGGTAATTCACCAAAACATCATTATCATATATCACCCTTTTTTATTTATGTTTATTCTCCAGTACCTGCTTTGTTTCATTTCAAGTTTGTTATGTGGAAAAGTGCTTTCGATCTGGAATTTATTTTGCATCTAATATTTTTTGCTAGATCAAGCTATTACCTAACCAAAAATAATTTAAATATGCATATTAAAATATACTAGTGGTCGCCCAGAAGTCGAAATACGACCGTAATTCATTCATTTCTCTAATTAGATTTAATGGATTCGTAACATCTATTATACATCAATTTCAACTTTCTACACTCCTCTTCCATGTGAACTTTAACTATGCTAAATCTGCACGGAGGTGTGCGCGCAATGTGCTTAAAAGGGGTACAACGTTTTTCCTTCACGTATTAATATATATTGTTTTTTTTTTTTTTTTTTTTTTTTTTTTTGTTGGGCTTCTCGCATACATTTCTGGGAAATGTGGTTGCTTAACCGGTCATTTGCTGGCGAAGCCAAAAGAGGCCTCCAGCCAGGCTTAAATTTAATATTAAAAACTAAGCAACTTTCGCTAAGGGCGCCCCCTGCGGGACACGGACCTCGGCTTAGGGCGTTGCTGGGGATATCAAGCTATTGTTTTGGGGACAGCTGGATCGGTATTATTTAAATTGTATTAGGGGACATTTAAAGCTACAGGCTCGGCACGGGCCGGCGCGAGCAAGAGACGGGAGGGAGAAGTGCTAACTTGAACGGGAAGGTGACGCGGCGATAAGCCTCCGCGACGTCGGTGAGGCGGGCATCCTCGGCGGCGAGGGCGGTACAACGGTCGGGTGTTTAGTGAACGAGACAACGCGAGTCTCTTCATGTGATCTAACGTGATTTTATCGTCTGGATCGACCAGAACGTGTCTCGGGCGGCGTACTCTACTGATACGGGAGGGTTCGTAGTCGGCGGCTGATACCACAAGGGGATTTGGGTGGGACAGGGCAGAATCGAGATAGCGTTTAGACGCTTGTTTCATAAATTGCCTGATGGTCGGCAAGTTAAGGTCGAAATGGAGTTGGTCGTTTCGCATGTACAGAGGCGCTCCGGTGGCCTTGCGCATGAAACGGGTTTGGAGGGTTTCGAATCTACGGAGTGGGTATGATTCAGCGTGTGCGAACACTGGGCTGGCATAGGTCATGATGGGTCGAATGCATGTGGTGTAAATTCTCACCTTATTTCTAAGGGATAATTTACTACGAGCGTTCAGAATATAGTGAAGGCGACCGAGCACAAAGGCAGCGCGGGCACGCACCGTCTTTGTGTGGGGAATGAAGGTCAGTTTTTTGTCTAGGGTGACTCCAAGATACTTGGCGTGCGGTTCCCAAGGAACCGATTGGCCCAGCATCGAGATCTCCCTGAAGCGTGGGTGGTCGTCGCCTAATTTGCAAAATAGGACGGCTTTACTTTTGATAGGGTTAACTTCGATCCGCTATTTCCTAAACCATTTACCGTAGACGTTGGCTGTGGTTTGGAGGATCTTAGTTATACTATCGGGAACGTAACCAGAGTAGAAAATAGCCGTGTCATCGGCGAAGAGTGCTAATTGGGTCGTATTAGCAGGTCTTTTGGGGAGGTCACTGGTGTACAGAGTGAACAATAGTGGGGCTAGCACGGATCCTTGTGGGACTCCGGCTCTAATGGGGTGGGGGGAAGAGAGAGCGCCCGTGATTCGATATCGGAAACTTATATATTGTTGGTGGAATATAACCTTTATATAAGGTCAGATTTTAATAATCCACGATATTTTGCATGGTGCCTCAGTAAATGCTTAAGATGATGTACCGAACACAAAAAAACTACTCATGGTAAAAATCCACTTCTTTCTTTTGTGTGATGTCGCTACCGTGCGCCGTCTGTTTTGTTTAACGTTACAGACTATCTAAACCAGTCAACCAGCCCCATCCGCCATTGTCTTACTAGATGCATGTGAATATTATCACAACTAAGAGAACTAGGAAGTAATGAAATAAATGATTTAATAAAATATTTTTTTAAACAGCAGATTTACAACTTTTTTTTATACCTACATTATCTTCATCGTTCACTATAGCGCCATGCAAAATATCGTGGACTATTAAATTAAGACCTTGTATATGTATGTACAACGTCACTTCTATCTCCTTTGCGTCACGAAATGACTAGCATGTCGCTAGCGCCGTCCAAGCTGATAACAGATATAATTTCCAATAAACTATGGAGTTAAGAGTACTTGGATTATTCACCTATTAAAAACGTAAAATGAAATACATTAATAATTTTGCACTCGATTGTAACATTACTCAAGGACGCGTATCGTACATAACTTTGCATGTAATTGTACAGCTTATGCAATGTATGAATGAAATACGTTTAAGTTACGCAAACGTACATACATACGGTTCCGAATTAAAGATTAACATAATTATTTCTGCGCTGTTAATTTTCACGCAAGTGTAAATATAACTGTGTTGGAAATTAAGGGTGTATTTAATATTGTAATCATAGTAAGAAATTTAAGTCCCGTTTCAGTTTTGAAGAACAATAGACTCTTACGGTTTACATAATTGTGTATATAATATAATGTATTGTGATGTTTTGTCTACGTTTTCGCAGATGCTCGTATGTTATTTGACTAAGATTATTTTTTATTATAATAAATGTTTGGTAACCGAAATGGCCGGATATACTTCTGTAATTAAATTCCGATGTTGACCATGCGTTGGTCTTTTTATCCAAAAAAATCATTGATGGTTTCTACCCTTCTAAAACCACATCACATATCAATTTGGCCGAAAAACGCAATCGCAGCAATAGACACAAAAACTAAACCACCACGACGTAGAGGAAAGATTACATATACGTGCAAATTTAGAACACCACAGCTAAAACAAAATAACTGTATCCACTATCTTCCGTTTATAAACAATCGATAAGGTTGCCTTAACAAGTTGTAGGACAGCTGCTGTGCAAGCACGTTGCATCGTTCCAGTGAGTTACCGCCATCTGTTAGGCGTACTGAACATCAATCAACATGATCGATGCACAGAAACTAGGCCTGAGAATCCGCTCCGCTATATGAAAGGTTTATTTCGATCCTAACTTTTACGGCAGAGTTCGTCCAGTTTTTATGCTCCTATCGCTGATACATTATGTATGAGAACAGTTATCCACTGCGTTATTACCCAGCCTCATATGGGTTGGCCAATCCGTTAATAATATATACTACAGCCAGGTTATGCAGGAGATTTGTGGCGTCGCAATTTTAGGTCAGAAAAACTACACGGCTATGATGAAATTACCTGCCATTTGGGTCCGAAGTCCCAATTTCAGATAGAGTGGCCAGATCTGGGGTTCCATCCCATATGTCCATATAGGCTTGGCCTAATAGGCGGCTCCTGGAGCTTTCGTTTTCGGGACCCCGGAGCCTCCTTTCGGTGCCGAATATAACCAGCCCGGTGGTTTAAGCCAGTAAGAGTCCGGAATGCCGTGGGACGCTTTGGGGGATCCTTTACAATCCCCCTGGGGGGGTGACCGCTTCACAGTCACCCTCTCCGAGATGTGCCAATAGGCGTGGTACCAGTGGGCGGCTCTAGTGTGATCATACGAGGACCTGGAGCCTCCCTTACGTACCGTAGATGACCGCTCCAGTGGTTTTAGCCGGTAGGAGTCCGGCATACCCCTTCGTCCTTCCCCGGGGCGAAGGAAGTTCATGAAGAACTTCCACTGGGCACCAATAAAAAAAAATATAAAAAAAGAGTCTGGAATGCCCTTAGCTGAGAGAGCCAGGTGATGACGTACGAGCATTTTTTCCATAGCGGTAGAAACAAGACTGTCGTTCTGGTTGTACATTTGTAAATCTGCATGTGTATCAAAGTTATATAGCGCTGCAGATTGAAATACGAATGCTGTGTTCGGGCACGTTACGAAGTTTAAAGCCACCCTGTGTGTATACCAGTGTTGTCTGTGCAAATAAACTCAACTGAACCATACACCTACAAATATAAATTACAGTGTGGTGTCTGAATTAAGAATATGACAATACTCCATCTCCTCCCATAGATGACGTAAAAGGCGACTAAGGGACTCTAAACCAGAGGGATGGCTAGCACGTCCATTCTGTGGAACATTAGGCATACTGCGCTCACCAACCCGCCTGCCAAGCGTGCAGAGTACTGGCAAATTCCCTCTAAAATTACGACACAATTGTGGAAATCTATTTTGTCCGGTTAAGCAACTACATCCCTCTTGGGATGTGTGCGAGAAGCCCTACAAAAACAAGTGGGTATCTATACGGGTGAGGATTTTGTTCAGCAGTGGACGTCCTTTGGTTGGTATTATTGACCATACAACTCTCCTTATATTGTTAGCAGCGTATCAAATTTTATTAAAACGTATCAAATAAGATCCAAACTAGCTACATTTCTTTTTTAACTGACCCGTATAAAAGTAATTTTTTGATGCATCTCAAAAGAAATAACCACTAACAAAACTAAGTTTTTTTTATTTTTTTATGTTAGGCTTCTCGCACTCATCCCAAGGGGGATATAGCTGCTTAACCGGGCAAAGCTTAACCGGGAAAATACAAAAACAAAAGTAAGAATTTACATTGCTTTATATAACACCATTCAATTGCGACCAGTTTTCAAGGATACTGGCGATCGAGGTTCAATCACATCGCCCGCGGTGAATGAAATACGATGCTACCGAAAGCAGTAGCACAATACTAAGAAACATTTGTAATTGTAGTATATACTTTTAAATTGGTGCGGTTATACAGGAACCGCGGAGGAACCTGAGATAGTGCTGTGCGGCTACTTTTTGTGATAAGAATCGATAGAAGCGAAAGTGAATCGATTGTCGCTATCGATCTAGCTGCGGCTTTAATCTTTCGCTGTCGAATGATTGGTGGAAAAGTATGAAGAAATACAAGTTATTTGTTATTAACGCTATTTATAAGATAGTTTTTGTTTCAAAGACGGGTAGCTTCTGAAGCTAAAAGTTTTTCGGAGACAGTTCGACAAAAAGGTTTGATAGACAGCGTTACTTCGATAATAGGTTTCCGTCGACCTCTGACCAGGCCGCGACGTTAGCAGCTCCGATGAGCATATCCCGATTGAGCTGTGTGAGGGCTCAACGTCGCGATAGTGGGTTGGGACTTGAACGGCTCGGGCCGGGCAGGTCAAGGGCCACGTCAAACGTAATGTGGCCGTGGTCTGACAACGTGAATACCTCCTCCACCACCCGCCAACCCGACACCATGTGGACCACAGAAGGAGCCGCCCATGTAAGGTCCACGACCGACTCCCCCTGACATCTAACGCAGGTGCTAACGGACCCCCTATTCAGCAATCGAAGGTCAAGTGATGTCGCCCAGTCTTCTAACGTCCTCCCCCTTAGCCTGTCCCGGCGGTTCCCCCATACTCTGAAGTGAGCGTTGAAGTCCCCTAGGACGAGCACTGGACGGGGCGAGCACTTACAGAGAATGCTGCGTGCTACAGCGTCCAGGTATCGAAGTCGGCGAGAGACACGTTGGGGGAGACATAGCAGCCCACGACTACCAGTTGTCCCCACTCTGCGTACATATTCCATGTGGTGTCCGGATTAAGAATATAGCACCACTCCATCTCCTCCCGTGGATGTCGTAAGAAACTCTAAACCAGAGGGATGAGCAACAGCGTAATTTCTGTGGGACAGCAGCCATTCTACGTTCACTAATTCACTTGCGAGCATGGTGAATGGCACTGCCAAATCCCCCCCTCCCACCCCTTATTTCTGGGGGAGGCCTTTGCTCAGCATTGAACGGTTTTGGCTGATATGATGATAATGAGCAAACATTTTAGTTCCTAAAAATATCATATTTATCTCTTTTAGTTTTGATTTTTAATATTAATTCAAAAGATATCGACGTCGCTTCTAAATTGATATCTAATATCAGTATAAACGTCCCAGGCTTCTGATCGTGCTTTTAAGTAATGAAAATTATGGTCAAACGCTCATTATGTTTCAGTAATAACAGTTTGTTAACAAAACGCTACTGCACTACGTCTATTAACTCTTTCCGCTAATTAATTACCTTTCGTTAATTCACTGGCTCTAAGCTTGCAATCGTAAATTATTTATTTTCGTGTCCATTCTAATTAACGCAATTATAGTTCTGTAGTTATTCTTAATGTTATAGTTCCTACAATAGAACATTTTAGTTTTAGAATCCTTTCCAATGCGTTGCGTCGATCGTGTTGATTTAAATAAGTGATAGAATTCTAGTGACAGAAGCTGAGAGTCGTTGGCATGTAACCAGCCATTATGTGAATCTATCGGGCAGGCTTTTGTTCAGCAGTGGAAGTATTTTGGCTTATATGACGATGATGAAGATAAGTTATAGGATTCACAGATCTGAAACATTTTAGGCTCTGACAGATGAAGGACGGTACGATAAGCTGACCCATACATAGCACAAGAAACTACAGCTGGAGGCTGGCTACATGGAGGATGACCACATGGGCACCGTGTTTTATGGAAGACACGGCCTCAGGCATTTGAACCACAAAATAATTATGCTCTTTCTCTTTCTAGTTTATAACATATTTTCAAATTATCTTGCCGGTCAAAAATCACCGCCCATGAACATTCGCAACGTCAGAGAAGTCGCCATGCTGTCTATACCTATCAGACCTATCTATATTATCAGCTCTCTTAATTTCGCTTCAACCTCGATCGTAAACTAAGCTTTCTTTAGCCGCGCAAGAACCGCAATTTTAGGTTCAATTTTATTATTTACATAACACAAATGAATAAAGTGAGGTTAAAAGTTAAATTTAAGTTTGATGGTTTTAAATGCTTTCACGTATTAACCAGATAATAGATTTTTACATCATTTGAGACTGGAGTTTTCAAAATAGTAAATGCTGCACATCTAAAAAAATATAAAGGTAGAAATTTCAACATAAGGATTTCTTTCTTATTCCTAGTCATTTAACAAGTTACGTACGTTATGCTACCCAGGACTGACTAGTCCAGCGTGTCACCACGCTGCGTTCGTCACCTCGAGACTTGAAGTTATTTAGTCTCTTATGCTTATATTAATATAGTAGTTTCATTAGCTACAGTGCCCTTCTAACCGGAACACAGTAACGTCTAGAGTTTAAACACTACCTACTGCTTAGCGGCGAATATTTGGCACTGGGTTGGTAATTACCTGACCGGCCTCTAGCAATAAGAAATCTAACATCAGTAAAGAACGATGTGGTCTCGTTACTTTTTTATTACAAGAGACAGTTGTTTAAAAACTCTTTAGTGCGTATGAACGAGTATAACGTTGTAAAAAGTGCAGTGCAAAGTTGAATGGTTATTTAAATTGCGTTAACAGTAAACATAAATGCATTTGCATACGATTTTTTGGCGCCGGCCGCAGTTTCGTTTTCTGAGTATAGAGAAGGACAAAAATGTAATGTCACATTTATTTTTACATTATCTTAAGTCAGCCAAATATAAGTTATATAGGAGAAAGCTTGTAGCTTCATAATCATCATCGTATCGGCCAAAGGACGTCCACTAGTGAACAATGATTGATTGATTTCCACATGTGCCGTAATGTTGGGGGGATTTTGCCAGCACTCACCACGCTTGGCAGGTCAGTTGGTGAGGGCTGATGTACCACAAAGGGACTGTTGCCCATACCCTCTGGTTTATAGTCTCTTAGTCACCTTTTACGACATCCACGGGAGGCGATGGGGTGGTGCAAAATTCTCAATCCGGACACCACACGGAAAAACTGTTGGTTTACGGCAAACATAATGCGTAAATTATTGGCAGATGTTTCTATCAGTTACATAAAACTTTGACAGAACTTTTGACACACCTTTCCAACATGAAATTTTGCCCAGCACTATGAACAATACATCGTTCCTATTACCATGGCCAGATCATTGCGCGGAACCTTCCATAGAAGCGATTAATAACATCTCCAAGTATCTTCCGTTATTATTGATCAGCTAAGCTTTTAGTGTGGAAATTATCTGACCCATAGCAAATGATTAAGTTCATAGATTACTGTTGGAACCTGTCCGCGACTGGTTTACGCATTAGCTTTGACATAGAAGCCTTATTAACTGAATAAATGCGTAGCCTCTGTTACGAGTTATTACAGACACTTAAATTGTTATTATGCATAACTTATTACTGGACTATCGCAGCGTTGCATTGATTGATCACTGTATATTGATTATTAGCGAGATGGTGATTAATATAAGTTCTGACACGTCGTTCCCAGTTTCTTCCTACATTAACAGTTATTGAAGATCTCACAATTTCTACTTCATCATTGATAACGTCATAACTTGCTTCAATAGAATTTAAATTCTGTTGTTTTTCATTACCAATTTACACTTTGATTTCAAATTTTTTTTGCGTAATTCTTGTTACTATCTTGAATTGAGTACATTTGGATTAGGGCAATGAACTAAGTTCTCAAAGAACCCTTTTTTAGAGCTCTTGGTGGATCATTAACTGTATCTTAAAGTTGTTTCGTGTAATTATGTCCATGTTCTGGTAATTTTATTTGACATTGCGATTAATGGGACGTACAGATGAGGTGAGGAGATGAGTTATTGTAGTGTTTCCGCAGATGTTTGTGTTTCCTGGTACGAATTGCTTCCGGTCCAACAATGCGTCCGTTCATACACAAATTACCATCACTGTTAATAGTTTTGGTGTTATCACAAATTGGATTGGATTTTTAGTTATTTATTGGGTTTCTATTCTATAGAATCAGAATTTAACATTCAAATTCTATCTATTTTGCCAAATTTTCGAATCATTAAGATGTTGCTTTACTGTATTAATATGAGTATGTAATTTATTTTTCTCACCACAGTAATGAAAAAGTTGCAACGTAAATATTACTTAGTTACAGTATTATGCTATTTACTGTGAGAGACTGGTGCCTAAGCTAGGCTGAAGCCTGTGTTTTAGGTCACCAGGCCTCCACCCCAGAAGTCCAATTTTGCTCTTTAATAAACTGCGCCAAGCGAAATGTTTCCATTTTCTTCTTCTTCGTTGTATTCTATTGTTAAAGTTATCTTGTTGAATACTCTCCAATACTTTGATAGAACTTTATCAGGCCTCTATACTGGTTGATTATGTCATGTATAACCCAGTTATCATCTATATATAAATATGGTTTCAAAATATGTATAGACTAAACTGAATTTTATTATGCAAAAATTGAATTCGTGACACAAATCGCAAAAAAAGTAGATTATGTTAATTATATTCTCATCAAGTCATAGTTTGTTTGAAGTAGTCGTCAGCTCGTCACTACTTATCATTACAACCTTAAGGCTACTTCACATTTGTGTCAAATTCGTTCGTTAATTACTCAAGACCTTTATTTGGGATAATGGTTATATTAGACTGTGAAAAGTTTTTTTAACTGAAACATAATTGGAATTTACAGTGATTCTTGTTCCCCACGGCTCGCTTTGCTGACCCCAATGAGGTTTAAACGGCTTCAAGTTATTTACTTGAGCTAATACGACCCTTGCATGATATGTTGCATTACGTTTACTGTTAACAAGAGTTAACTTTGAGTGTTTGATGTTATATCATCTGTTAAAGATACGTCTAGTTTTAGAACTGTCGGATATCCATTAGTGGGACGAAAACAAAGTGTGTCATGGCTTTCTTCTCGAGCGAGTTCGCAAGAATTTACCGAGGGAATATGTTTTACCAACCTGCCACTCTTTATATTATGGCTTATACATAGGCATCTTTACCTAAACACTGTGTTATTGCTACAGGAGTATGTGGAGTATTTGTGTTTTTTAAAGTAGTTCTCTACATTCAAATTATTCTTATAGGTATTGTATCGCACGCATAAGCAAAACTCGGACTTTCGATTTATATCGCCATTCATGTTTGTCACGATGCGGGACTCTGAACAAGAGGGATGGGCAGCAGTATCCCTTCCATGGAATAGATAGCCATACTGCGCACACCAGCGCGTCTGCCAAGCGTGGTGAGTACTTGCAAATTCTCCCCAAAATTATTATACAACTTCGGAAATCTATGGGGTGGGGCCTTGTTGAGCAGTGGATGTTCTATGGCTGATATGATGATGATGATATGCATATATTGCATGCTAGATGGCAGAATGTAGTGCCACATATTTCTTTTTAAGAAAACTATATATCACCCAATTGACCTACATTAGCAATAAACAATATATTTTTTTAATTATATTGAATTGAACCCGTGTGGTGCTGGCTCAGAATACCACCACCCCATCTCCTCCCGTGGGTGTCCTAAAAGTCGAGCCGGAGGATGGGCAGCAGCGTCCTTCGAGTACATTAACAATTCAACTGCGATCGCCAACTCGTCTGCCAAGCGAGGCGATTGTGGCAAATCCCCCCGTTGTGGTTGTGGTGATCTTTGGGGGAGACCTGTGTCCAGCAGTGGACTTCAATCGGCCGAAATGAATGAAATATGAAATTGAAGAAAAAGAAATACTATAGGCCTTCCTTGTTATTTAGTTATCAAGTCTAAGTTAGACATAAATAATTGGTTAGTGTAATTCAGCCTATTGTAAAAAATAAACTAGGCCCTGCACGACATTCGAAATGAAGTTTTTCCTCGAAAAATTACACTTGGAACTAAAACCACTCTACCTTAGCCAAGTTACATCGACACACTTCGTTCAAATACCGTTGGATATCAGGCTTAATTATTATGTTAAAATGGCGATACACATAATGACCACTCAATATGTAATTAGTATACATAAATATTAATCAACACGTTATATAAAAATATTTTAGGAATTATTAAATAAAAATTCAGATGCGTAAAGGTGAGTTAATTAATGTAACAAGATTCACGTGTATAATTAACAATAAAACACAGATTTTAAGATTCGGACGGTTATAGCAATAAATACGGCTGATCTGCCAAACCAGTTGAGATGTTCAGTTTTTGGTTTTTAGGCCAAATTTTGTTTGGACTTTATCAACTTTTACAAAAAGCATGCAATTTGATTTCTACAGTTTGGCGTCGATTTCAATATTGTTTGACTTGTAAGGTTATATTTAAATGAAAATTAAAATAAGTACTGACGTATTTAACACCTGATTTATAGTGGACATCAGTTTGGATAATTTAAAGCGCTATGTGTCAACAGAATGCCCTTATTTCAATTATCATCGGTTCCATATTTAATCAATCATCATTCCAGCCGAAAACGTCCACTGCTGGACAAAAGCCTCCCTCAAATATTACCCCAATAACCGGTATAGGGTTTGTTGTGTGCTAACTGGGGGGTTTTGCCATAATCGACATGGTTGCCGATCGCAGGTAAGGTAAAAATGTACTCGAAGGACGCTGCTGCCCAATGCCCATCTTACGGCTAATCCCATAGTCGCATTTTACGACACCCACCGGATGAAATGGGGTGGTGGTATTCTTAAACACCACACGGCAACAGCTTGAACAGTGTCCCGTATGAATAACCAGATATAATAAACACGTAACATTGCATCCAATAGATAAACTTTGGTTGTCAATTGCATGACGCTTCAAACTTGACACAGTTGTAGAGCTTTTAACGCAAACGCTATCGTATTAGTATCGTGCTGGGACGAGATTTGTAATGCGAGTCTAGTAATGCAGACGAAAAATCGGGACACATTTTTCTTTGGTTGTTTATTTTATTATTTTGAAGTGTTTTGCACGATGTAGTGCGTGACGTATCCATAACACAAACCGTTTCCGAATGCTGGAAACGAATACATTTTTATTTTGTTAATACGACGAACATGATTTTTTTAAACTTCGTGTGGTGTCCGAATTTTGAATATAACACCACTCACATCTCCCATGGATGTCGTAAAAAGTAACTAAGGGACTAAAGCAGAGAGATGGGCAGCAATCCATAATAGAACCCGCCTTGCACTTCTTCCGCTTTGGGAAGGGTGGAGGGACATGCCGGACTCTTACCGGCTAAAGCTCCACGGTGTTCACGGGTTCCATTTACCGGGCTGGGGGCCAGGAGTGCACCCTTCAGCATTAGACTGCACGAGGGGCATATCAGTCCGTCACTGTCTCTGTAGTGTTATAATGTTATAGTTTTCAATACAGCTTTCATTATCACATAAAACATTGAATGCAACTTCGATGGCTATCTATATGGATATATAATATCCTTAAAATAATTTCAATAGCATTTAAGTATCAGCTTTGAATTGCTTGTACAAAACACATTTATTCTTTTACAGACTTTCCTAGAACCTTTAATCTGAAGCCATCTCTAATACCCTGTATGCAAGCAACACATTATCAAGTCCCGATATCGTTTGATAAGCTTGCAGTAAACTTCGTGGTGTTCGAACCACCGTTAACCGTTGATAGGAAACTTCTAATGATTTGCAGGCTTCGCATGAACAGTTACATTGTTCCCATCGCCGCGGCGGGCTAAGATCAGCTGCAGGCAATCACTGGATCTCCGTAATAACCTGATAAGTTATGGCTTCTGTTCATATAATCATAGGTTTTATATTGCAAAGTTATTGATGGGAATTGTGATGCAAAAATTGGGTCATGATATCAAGTTTTGAAGCCTGTGAAATTAATTGTTAGTTATGTAAGATAAAGGTGGCATGACAAATGTTATAGGCATGCATGCATACCTACCTCATATTTTAGTGAATAAGAGTGTTGTTTTTTTGTTTGTTTACATTTACTACTACTAGTTGTTGATAGTCACCCTATAGTATTAGGTATAGCACCTGTAAAGATAGTGGTTAAGGAGAATAAATAAATCTTTAATATATATAAATTACATGTCACGTTGATTGTCCGCTATGGACTCTTAAAGTACTGAACCGATTTCAGTAAAATTATGCACACTGTGTGCAGTTTTATCCAACTTAAAAGATAGGATAGTTTATATCTCAATTTATAATTGCAACATTATTTTATTCCGAATTATTTGTTAATTATCTGAAAAAGAGTCATAATTATCTGTTAGTTCGTTAAAATTTTAATAGATGGCGGTATAAGTTAAATTTATTTTATAATAAATGCAACACAGTGAAATTATTCTTGCTTTTTCAATTATATGGCAAAACAACGTTCGCCGGGTCAGCTGTTAAATAAATAAATAGTTTGGAGAATTTCTGTGAAATTGACAGTCAGTCTCAGTATTTGAAGCAATTTCAATCTGGTCTTATGACTGGAAGCTGACAAGTTTAAAAGCTTGACGCTTTTTAACTTATCTATTATATGTTTTTGACTTATCTTTAGTCGTTTGTTTATACAGTCTGTGGTACAATAGTGTATAGCCTGTTACTTCGAGACATACATTTATTCATACAAATCAATCTCATTATCTTAAAGTACACATGATGCGCTAGAATTCATGCTGTCCTATCTCATAATTATCAACTTAGCCTGGCCATAAGATTTCTCTTGTTCAGTTTACAAAAATAAAACTCGCATGCACAGAAACTGAAAACCCGAAACAACTATTTATAGATCATACAATTATTTTTCATGCGGAAATAGAAACTGCGGCAAGTGGCGCCGAAAGCCTATTGCTTCTGTCGAAAATGTCTATTTGTTTCTTCAGTAATTCATGCTGATACCCTAACGGAAAGCATCCACTACAGCACCACTAATCACTACTCCACACTACTGCGATGTTTACAAATTCCTTAAAAAACATATCCCTTAAACAATGGTTTAGAAGTAAAATGCTGCCAGCAACACGCTGTGATGCCAGCAACATAGAAACACGTTGGAACAGATCACATCAACGACTTGGAACCGTGCAACTATTTAAATTCTGACTATTCGTAAGTGCCAGCAAATGGTTTACATGAATGAAAACAATTTGACTTTGACTTTGACTTTGAACAATGTTGCTCAACATTTGTTTACCATGAGTATGTAGCTTTAGGTTATGTTTTCCTAATACTCCCAGATCTGTACAAAAGAGGATATTTCTCCATGATTGTTTAAATTTGATGTACATCGTGATATAATTGCTAAGCCCAAGACGTGCCTATTAAGCCCTAACAATGTGTTAATAGAACATTTCCCAGCACAGCCACTTGTAATGAATAAATAATACATAAGCTATCCATACAAGAATGACTATACATTATCATTCCTGTCTCGCCTGGCTATTCTAGCGTAACTTTATCAACGATATTAGCATCGTTCAATTTTGCATCAACTAGTTTGAATTTCCCTTCATCAAGATTAACAGCTGTTGGATTTTGTGCCCTAATATTATATAGTTAAAGTTTCGTGACACTTTTCCAAATGTATTACGAAAGTTATCGTGATTCGTACTATTAGTATTGTTAGAATTTAGCTCTAATGTTCTCAAAGATCACTCCCACGGTATGCGCTGCCTTTATCATTGTCCGTTGGGTCCACTGAGACAATTCTTGACCTTGTTCTAAATGTTCGTTTTATATAATTTTCAACTTTGGCTATTTATTTTAGGTCCAATGTTTTACAAATCTTATTCTTCCTCTTAAAAATTGGAGCTGGAACTAAAAATATATATTTGGCAGTGAGGTTTTATAATCTTACTTCTTACTACTATGATAAATTATGAAAGTAAATGAGTTTGAATATTCGTGGCCCCATCACGGTCAAACGGCTGAACAGATTTTAGTAAGATTTGGAATAGAGGTAGATGATGTCGTGAAATATGACGTAGGATATCAAATTCCCTGAATAAAATCTTGGATGAAGTTTTGGGTATCGGCTAGTACCTAATAATGTTTGTTATACACCAACCACATCTATAAGTCAACGTGCATATTTTGGGTTTTTAAAAAAAACGTTGCTCCACACTAGGATTTCTCCTGTGTCGTGGGTGCGTTTACAGACATAAATTCCGCACACGATACACCCAGACCCGGAATAACTACCTGCAGATACAAGTATTTGTTCCGTGCGGGAATCGAACCCGCGACCTGTGTCAGCCACTGCACCAACCGTGCAGTCGTTGTTTAGCTACCAACCAATTGTTTTCGTTTGTCGTTTTCTTTATTCAAATTCAAAAACTGTTCCCTTTATTATAACCCTTCAAGTAGTAGACACCTCCAAATGTAGTGGAAATTTTGGCGGACTTTATCAGTACAATAGACTCTCGCTATGCTAGCGAGAGAAACAAAGCCTATGTCCATCTAGAGTAGTTTTGCTTACTTATGTTAAAATTTGTCAACTTCGGTCCACTAGATTCCGTGATAACTTCATATAAACCAAACTCACATTGTTTATAACCTTTAGAATCTCATTCATATTAAACTTATTTACGAGTTTGCAATTAATCTGTAGGTAAACAAACATTTCTTGTTTTGAAAGTTGACTCGTTTGTGCATAAATAGATTAATTCTAGTAATAGATAAAGATAGATAGATAAAGATAAAAGACATTTATTTAACCACAGATACATATGACACAATTAAGTTATTTAAAACAATAATAGATCTAAATAAAATGTAACTTGCCTTATAATTTAATTGTGTATACCTTAAATCTACTTATATTTTACGTATTTCATGGTGTCTATAATTTAAGAATATCTAGGGTAGGTTATGGTTGGGCTTTGACTTGTGGGATCCAATCGACGGCACGGTTGGTGCAGTGGCTGATACAGTCGGCTGCTGCGTCGAGGGTTCGATTCCCGCACGGAACAAATATTTGTATGAACTGCAGGTAATTGTTCCGGGTCTGGGTTTATTGTGGTTGGTGTGTACAAAAAAACCCTAAAAATGGAAATAAAGATTTTTAAAACTGTTTATAATATTACCTTAGGTAGTATAGTTAATACAGTTCGTTGACCTCGAATTTTCTAATACATAATTATCAGTTTCAAGACATTTTCCTCAATGATGTTAACTTCCTTAATATTTATAACATATCAAAATATTAATAGTTTTACCATCGGCTTCCGTTTGCCTCATTATTGGCATATCTGATGCTCCATAAACATTTCACTAAGCCGGTGCATAACTTAATACTTAATTGCTTAGATTTAAGACGCAGATTAAAAGGTAATGCCTCCACGCCGCATTACTCGTGCTTTCATATACTAATTAGAATGTCTGTTTTATAACAGCAGGTTATTACAGAAGTATTTTAAAATTGGTGGATATTAGGTTCGTGTGGTGTCCGGATTAAGAATAACCATCTCCTCCCGTGGATGTCGTAAAAGGCGACTAAGGGAATCTAAACCAGAGGGATGGGCAGCAGCGTCCCTTCTGTGAAACGGTAGCAATACTGCGCTCACCAACCCGCCTGACAAGCGCGGTGAGTATTGGCAAATACCCCCAGAATGATGACACAGTTGTGAAAATCTATGGGGAGGCCTTTGTTCAGCAGTGGACGTATAAATGGCCGATATATATATAATACACACATACATATTACTAGTACATACTAATAAACTAGTAACGCTCCAAATAGTAATCGATGTTTATATTCTATAAGAATTTGACTAACTTCTTAAAAAGCTCGACCAACAAGCCACAGTAAGGCACCTCCTAAGTTATACTTAATTCGCTTCTTGATCGAGAGCGCTGAACTTTCGCGGGTGATAAAAAGCGAACGGCTAGCCTTGACCGTGCACTGCGCGGGCGCACCGTAGCTCATTCGTCCGCGACGCGCGCTGCCGTAGCAACGAACTTATTATGCTAATTGATTGATACGTATTAAAAGGTTTTGTCGGTTTTCAACGCTTATAAAATTATTATCGGGTTTTTAAATGTTGGGATTTTTGAAGAATGTTCATGTTTGCTTCCCATGTGAGTACGAAACCGGAAATTTTGATTTCTTTGAATTATTGCCGCTTGATATATCCAATTTGATTAGTTCTCATACAGGCTATACATTATAAATGTATGAATAGCGGTTCAGTGAGCTAAGGAGACAGAGCTGTGCTTGGTATTGCTCTACGAGATCGAATCAGAAATGAGGAGGTCCGAACTAAAGTGGCCGACATCGTCACTTCAGCCAAAAAACGTCCACTGCTGGACAAAAGTCTCCACCAAAACTTGCCACAACGGCCGGTAGGGATTTGTGTTGTGTGCTCATTGGGGGGTTTTTCCCATAATCGCCACGCTTGGCAGACGGGTTGGCGATCGCAGTTCTGTTATAAATGTATTCGAAGGACGCTGCTGCCCATCCTCCGGCTAATCCCACAGTCACCTTTTACAACACCCACGGGATGAGATGGGGTGGCGGTATTCTTAGCCGGCACCACGTGGCACCGTTGCCGATATAGCTGAAAGGATTAGTAATCTGAAGTGACTATGGGCAGGGCACATTGCTCTCAGAACTGATGGCCGTTGGGGCAAAGGAGTTGTCGAGTGGAGACCGCGCACCGGAAAACGCAGTGTGGGGCGACCTCCAACGAGATGGACGGACGACCTGGTGAAGGTAGCTGGGAGCCATTGGATGCGGGTAACATGTAACCGCTCATTGTGGAAATCTGTGGGGGAGGCCTTTGTTCAGCACTGGACGTCTTTTGGCTGATATGATGATTATGAATAGCAGTTGGTATCTGACTGATGGGCAATCTTTTATTTGAGACCTTTCTAACTTAGAATTAAGTAAAAAACAAAAGAAGCTGTAAAAAATGAATGAAACTTCGCAAAGGTCAGCCACGATCTATGATCTTGTAAGACTTTTTGATAACCCTTTTTATTTAAATGTGTAATAGAATGAAATGATCAACGAAGAGTGAAAGGGCAGCGCGTGGGTGAACAATGAATTTCCCATCTCGGCAACATCCAATCCATTCATGATAATAGTTATTTTTAACATCAAAGGTAACTAAAAGCAGATTTATTCGCGTTATGCTATTTTGGTAATCATAGAAAAGCGTGTTATGGGAGTTATTTATGGAACAGCTGTAGTTACGGGAGCTTTATATTAGTTCTCGTGTTTAGGTTCTTATTAGTGGAGGACAATAAGAGCCTCATGGGAAGCGATCATCGCTTCCTATGAACATCTGCAACACCAGAGTTGCAGCTGATGTGTTGCCCACCTATCAGGGAAGAAGAGAGGGAGGGAGTGACGAAGAACAACAAGGCATACGGTACTCTTCACTGTCGCTTCATTTCGAAATGAAAAACAAAATGTTGCTGCTTTACGCCGGAATTCTGTCAAAGCGTGATTCTTCACGGTCTAGCCAGCCCGCTTTTAAGTTGATGTCAACTCCTTACTACAGGACTACATGGTAGGCTCTGAAGAAAAAAGATAGAGCATAAGGTAGTCAGTCTGTAGGACCAAATTTGATGTGTTCTACTGTACATCCGTTGGGTTAGATGCAGTCGAATTGTCTGTGAGTTTCAATTGCTAGAAATTGTAAACATTACAGTTCTCAAACAACCTGTACCCAATTATAAGGTATTTTATAGATTTGGAAAACTATAATTGACGCATGTGGCATGGCTGTGTGGTGCCGGCTAGGAATAGCACCAACCCATCTCATACCTTGGGTGTCGTAAAAGGCGACTATGGGATTAGCCGGAGGATGGGCAGCAGCGTCCTTCGAGTACATTAACAACTAAACTGCGATCGCCAACCCGCCTGCCAAGCGTGGCGATTATGACAAAACCCCCCAATGAGCACACAACACACCCATATCGGTCGTTTTAGTGATCTTTGGGGGAGGCCTGTATCCAGTGGACGTTATTTAGCCGAAATGATGAATTGACGCATTTGTTTTGGATATTCAATTATTGTCAGCTCGCTGAAAGTAATTTTGTATGTTTTAAATTATCAGTGTGAACGTTTCCTTGATTAGAAGTTGATAATTGGTTAGTATTGATATGTTGATAGTGGTTATAACGTCTTCACGTCGGATATGAATTCTAGAGTAGTGAAGACACTAGAGACACTTCTAGTAATTAAAAATGTTAAAAATATAGTTCCAATCTAGTCTCAATGTCATAAATGTCACTTTGATATTATGATGAGATCGAAAGTTGATCGAAGCCACAACGGTGTTCTGCTAGGTGGCATGTCATTTGACAAAAACCAAATGACTAATTATTATTTTAAAAATAACATTATGAAAACGAATCATTTGACAAACGTCTAATTTCACAAACATATTACTTAAAAGTAATAGATTTCGCCAATGTTTTACTTTGCAAATGTTTCAAATGTTAAAATATAATTCCAAAAATATTCATTTATTACATATCAATATTCATTCCAAGTACTTCGTTTGTCAAATTTGCGATTTTACAAAATGATTGATAGTCAATTTAAAAAAATACACGCTGCCCTAACTAAGTAAAATAGGTAGAATTCGGTAGTGGCACTACCCGGCCCCTGCCGCATTAGTGAACCGTTCTGCTAACATTTTGAACTGACAAATATTAAAACTGTCATTAAATAAACGAGACGATGACATTGAAATGAGACTAGATTGAGATCATACTGAAATCGGACTGAACTTTAAGAGGAGCAGAAAACCAAATTTTTGTCTATTCATAATTTAATCTCAGTTCGGTCAACCTTTAGTCGTAGCGTAAATAATTACGAGAATTGGCCCTTAGATATAGAAAGACGGGCATACCGGTCTTGATACTATCACGATTACTGACGCGATCTAACGTACTCCAGAAATTAGTATTTGGTGACTATAAGTGATGGTGAATTTAGAAGTTATAGTACTTACTAGGGTTTCCGAAACAGCCTAAACGGAATAAAATAATGTTATTTGTACGGAACTGATTGCAGAACTATTTGCTTTTTCGTATTGTGCTTTTACTTTTAGAGTACTAACGGTTATTTAGGAACCATGCATTGCAATGCCATTAAAACAATGTACAATTTGACGTGTATTTCACGTTTTAGTTCATAAATTCAATTTTGCATTATAATAGTACCTAAGTATGACGCATTAAATGTTTTCACATTCGGTTCGATTTTACAAACAAGTGAACGTATACAAATAAGTGGGTTTCAGTAAAAGTATTGTATATTATAGTATTTAAATTTCACCTGTCCTTGAGAACAATGAAGTTTCTGACATTAATGCTGCTATAAAAATTGTTGGTTGCGTCGACCGTATTGGAATGTTTGTAGAAAGAATTTGTTGGAAGTACACAAAAATATTCTAGACGCGGGACTTTCTTTTTTTCTCAAATCAGAAGATGTACAGATCATAAGTTGTACTAGTTACCTAGTTCCCCACATGTCAACACGTATCGCTTGGGTCTCTATCGAATTTGAAGTGGGTTTGGTTTTTTATGACAGGGGAAAATGTAGTAGGTAGAAATAATGTTCCCTCAGAGATGTGCCTATAGGCGCGGCACCATTTCGCGGCTCTAGTGAGATTGTACGGAGATCTGGAGCCCCTCCGATGCCGAAGATCCGCTTTAGTGGTTTTAGCAAATAGGAGTCTGGCATGCCCGAGGTAATACAAAAACGATGGCAAGACGCAATAACCCAGTTAGTCTAGTTAAATCTCTGCCGATTCTCGATCTGCATTCAATGACTCGCCTGCTTCATCGAGTATCTATCCATGCCGGATTGATCGACGACGTGAAGATTGTTGCTGGGATTGACTGAGGGTTGGGCCGCAACTTGGTCCAGCAGTGGAAAGCGATAAGCTCGGTGCATATCAACCTTCACTATTTTTGCGTTTGAGAGCCTAGCTGGAGTCATGGACTAGAGCTCGGAAGAGGGCTGGCTCAACCGTGGAGGTGCCACGTCGTCACTAGATATCGGCCTGAAGCAGCAAAGTTGTTGGCAACAACAGTGTTAGTGAGCTTCGTAAAGCGGTAGCCCCAAAACATTTGGCAAACAGACGTTGAAAGAGTGTATTTCTGCCTAAAGATCGGCAACACATCGGCAACTCACCAGGTGTTGCGGATGTTTATGGGTAGCGGTGAATGATTAAGCGACCCGCCAGTACGTTTGCCCACCTATCATCATTTCGGCCGAATGAAGTCCACTGCTGGACACAGGTCTCCCCCAAAGATCACCATAACAACCGATATGGGTGTGTTCTGGGCTCATTGGGGGGGGTTTTGCCATAATCGCCACGCTTGGCAGACGGTTTGGCGATCGCAGTTGAGTTGTTAATATACTCGAATGACGCTGCTGCCCATTCTCCGGCTAATCCCTTAGTCGACTTTTATCGAGTCGACCATTATGGGAATCCCTAATGTACATGAAGTATTTCCACCGGTACAATAAAAAAAATGGGCCCGATTGTTAAGACAAACACACATTAATTTTCTATAGATTACTATACGTATTCTGTCTGACCGTTGATTACCGATTACACGGGTGCGGCGCGTGCGAACCTGCGGCGCAGCGGTCTGCGCGCCCGCAAAGATTTGCATGCTACAAGCAAAATGGGCGACCGTTGACTTTGAATACTGATTACGGTTCACGCGATTCAATTATTAAGTAGATATTAGATTTATCGATTGATTCGGATCTTCACTACTAATTTCTTTGTGGCTGTTGAAATGTCAACCATATTTTTTAGTTTATTTTTTGTTTTAAATTGAATTTAGGGTTTTTTATTTTCTCTGGATGGAATTTAAAAATCAAAATTCAATCCATTTATTCTTCTTCGTGTGTAGTATTTTAAAAAGAGCAAGGATAAGAAATGACAGTAATACGAGATTATAATTAAGTCATAGAGAAAGGTTTCGTAAGTTTTAATAAATAACAAATTACCTACCTACCGTTGACATTTCTAAAGCATGATCATTGATCACACATAAATAACTACTAGTCAGTTGGTAGTGTCGCCAGTATAACGGCACTTTTACATCCTTCAGTTGGTATTATACATATATACTCTTTAAAGCGCTTTTAAAATGAGAACATTAGATAGTATTATCAATTTATTCTCTTCGTACACGATAATATTGATATAATAAATATATTTTCAAAACACTGTTTTCGAAATCGTGATAGTTACAGCCCACTACAGCGAATAGCTATATTGCACGTTATAAGACATTGTAAGATAATATAGGATGAGGGCGTCATGGAATCGCTTGTTGTGGAAATCTAATGTCTTTGTTCAGCAGTGGACGTCCTGTGGCTGAGTTGATGATGATTTATTTATTTATTGAGGGATAATAAACAGCCACAACACAATAAATAGGTTATAGAGGTAACAAAATATATGGAGTAATGTTGCGGCCCACTACATTATCCGCAGGTTGAACATAAATATATATAAACAGTAGGTGCCACCAGATGAACAATAAAAAAATAAAATTATGATTAAGATTAAGATATAAACAAAATTTCAAATATATTATAACTAAAATATTACAATATTAATATTGTAATATTTTAGTTGATGATGATAGGATTAATAAAATATCTTCGAGTTTACAAATGTGTATTTATTTGTTTACGTTGCATGCTACATACAATGTAGCAGCTAAATTGCTGAATTCATACAGCATATATATTTCGTCTTTCTCCGATTGGCACGCTAAAATCATACTTATACAGAACAAAAAAAGAACCTAAATATTGTAGAGAATTATCTAATTCAAACATTGTAGTGGAGAAAAAAAAGACCTACAAATATTGTACTGAGGGCCTAGCACGAATATTTTGACGTATAGTATCGTAATCATAACGTTAATAAGAGTCAATTTTGAATTGTAAATACTTGATTCGTACATATTTTTTAATGAAACTGATGACTATATTCTTACCTATATATGATATGAATTGTTTTTGTCGTATAAATTTAAACGGAAATGCTATAGGATAGTTGTATTTTCGCTTCATAATTGACTCACATTAGCGTTACTATTACGATAGTATACGTCAAAATATTCATGCTAGGCCTTCAGTGTCTAATAGACATATTGTGGTGGAGAAAAGGACATACAAATATTGTACAGTATCTAATGGACATAATATTGTGGTGGAGAAAACAACATAGATATATTGTGGAGTGTCTGACGGACATAATATTGTGGTGGAGGAAAGGACATAAAAATATTGTAGTGTCTAATGGACATATTGTAGTGGAGACAAGGGAGAAAACCTTTTCCAGGGTCCAACAGATCTCTGAAAGAATGTGCGGCTGGCCAGGTCACACAGAGATGGGGCCTGAGGGACCATGTGATGGGCCGATACCTGCCGGGGGTGCGGCCCAATGCCTAGCAAACTATGCACAAGCAATCATAGGTAGAAGAAACACCGTGGGTTCTAGCCGGTAAGGGACCAGCACGCCCCACGTCCCATACCTTAGGTTGATAGAAGCCATGTGGATTTCCCCAAAAATCTTACATATAATGGACCTGCTACAATTATAAGTTTTATATGATCTGTTATGCCTATACTTTAATTAATACTGACGACCCAAGCGAGCAATGGCACGTTACAACGTGCTTGTGATGTCAAAACACGAACCGGTTTTAAGAATTTTCAACCGCGATTAATTGCTATCACTACACTAGATACAAATTTCATTTTAGTTGCAATAATCCAATCAATTTAATGTTTAGTAATCGAACGTATATGTCTTGCTTTAATAGCCATGTGCGCGCGCATCTAATTCCCTCGCGCTACTGACACCGTGAACCGTGGTGACCGCCACACTAGGTATAGCGTAAAATACTAGACGCAGAAGGTACACTTTTAAGAATACTTGGCAACAATCTTACGCTACCAAACGACTTACGCGGACCACAGCTGGTGATGGACTTAATTCAAATGGAAGGTATTGTTCTTAGTGAACGCGTTGAGCATAGCGTTATAAGGGTAGGACTTATATTTGCCTGAGAAAGAAAGTAATTTTTTTTGCAGCAAAGCGTGGCATCAGAAACGGTAGTAAAATATAAAACTATGAGGAAAAAAATATTGATAGGATCATAAAAAAGAAACTTAATATAAAGTTAGAATTTTTTGTGTGCGGTTGCGCCAATTAGGTAACCAGTTCAGCATTTGCCAGACAAGAACTGTCGCTGGATTTCAACTGGACCCTTATCTTTACGCATATTTGAGGACACGAATACGAAGGAAACGCCTTATATTTGACGACTAGCTGGGACCCGCGGTTTCACCCGCCAATTGAAAACGAAAGGTATTATTTATAAATAATTTAGAGTTTTTGACATAGAGTATATATATATTGGATTTGAAGGTTTTTTTTTTGTGCGGAATCCAAATTATTTTTCTAAAGTACTAGTAGCCTTAGTTATTCCTTATCACATCAACTATCTGCCAGTGAAAGTAGAAATCGGTCCAGCCGTTTCGGAGATTAGCGGGAACAAACAGACAGACAGTCAGACAAAAATATGTAAATAGTATTTTTGTTGTAGGTAACGTATATACTTTGATATGCATTTAGTAAAAAGCTGTTCTTTTGACATTACAAACAGACACTTTTATTTATTTGTATAGATGACGTGCAGAATATTTTCAGACTTTCAAAGGCGGACAACTGTTTCTACTGTTGTTGTGTTTGTATGCTGCTGTGAAGTCAGTAGAGCCATCCGCCTGCAAACCAGAGCTCCATTCCTTTACACTTCATGCCACTGAGACAGCGGTGACGCTGTTGCCCATCTGTGACGTTAGTTAGCAAGTGAGCTGGTTAACAGTCAGTAGGTAGAGCCTCGTTGGCAACCGTTTTAATAACGATTTCTTGTCGCGCGTTGTGTGCCTTCTGTTCTTTGTTGTTTTGTGTCATAAATCAACACCGGTGCAATTGTTCCTAATATCTTCTCTATATTTTGAGTTTGATGAAGTACCGGCTGTTTGTAGACATGTTCACACATCCGCTCGAAAACGTCCTCTGCTGATCATGGGCAGTCACTCACTCACTCACTACAATGAGCGGTCATAGGGGATATTGCCAGTATCACCAAGCCTGGCAGGCGCATTAGTGATCACAGTATGTTGTTATTAGCACAAGAGATGTTGCAGCTGCCCATCCTCTTGATATCAAACCTTAGTCTCCTTTTACGACACCGATGGGGAGGGTGGCTGGTTTATTCTTAGCAGCGAACTTCTTTAAACCGATGCTCCTTCGATATAAACATTCTTATTTGAAGCTAATCTTCAAAATTAAGTAATATGAAGGTCAAAGAGTCATATAGCTTCACAAAATTCTATTAAGTACTAGCTGGGACCCGCGTTTAATTCAAAACAAATTTGGAGTATTTCGACATAGACACTTGACATAGAATATATATATTGGATTTCAAGGGTTTTATTTTTTTTGCGCGGAACCCTAATTATTCGTCTAAAATAAAAGTAGTCTAAGTTATTCCTTATATCATCAGCTATCTGCCAGTGAAAGTCCCGTCAAAATCGGTACAGCCGTTTCGGAGATTAACCGGAACAAATAGACAGACAGTCAGACAAAAAAAATGTTTTTTTGTTATATGTACCGTATAAACTTGAATATGCATTTAGTAAAAAGCTGTTATTTTGACATTACAAACAGACACTTCAATTTTATTTATTTGTGTAGATTACAGATCAGTTTATAAATATATTACCGAACTGTAGATACAATGTCGTAGTGTAAATTAGTTATGACTGTTATGTTTTTAAGCGATTTTTTTCTCTCGACAGTAACATACTTATGTTAACGTTGTTTTTTATTGTTTCAGGTAATTCCAGCCAAGTTTATATCCCACTAGCGATTCTGCAGACAGATAAGTTACTACAATGAATTTAGAAAAGGTTCCTTTTAATACCACACAAGCATACCCCCGGGAAGACGGTGAGATTATAAAGGATCCCCCGAGATGTATCTAAAGGAGTGGCACCAATGAAGCCCATTGGTGCCACTCCTTTAGATATATCTCGGATGGCGATTTATCGATTTCCTTTCGCTCCGGTGATTTAGGCCGGCAGGAGTTCGGTGTGCTCAGGAAGTGCGAAGCAAATACATGAATGGATTTTCACCGGGGTAAATAAAAATTAAATTAAAAAGGTGGCAAGCACGCATACGGCCCGCTTGATGATAAGTGTTTACCGTAACCAATGAACGCTAGCAACACTGTATGACTATAAAAATCCTTTTACGCCCTTTTTGAAGAGACCCATGCTGTAGTCTCTTGAAAATTATTCCACAAACTGCGCGAGACGCAGTTCCTTTGTAACCGTACGGTACGAAATTATTTTGGCTGTATGGTATAAAAGCTCACAGTCCATACGTGGGGGGGCAAAAGCTATTCTCATACTTAGGGGTTCTGTGAGCTTTTAATTATAATAGGTATAATTAACTCTTACACCTATTATATTTTTCCATTAATTACTTTTTTCCTAAAAATATTCGCTGCTAAATAAAGAAAGCCTATTTGATTACGAAAAAAAAAATATAAAAAAGAAAAAAGTGTAAACAAAATAAGACAAGACTGAGAATTGGAATTCTCTTACTGTATTATAAACTCCATAGGTAACGAAGAATTCGACATTTTAAATGCAACTCCGTGTCGGCCATTTTCCCTGTCCCCAATATTTCGCTTATCTCGCGTTCTAGCCCAACCGTTAAGGTTGCCTCAGTGTTGCCATACCAAGAGTAAACGCAATCGGCTGGTTTATCAATAAATATAAATTGAACACCATAAAAGATGACCGACAGGCTTCAATTAAGGTTTATTCATGTTTTACTGTTGCTAATGCTTATCACACATAAAACGTAATGAAAGTTATATGGGTAGAAGTTGTCCGATCGAATTCATTTCGGCCGAATGAAGTCCACTGCTGGACATAGGCCTCCCCCAAAGATCACCACAACGACCGATATGGGTGTGATGTGGGCTCTTTGAGGGGTTTTGCCATAATCGCCACGCTTGGCAGACGGATCGGCGATCGCAGTTGAGTTGTTGATGTACTTGAAGGACGATGCTGCCCATCCTCCGGCTAACCCCTTAGTCGACTTTTACGACACCCATGGGAGGAGATGGGGTGGTGGTATTCTGAGCCGGCACCACACGGCAAAATCGTATGATTATTTATCTATACAAATAAATAAAATTGAAGTGTCTGTTTGTAATGTCAAAATAACAGCTTTTTACTGAATGCATATGAAAGTATATACGGTACATATAACAAAATAACAATTTTTACATTTTTTGTCTGTCTGTCTGTCCGTCTGTCTGTCTGTTTGTTCCGGGTAATCTCCGAAACGGCTGGACCGATTTTGACGGGACTTTCGCTGGCAGATAGCTGATGTTATAAGGAATAACTTAGGCTACTTTTATTTTAGAAAAATAATTAGGGTTCCGCGCAAAAAAATAAAACCCTTGAAATCCAGTATATATATTCTATGTCAAATGTCTATGTCGAAGTATTCTAAATTTCTTTTAAATTAAACGCGGGTGAAACCGCGGGTCCCAGCTATATTTAATAAAATTGTTGTTCAGTAGAGCGTATTAGTCTCTCGTTACGTTTTTAAGTGTGTTATATAAGAATAGTCCTTGTTATCATATCAGCCAAAGGACGTCCACTTTCGAACAAAGCCTCCCCCATAGATTTCCACGACGACCATTAACATCAGCATCCAACAACTCCCAGCTATCTTCACCAGGTTTGTTCATCTCATTGAAGGCTTCCCCACGCTGCATTTTCCTGTGTGTGGTTTCCCGTCGAGAAATTTTCTGTTCTAGCGACCAACAGTTCTACGAGCTATGTGCCCTCCCTGTTGTCACTTCAGTTTACTAACTAGTCCTTCCAGCTATGTCGGCAACTTTAAATCTTCTACGGATCTCCTCATTTATGATTCGATCGTGTAAAGAAATACCAAGCATAGCTCTCTCCATACCTTGCTAAGTTATCTTGGGCTTTCTTATGAGGCTCATAGTGAGCAAGTATACTCCTTGTACAATCTCAAAATATTAAGGCGTTTTAATTTAATTTAGCTGATAATATATTCATTCTAGCCATTTTTTTTTAAACATTGTCCCAGATTAGTATTTCTCCTGTGTCGTGGGTGCGTTTTACAGACATGAATTCCACATACAATACACCTAGACCCGGAACAACTACCTGCAGAACATACAAATATTTGTTCCGTGCGGGAATCGAACCCACGACCCGGAGCGCAGCAGCCGACTGTATCAACCACTGCACCAACCTTGCTGTCATTTTCTATCCCAATCATCCCTTAAACCTTGTTACATATTTCATAGTTTCAATATAACTAGTTAAAATATTAAATGCTCCCTCATTTCACACAATTACTGGAGAGGTTCGTGTTGGCTCGGATTGGGACCAGCAAGATTACTTCATTAAAGGTGTGCGAGGCACCCTGCCCTCGTATGTATACCGCTTTATACCTGCTCACTAATTAATGTACAAGTTGCCAGAATATTGGATAATGGCTTTAAAAGCTTAATACTGTCCGCCAAAGCTAACAATAAAGAGTTTGCCCAAGTACGACAAAACACGCGTGCTGCCCAAGGTGTCCATTTATGGTACTCTAAAGTTAATGAACAGCAAAAAAAGTAACGCGTAAGATAAATTATACGATGCTGTGAAACAAACACTGCTGCTGTTCAGGATTAAAAAATTGACGTGAGAAATTAAAAACGAATTTAAGCAAAAAGTAATGAAAGTAATTACGGAGACCCTAAAACACCGAAATATGAATATTATGTGGTAAAACATGAACAATTAAAATATATTCAATTGTAAACTGTATTATTTTTTCCAAGCCATATTGGGTCAGCACTATTAGTAATCATATGAATCATATACATCGTTTTACAACGATCAACCTATATTAAGTTTAACTTGTTTAATGATGTCACATTGTTTGTGTTTTTTAATAATTATATAATTTTATAATGTACGTACGTGCAAGCTGACAAGAAAGGTATTATCATCTCGGCCGAATGAAGTCCACTGCTGGACACAGGCCTCCCCCAAAGATCACCACAACGACCGATATGGGTGTGTTGTGGGATCATTGGGAGGTTTTGCCATAATCGCCACGCTTGGCAGACGGGTTGGCGATCGCAGTTGAGTTGTTAATGTACTCGAAGGACGCTGCTGCCCATCCTCCGGCTAATCCCTTAGTCCACTTTTACGACACCCACGAGAGGAAATGGGGTGGTGGTATTCTGAGCCGGCACCACACGGCATATTAGCGATGGTACAAGTCCAGATGAACAAATCATTATTTAGTTTGAATTAAATTAATATAAGTAGATATTCTCAATACCTTCGATATATAGTTTGAGATAAGTGATTTGTAATGGGTAAACTATTTTCAACTGTGTATATAACAGTGTGTATATGTGTATATATATAACTCGCTGATTTTATGGAAATTGTAGAAATTTCCCTACTCATGGGAAACTCAGCACTGCGTCAGTCATATATGAGACCACTCGCGTATGTAAATGAACACTTTTCCATCTGTACCTTACAGTTAACTTTTCTACGACTTGATGAGTCGTAGAAAATCATCACTTAAAAGATTTCCGGGCGGCATTCAGTAATACCATACATTCTCAACAAGCAACTCACCATTTTAAAGTATTGAAGAGATCCAATGGTAGCATAATTTTCAACGAACCTGTCATCTATAATAGTTTTAGTAGTACCCAAGGGTACCATCTTCTGCCCACGCCTCTAGCTCGTGATCGAAGAAGGCTCGTTACGTTGTATCTTGTAGCGTGTTGATGACGATGGCGACCACAATATTAACACCAGTGATACAGATCAAGTGATATCCAGACCGCAATGCTTCCTTGTTACTTCTCTTTATTGATATGTTACTCGGGTGTTCCGGGATCGTATGATTCATAGATTATCGTGTGTTGTCGATGTTATTATGAACTTCAAGAAAACGTTCCTATAACGATTAATATGTGGTAACAAGAGCGAGTTCCTTAAGTTTTAATTGGAGCGCAAGCACAACACGCTATCTTTATATTGGTTTGTATTACTTTTTCTTCGAGAGAACATAATAGCCTGCGGGAATCCAAACGAGCAGGTGTGGTTGAAGCTTTAAATTTTCCGCGATGATATTGTTATAAAGCATCTGAAGCTTTTGATCTGTCTCGATCGCAATCCTCTGTATGTTGGCACATAGGTACAAACATGATACAACATCTATACGGGCGCACTTGAATTATAAGCTTGTAAAAAACTGGTTGTATTTCGCAAAGCAATTATGATTGAGAACACTCTTGCTGTCATTACATGCTGCAAGGTGTAAGTAAAATACTCGTGATTCAGTTTTATTTTTTATTGTTAGAGCAAAGTGTAATTTCTTTGATGATGTGGTGTGGGAATTAGAGGAAATAATAGTCCGGTAATATTGTTTTCTTGTCGTGTTATTACGTTCAAAAATTTATTGCGCGTGGCTTGATGTAGTTCGAATCTCGCTGTCAAATTATGGTTAATAGACAATGAGGGTAGTCAATTGCTATAGACATTGATGAGGAGGTCGTGAGTTGAAAACTAGCAATATGGAAAATATTTTGTTGTTGTTTTCAAATTAGTGTGCTTAATTTGAATAGTTGCGCATAGAATTAGCTGTGAAACTATTTTTATAGAGTTCAATTTTATGTTCCATGTTGTAGCAGATCAAATACAACAGGAAAGGCATCCCAAGACAGCACCTACACTCGACGGCCATTATTAACTTCATTGCCCCACTTATATCAACCTTCGTCACCCAAATCGTTGGTTTAACACTATAACCGACTTTTTTCTGTATCATCTTCATTTATTATTCCAACTTGTTCCACATACGAAGGGAACGGGTTTTCATGTAGAGTTAAGTTTACTACGCCGAGTGCGTTAGAACATTGATTTGTGTGCGCGGTTTTTTACTTGAAAAACGAATCGAAGTAACCGGTTGCGGCCATTGATATATCGGCAATCTAAGATAATGTAAAGTCAGGATATTACTTGGCGTATGTTTGTTTGTGGAAATTCATATTTTTCACAAGTTATATAATATTGTAACAAATTAGTTATTACAGGTGAAGTATTTTATAATTTTCATTGTTGAGAATTACAATTATGTGATACGATTTACAGTAAAATCAATCCCTGCTACTAAATCAGTCCGTCACTGCTTAGAATTATGCACGTGACCACGCCCCAGAAGTTCGTTATTTCTCTTTTCCAATGTTTCTAATCTGTTGTGTGCTTTGTTCATACTTATTTTTGGATGTCTGGACTCTTGACCGGTTGACTCGGACTTAGGGGTTGGTCAGATCTTTTGTTTTTACTTTTTTCCAAACTTATGCTGCTACCGTTTCGCTCTCCAGGTGACATTGAACGTAGTTAATAAGTGTCCAAATTCCAATATTCTCTTTGCTCACTGAGAAGAGTTACAATTCCTTCATGATTTTTATAGAACTATATATCGGAGAACTAGGCATCGAACTATTTTATTTCGGTCTGGTTTGTACTATTCCAGCCTCCATATTTCGGCTAGCTAAGTCTTCGCTGTAACTACATTCATCTTTGTAGCGAACATAGTACCTAACTATTCCGAAATATACTTACTAAATACAAGAACCAGAAACGAAAAATCTATTTAATCTTATGAGATAATAGTGTTTTCTATTTTACAAGATAAAATAAAAACTACAAATTCAAAGCAAACGATTCTAAATTAATCCTAATTCAATAAACTTACGTGTCAACATTAGTCTAATCCTCATCAGTATAATCTAAGATTACATTTAGATTATCTCCTATTGAACGAAAAACCAGTTTCAGTGACCGTTAAATTTATCTGATCGGCTTTTAACGTATGCTCGATAAGTCTAAGTGTTTGATCAATTTTTGCATGTGTATGATAATAGATCATCAATATTTGCCATGTAGTACACAAATTGATTCTAGCGTGTACTTATTTATCTGTTTCGTTTGCCAACGGGAAAAGTAGCTGTTTTTCAGTAATTAACGTCATTTTTCTTTAGGTATTTGGCTTTCGTGTTATGAAGCTTTTGAGAACGTTTATTAACGGACACGATCTTTATGGTTAGTAACATCAAAACTTTAGTAGTGACTCAGTATACTTAGCAACATACTTAGTTATTTTAATAAGTATGTGCACTCTATTAGACGAATGTAAATTATTGGTTGATGAGCTAGAAAAGATTAGAGTTTTATTTATATACAAGTATAAATTGGAACTTATCAAATATAATTGATGACAGGATTTTGTTAATAAAATGATTTACATTACTTTTAAAGAAAATTGTCTAATAGTTAATAGAATGCAATATTCCATAGACTACTTCGACAAATAATTCTGTGGAGCATGATATAATACAGCTAAGAATTCTCACTTACAACAAGTGTTCACTTAATGGTCAATACTAACAATAGCTCACCGTATAGAAATTTCCCCAAAGGCCACACAAATGTCACCCGTTAGCCGCAAGGGGATGTCTCGACGAGGTTAACTAAAGTTTAACCATCCATCGATAGTTAGCTTTCCATTACTTTGCATTTTAAAGGTTGTTACTTTCCAATGCGTTTGTTTTGTGCGATTTTATCGTTCTGTTATCGCTTTAGACAACTATTTTCGTTCCTTTGTGCGTTTATCAACACATCATCGTGTGGGAAGTCCTGTGTTACGTTGTCTGGCTAGTAGTGGTTGTCGTGTGTTGTGTCTACTGCCTACTATCCAATCTTAGTAGTTTTCCTGAATGTCTAGTATTTGATTATGTAGAAAATTCATGTTTAGAGGGCTAATTCTCGTAATTAATTTACATAGTGACTGATAGTTACTGAACTAAGATTAAAATATGAATTGACAAAATATTGGTATTCCGCTCCTCTTAAAGTTCAGTCTGGTGTTCGTATAATCTCTATACACTCTTACTTCAATGTCAATTTTGACGATTATTCAAGGGCAATTTTGTTGCCTCTGGCACAGGCACATCAGAATATTAGTTTCAAATAGTTTTCGCTTTTGATTAAATTTCGATCAATTTTAGTTCTCATCGTTCACGTTTGACGTTTCTTTTTAGTTTAGAAGAATACTGTTTGTGACATTCACGACATTGAGACTAGATCGGAACTGTATTCGACCGTTTAATTGCAATTTAAAGTTTAACAGTAAAAAAATTACATTCGTTTCGATAATAAACATACGAAATTATAGTGTGTGCAGTGGTTTCTTTATTAAGTAGTTAGTTATTACAATTATACCACAGAAGCATAAAAAATATTGCATAATAATAAAGCGGGAGCTTGCTTGAACATCACAGCTTTCAAGCTAGTTACGCATAATTATTATAGGAAGCCTTAACGACTAGCACGGGAATATTTATAGTGTAATATCTAGCTTACTCTGTTATTACTGCTTACGAACCCCGTACATTAATATTAGCTGATATAACTCATGTGTTCACCGTTAAACCAACAGTAGGACTTCGGAAAAATCACGGTTGCGGATAGATTTATGACTGGCCGGAGTTGTTGAAGAGTCGACCGCATTTACGAGGTGGAGTTGTGATACCTCATTTTCCTTATATTGAAAACAAAGTCTTGTAAAAAAATTGCAGCAATAAAAACTCTCAGTCTAAACAAAAAGTATCGAGTGTCGTATACTTAACCTAATGATGAAAGTAACTGTCAGCTATCTCCTGTCAATTAGTACATATTAAATGCATTCACATTGGTGAATTAAACTAAACCAAAAATTTTAGTAATTATGGTTATAAAAAGATGTCCTCCATCACAGGCTATAGTTGTTAACTCTTCAGACTTTTTGACACAGTTACGATTGCGTTAAATCGTTGATTTAATAAATTAGTTTCCCGTTACTAAACGAAGTCGTTTAAGTTGCAGATAAAATTTATATCGCTACCAGTTTTAAAAGGTAAATTTGTACAGTTTAGTCAAACGTTCAGATAGTGGGTTTGACGGATTAATCTAAATAAAAAGACACATAGCTGAATGTCTGTTAACGCAATTTAGCTTTTTAGTTGAAATTTACGGGCAATATAAATTCCATTGACAACCATTTAGATTTTAAAGTAAAATAATTATAGCATCTTAAATTTAGGTCCTGTTATTTATCTTTCTATCTTGAGACTTCTTTCGTCTCGCTAATCTACTTCTTAGGAATATATGAATTTCGATTCGAAATATAACCTCAAAAATAAATGACGGGTACAATAGAGTATAGGTCGAAGGTTATGATCACGCCAGTTTCATTAGACAAGTTAAGTAAACAGTTCTTTCTTAGCATTTAAACTTCATATTAATCATGTATGTATATGTAATCAGCCGCTGTGGAAAGCTATAGGGGAGGCGTTTGTTGATGATGACGATGATTAATCACTATTTTACATTTACAACCAAAAGACTTTCAAAATAAGTAGCCAACATTGACAATGTTCAGTTTAATTCAATTTACCCAACACAGGATGTCCTGTGTCAGGCAGGCGGCTGACTGTTAAACCCTTTAGCCAAACAAAACCTTGGCAATATTTCATATTCCGTAACTTACAACCTATTGGTGGTAGGTTTCTTATGGCATGAGGCCGGCTAGGTAGGTACCACCCCTCCAAGATGTGCCTATGGGCTTGGTACCAGTGGGCAGCTGTAGTGTGATCATACGAGGTCCTGGAGCCCCCCTTAGGTGCCGAAGATGACCGCCCCAATGGTTAAATCCGGTAGGAGTCATACCCCTTCGCCCTTCCCCAGGGCGGAGGAAGTTCATGAAGTATTTCATTATTATGGGCAGTTATGACGCACACCACCAAGAATGACTTGTTCGTCTCGTAACCATGATGTATAAAAAAAAACAAAAAGTAAAGTTGAAACCAAGGCAAGAAAATTGTCAAGTTCATTCAGCCTATTATAACAATCACAATTAAATCTCTATGGTATAAGGTGTAACCAGCTGATACTATTTCCAGTGAAACAAGCAGATTCTTCGTCCACAGTTAAATAATACTGGCAGCACACAATTCCTACAGGTTGGTTCTGTAACATACCATCAAATTAAATATGGCATTTCATATCATTTATGGCAGTGATGACGATTACAGTTTTTGCGACAAATGCCGCAGGTGACGTCGCGAAATGTCGACCGACGTGCGTGGTCCGAGCACCTGCCTTGATAAAAATAGTCTTAATATGGTTTATATTTAGTGGGCGGCTGTATGTTGTGATGTGTTGTTTTCTGTTTAGTTTAATTGTTTGAAAAAAGAAAAGCATTTGTTACAATTAAAATGATTGAAACAAGTTATTATTTATTGTGTATATGTCAATAGTCAGTTTGAAGTAGTCTGGAAGCTTGCTTATCCGTCACCGATGTTTGGTTTGAATTTCTTTTCTTTTTCTTTTGTGTAGTTAGTGGCCGGCCTTGTGTCAGAATTGTTCAAGTGACCCAAAGGACCTCTGTCTTAGCTTAACGGCTACCGTCTAATGATAACAACTGGCATCGACGATATTACGTGCCCGCCTAAGCACGGAGACGCTCAGTTCAAATACCACTACGTGTACAACCTTCTGTAGACTGACCGTACCAAGCGTTGCTTGACCTCACTAATCGTTTACCGATCAGTGAGAGCAACTTGCTATGAGGGCATCTTAAATGAAATTTCATCATCATTATACTAGCCAAAAGACGTCCACTGCTGAACAAAGGCCTCCCCCATAGATGTCCACATTTGTGTCGTCATTTTGGGGGGAATTTGCCAGTACTCACCACGCTTGGCAGGTGAGTTAGTAAGCGCGTAATAGCATTGTGGAACACATAAGGTACGCTGCTGTCCGTTCCTCTTATTAAGAGACCCTTAGTCGCCTTACGACATCCGTGGGAGGCGATGGAGTGGTGCTAAATTTTTAATCCTGACACCACATATATGAGTTTGTTTCTATCATCATCATCGTCATCATATCAGCGAAAGGACGTCCACTGCTGAACAAAGGCCTCCCCCATCTCCATAACGACCCGTCACATGTCGCATCCAACGACTCCCAGTGATCTTCAACAGGTCGGCTGTCCACCTCGTTGGAGGTCGACCGAATCTGCGTTATCCTGTAAAATAAAAATTAAGTTACTTTTGTTTAAATTACGAACGTCTTATTTAGACAAATGAGGTAACTCCAATAAATAAACTTTGATGCAAAAATGATGATGATTGGAAATTAAAAACTGTCGTTTGTATGTCGTTCTTTATATTCCTATTTTGATACGCTCAATTATATGTATAATATTGGCCAATACTCACCACGCTTGGCAGGCGGGTTGGTGAGTGCAGTATCGCTACCGCTTCACAGAAGGGACGCTGCTGCCCATCCCTCTGGTTTAGATTCCCTTAGTCGCCTTTTACAACATCCACGGGAAGATGGAGTGGTGTTATATTCTTAATCTGGACACCACACATATTTTACATAAAAAAGGCTTTTCATATCTTATTTATTTAAAAAGCGTGTTTTATTAGTATCTATAATTTTTATTACGTTCCATTCTTTACTTAATATCACGTTTCCTAAATTCCTTTGTGTCTGTACGAACAATCCGTGTATATTTAGCCAATACAGTAGAATTCCGATACACCAACCCTACCCCCGTAGGTACTTTCCTTCCGTGCGGTTCAGGAATGTCAATTTACAATTACAAACGGTCTCTGTGATCGGCGCGAGCGCACTGTTAACTACCATTACATAGAATACTGTATCTCTGTCTCATTGTTCCAACTAAAACTATGATATGGTTTTTTATTTGCTTCGTATAGTTTAAAAGGATTTCTTCTTACAGAAGAAAGCTCTGCAGCAAAAAGATAAAAAAAAGAGATGAACTTTGGACTGAGATTTATGTTCTAATAAAAAGTGATATTGCTGAATATAATAGAAGAACTAAAGTTTCCGAAATAGGCTGAAAGATAAGTAAGCTCAAGTGGCAATAAGCGAGGCATAAAGCTCGTAAAATTGATGGCCGTTAGGGCAGAAAGGTTCTCGAGTAGGTAGAGACCACGCAACGGAAAATTAATGAAGGGACGGCGTCCAACGAGATGGACAGACAACCTGGTGAACGTCGCTGTGAGTCGTTGGATGCGGTTGGCGTGTAACCGCATTCATTGTATTTAATACTAGCTGGGACCCGCGGTTTCACCCGCGTTTAATTTAAAAGGAATTTAGAGTACTTCAACATAGACCCTTGACATAGAATATATATATATATATTGGATTTCAAGGGATTTTATTTTTTTGTGCGGAACCCTAATTATTTTTAAATTAAAGTAGCCTAAGTTATTCCTTATAACATCAGCTATCTGCCAGTGAAAGTCCCGTCAAAATCGGTCCAGCCGTTTCGGAGATTACCCGGAACAAACAGACAGACAGACAGACAAAAAATATAAAAAATTGTTTTTTGTTATATGTCCCGTATATACTTTCATAGGCATTTAGTAAAAAACTGTTATTTTGACATTACAAACAGACACTTCAATTTTATTTATTTGTATAGATATATATTCATTGTAGATAATGAGGTTTCATTATTACCCGTACAAAGTAAAGCATCGAGAATTCTGCTTAGAATACCACATCCAGTGTATATAAATGGGTGTTGATTAGTTCGTTAATTGGTAAACGGTGATGCTAAATGAAGACAAGGCGGATAATTATAAAGCTTCTGTTTATTGTAGCTAGTTTGCAGGGTTAGTAGATTTAAATGCTAACCATATATACGTTATATAGGTACACATCTTGCTAAATGAAATATTACATCTGTGTGTGTGTTAGTGATAGTGCTAGTGCTTATCCTTATTCCATGGACGCCTTAAAAAAACATTTTTTGTAACCTCTTTGAGACATTATTTTGTTATTTGTGCGCATTAATATTGCATTGAGTTAACGTATGTAGGTATTTATCTTACCAGCTGCCCGCCCCAGATTCGCACAGGCAGGTACATGCAAACCGGATTGCAGCGCCACCTACCGGGTCCAATTAGATTCACCCATCCAACCGTGATAGACACAACCATCCAGGGACTTACACAAATATACACAAAAATTTCATCAATATCGGTCCAGCCGTTTAGGAGGAGTTCAGTGACATACATACGTACAAAAGAATTATATATATATAAGACAAAACATCTTGAAACGAATAATTCAGCGTAGTCCAGGACGAGGTTTTATCTAAATAAATCATTTTAAAATGTTTATTCTGGTGAATAAATTCTTACATCAAATCAATGCAACAATAAAAAATAAATAGTTAATGACACCACTAGAATAGTTTTGTGAGATACTGATAACAACCGCTTTCTATAACGGTGCTTAGTGCACTCGCAGTCAAGTAGCGAGGAAAATACTGAAGAAGGTACTTCCTGCCGTAACCGTCTAATGTTTGTTTGGTTTCAGTAATGGTTGTTTATTGAGTTCCCGTAAGACGCCTGATTGTCTAATGTTTTCTTAAAAGCCTATTCCTAGCCAGTTAGGTACATTTATGTTATGTTTGTGTACAAGTAATATTACAGCAGTATGAGCTGTCGCTATAGCTACCCTCTTGTTATTGTAGGCAGCGCACTTTTCTCTAGTTTGATACAATTTTTGCTACTGGTTTTATTTTCAGCGTTGCCCCGCTATGGGTTTTCTCCTGTGTTGTGGGTGCGTTTATAAACACAAATTCCACAAACAGTTAACAATATGATATAATTATGTATTATAAGAATTAGAACCCTATCAGTGCCCGCAGGACTTTTAACACCGGCTTGCCTTGGCCGATAAGAGGCCGCCAGAGCTATATGCTCGGGGGTGGAAGCGTCTAATGGCGCAATAACAAGGAAATCCACTCCCGAGTCTTTGACACTAGCGATGGTGAAACCGGTGCCGCACCTCTCGACTCCCCGAGCCGCTCAAGCCTGTGTTGCTCCCTGTCGCCTGTAGTGGTGGCCATTTGCCTTTGCAGAGACGATTAACCCGTGAACAGATAGACAATCTCACAGTCGCCTTTTACGACGCCCACGGGATGAGATGGGTTGGTGCTACCCGTAGCTGACACCACACGGCTCCAGATCATTGGTATTGTTGTATTGTCTTTTCATATCTATCTCCTTACATTTTATCATTTGCCCGTGCCAAAATAAATTAACATATTTTCTTGATTTCGAAATACATTAACGGCCGAAATTAATAATCGATCTAATCCGAAATCTTCAGATTTATAATTTTGAAATTGATCCGTTGTTATGTTACGAACACAGAAACGAGATATCCGAAATCCAAAGATTTTGGATTAGATCGATTATTAATTTCGGCCGCAAATCTGTCGGGAATACGAACAGTTTAACAATCATGTTTTCTGTCAGTACTGCCCAGTATGAAGTGACTAGAAATTTACTTTGTAGCACTAGTCTTAATGTTAGCAATTGAGCTAATGGTTTAGAAACCTAGAGGGCGTGAACTGATCGTAAACAACCAATAAACATTGCTTTTAACAGACGCACGCGCAGCGGACGGTTATTATTGATATTAGAAGTTTCATTTTGACTAATAGTTAGTTGAGTTCACCCACTCTCCTAGATTTTAGAAAATTATAGTTTATTAGTTCCACACGGTGTACGGAAGATGAATGAGTTGTAAGTACTAATGCTAACTTCTTAATTGCATTGAAGGTTTGAATTTTGACGTTTTGTTTGATCTTTATAATTGTACTGTGCATTGGCAGTTCAGTGGGTGCGCTGTGGTGACTCGGGTTAAAACATTTGAGGAACTAATAATTAGAGAACTTGAACTTTGAATATAAAACATTAAGATAAAGATTTTTATTCATGTATACCATTTATTTGGCCGGGTAGTGCCGGCTACGAATAGCATCAACCCATCTCTTGATTGACTATGGGATTAGCCGGAGGATGGGCAGCAGCGTCCTTTGAGTACATTAACAACTCAACTGCGATCGCCAACCCGCCTTCCAAGCGTGGCGGTTATGACAAAACCCCCCAATGAGCACACAACACACCGATATCGGTCGTTGTGGTGATCTTTGGGGGAGGCCTGTGTCCAGCAGTGGACTTCATTCGGCCGAGGTGATGATGATGATGATGGTGATTTACTTATGATTAGTCGAGGCTTTAGTTGCCGCGTTCCGAAATGGAATTTCCTGTGGAAAAGAACGCGCAAGAAACTGCATGTTCTCGACACTTTTTTATCATAATATGTTAAAATATAAAAGAGTAGGTACATTGTTCTCGAAATGAAGGTTATGGGAGGACAATGTAAGAGAAGAAAATAGTCTAAACTTCTCAAAAAGCCTACACTAAACAAGCCTGATTGTAATACTCGTATCGATTAAAGTTTATAATTAAATTGTCATGGCAGCTTTCGGCTGACCAGTCCCAACTCCCAACAGACGGCACTTGTTCACGAGCATGACGTATGCATCAGCATCACTTCACTCAACCATATTTTTGGACAACGTCAACATTAGAAATCCTCCATATAAGCCCACCCTTCAACGCTTCCTAGAGTTTAAACTAGGGGGGACGAAACGGTGCAATAAACTCCCGAGGAAAACTCTGCGACTCAATACACAAGGCCACCATCAGCAAGGTCTTGCATATTAGCATGACATACATAAAACGAATACAACTACAATGCTTTATGCTGGCATTTTTTAATAACCATTTATGCACATGACTAATATGTTAGTTAAAATGAAAATAAAAGATGATACTTAAAAAGAATAATGTGGGATTTCTGAAAATGTCAGGTTAGCACATAATAATTAGGGGTTTTATGAGATAATTTTAGTTACGAATTTAAGGCTGTTTCTTGACAACAGGACCGCCTACATTAGGAACGGTGCCTTATGGCGTCACCTCTGCCCAGCCCGTTCAGGATCCTAGGTGAGTTGAATAACAAACTACATTTATTGTTCGGTACTAAACAGTAGGTGTTTTGATTACATCTGCACTGTTATACAATAAGCATTGACTGACTAACTCATATCCTCTATTATGACAGCACAGAAGAAAATGAATACCCATTTTGCAAACTAGTATCATCTAATAATCTATGTATTAATACGAGAAGAAAAAACTTTGTACCCCTTTTTAAGCACATTGCGTTAGCGCAGTTAGTTGCGCATAGTTAAAGTTCATATGGAGGAGAGCAGAAAGTTAAAATGTGATAATTTACAAATACATTAAATCAAATAAAATTTTTACGGTCAAACTTGTGGGCGACATCTAGTGGTATTAAAAAGACGTAATATTATTATTTATTCTTACACCGTCATCATATCAGCCACTGCTGAACAAAGGCCTCGCCGTAGATTTCCACAAATGTGTCGTCATTTGAGAGGGAATTTGCCAGTACTCACCACGCTTGGCAGGCGGGTTAGTGAGCACATAATAGCTGCTGTTCCACAGAAGGGATGCCACTGCCCATAATTCTGGTTTTGTGTCTCGACTTTTACATCTACGGGAGGAGATGGAGTGGTGCTATATTCTTAGTCCGCATTGCACAAGGAACACCTACTGTTCTTACGACTGCAGACATGCGGATGGGCTTATTGTAATGTGTACATAAGTTATTATATGCAACATATCCTTTTTAAGTGGGGAGATCCTCATAGACTCTCTCCGCTCCGGAGACGCTGGAGGGTTGTTCCTAAACCATCAAGGTGTTCCTACGACCTAACTTGAGCAGTAGTAGAGTCGGTTACGAATAGCACCAACCCATCTAATCCCGTGGGTGTCGTAAAAAACGACTATGGTATTAGCCGGAGGATGGGTAGCAGCATCCTTCAAGTACATTAACTACTCAACTGCGATCGCCAATCCGCCTGCCAAGCGTGGAGATTATGACAAAATCCTCCAATGAGCACACAACACACCCATATTAGTTGTTATGGTGATCTTTGGGGCAGGTCTGTGTCCAGCAGTGGACTTTATTTGGCCGAAATGATGATGAACTTACTACGGGTAGCTTGCGTACCGCACCGCGGGAAATATTAGAATATCGCAACAGAATTTCTCGTGTTCTTGAATCTCAACTTCATTATAAGTTTTCTGTATAAAAATATTATACGCTGTCGTGTTTTATTCCACGTAATATATTCATGTTCACATCGCTATCAATATTCGGCGGTGGGTCACCGACCGTTATTCCTCGGTAGCTATAACCCCAACTACTTGTTTCATAAATTTTCTCACAATCCCGAATGAAAACATTGCGACATTATTCCGATAATCCAACTAATAAGTTATGTACATTGTTTTTATAGGCGTTGAATTGATGAATCCGATTTAGATGGAACCGTTGCTTTTTATTAAAACCGTAAAACTGAAATAGTCGTGCTGAATGGTTTCAATTATGTTGTCTGAGGAATATTAGATTTTCAAATATTGCAAAAACTTTAGTTATAAAAAGTATGATTGTACCTTTTCTATCTATTGAATAGACAATATTAAATGTTGATCTTCTTCTTCTTGTTCTAGTCTCAAGTAACTTGTGGTCCGAGCAATATGTTCGTGTATAAATTGCAAAGGTTTTTGAAGTCGGCCGCCTGCTCACACCAACCCTCTTGGAGTAAGCTGGTGTTGGTGGTTTACCCGCCACGTACGGGTAACCTAAAGTGTTTAATGGTACGCACCGGGGCCAAAACTCCCTTAGTCGCCCTCTACGGCACCCACGATGATATGGGCTGATGCTATTCTTAGCCGGCACCACACAGGACCGATGTTAACTTTGGATAATGTGGTAATTTCTGTGTGCATTATAAAGCTATTGCCAGTAGCAGTAAAGATAATTATATACCTAAGCTGTAACAGTCGTTATGGTGCCCGGCACAAATCCTGAGCGCTCAGCGAATGGATGGGTCTCGGTTTCCACAGTTGCATACATCCGAACAAATCCAAAAAATCACTTTTGTGCCTGCTGGGTAATATACCTTCTTGTAATTCCGCTACTACCCTATCGCTTATCCGTTAACCAGTTTAAAAAATGTGTGCTTCTATTCACGTTTTATATAGTTCAAATTCGCACCGGAATGCCGATTTCCCACGAGATCAGTTTTGATTTTATATTCACCCAACGTTGAGACTATTAAATTATTCAAGCTATAAATGGTTTAAATCCAAAATTGATGTTATATAATATACATAAAAATGCTGCCGATTTTAATTTTATCAAACTCGAATACGTGCAATAGCCACTTGTAATCGGCTTAGTAAAATTTATGCAAGATTAAAATTGTTGAGTTGTTTATCGGTGAACGATAATTATTACCAATAAAGAGGTAGCCTGCAATGTTGTAAGCTTACAGCAACATTTTAGTGGCGTCGATCGTGTTCAATAAGAATCTGTGGTAGGGGCTCGCAACGAAGCGCCTGCGCATGATATGAGATGAGAATTTATGGCATAATTCTGTGGATAATGTGTGTCACCCAGTCAACGTGCGCTGTTGAGATGTATTGTACGTAAAAAAATGGGAAAGAAAGTAGTATTTTTGTCCTAGAAACTGCCAAGTTGAAGGCATATCTTACTTTTTTGTAAAAAGCAAATAGTGTCAGGATTATTAACGGCTTCTAATGTGAGGACAAAACAATAAAAATGGATGTTTATGTTTTGTAAGAATTCAAAAATGATCAAACAGCGTGTTTTATTATTTTTGTTGACGTTTAAGTTTGATTATGCCGAGGATAATCTCAAACCAACTAACAAAACTTCCGCTGTGGCCTCAGTATGGCTTTCAACAGCTGACAGTATACAAACAGAGATAAGAAATCGGCGGTCGCCAAACAATGTGCAAAAATGCAGGTATTGGTTTTGTGAATAAAAATTGATTAGGAGTTAATTTTGGTTGCATTGTATTTATATTATACTAGCTTGTTTTATTGCCTTTCACTAACTACATTCAGTGTATTCATATTCGCGAAATAGTAGTCTGTAAACAAAAATCGTAAAAGTAGTAATCGTTGCTTCACCAATTCCAAAGTATAATATGTAAAGTAAAATATATAAAGTGTCCAGATTAAGAATATAGCAACACTTCACCTCCTCCCGTCTTTTTCATTCAACACTATTAAGGGAATCTAAACCAGAGGGATGGGCAGCACCGTCCCTTCTGTGAAACGGTAGCCATACTGCGCTCACCAACACGCCTGCCAAGCGTGGTGAGTACCTATTGGCAAATATCCCCCAAAACTATGACACAGTTGTGGAAATCTATGGGGGAGACCTTTGTTCAGCAGTGGACGATTATACGGCCGATACGATAATGATGATGTATCAGTAGTGAGATTATAGATGTCTAGTTAGTTTACTCCATTGACGTCAAAAATTTTCTTTATTTTTCTCCTACTAGTCTTTCCTGTTTCTCTTGCTATCCCGGAGTAACAGTTCTTCAGTTCAGTTCTTTAACTTAATTTTTCTTGACTGCTGCTAAGAAATATGTCCATTTTCGGTTTTTTGATGTATTAAAATTCATATTTATATATATATCAGCTAGCTTAGTTTTGGCTAAGGCGTACCTGAGCCTAAGCCACGGACTAGAAAAAAAAGATATTACTACTAAATGTAATATTACCGTTATTATTAAAAAAACTCGGGAAAATTTCATTCCATCTGGTATTCCTCAAATCATGCACACATTTTCGATACCGTGCTTCACTTTCGATATGAGTGGCGCGGAGTCCATCTTTTTTTCTAGTCCGTGAATGTGTATTGTTGTTGTTATATGGCATATATTTTTACCTGACCGCACCGGAGACATAAGTTAGTTTATGAATATAATATTTTACGATCATTTAGATTTTGTGCTCTATTCCGTTTGTAGATCGGCCTTCGCTGAGCCTCCCATGATCCAGAGTCGTACCCGAACAGAACCTAATTGTTACGATAGTCCGAATTTTCGTCAGTAGCAAATATATATAATAATCTGGCTATCTAAATGCGATATGAGTGAGCACCCTTAAAAACATAGCCATAGTAATGACCTACTTGAATGGACTCGCATGTGCGTTCGTAGCACATTGTGAAACAACGAGAAACGCGCAGAAGCGTTTGCCGCAGGTATCGTGTAGTAAAACGAATTATGAATGAAGCGTGTTCCATTAAAAAGGGGCGGTCTCATAATTACTCTAAATGGTAAGGACTTACAAGAGCTTCGAAGAATTCCACTAGAATGTAAAGCGGGGAAAATATAGTAAGTTAAGTATTATACAAAAAAAGTTTCAACTAAATTCCTTTGATACTACCCATATCAAATTAAATTATACGTATTCCATACAAATTAAGGCGTGGGAATATAGTTATTTTGCGAGCAACCATGACCGCGATTAGAAGGCTTTATGATACAAAAAATTGAACTAATTATGTATCTTCGCACCACTATTTATTATTCATTTTGTATGTAATAAGTTGTAACAAGTTAAAGTGGCAATGGGCTGGCTATGTCGAAGGACCGATGGCCGTTGCAGACATGTTGTTGACTTTTTGCCAGGCTCAAACCGGCTAAGACCCCACGGTGTCCTTTTTACCTTTAGCCGGGGGCGAGGAGTACACTTTGTCTGCATTAGAACGCGCCCCCGGAAGGTATTGGCCCGTTGATGATTGACGGGCCCCTATTTTGTGCGACCTTGCTGGCCGCACCTATCCTTCAGAGAGGCGCGCGCGTGACACGCGCGCCGACATCTTGGGCCTGTTTCTGTTCGAGCGACGGACCGCCCCTGGTTCGTCACCCGCAGGCCGCTCCTCATGGTGGCCGGAGATCGTTCAGCGCCCTACCCCGGCGCCCACGCACGGTGCGTCTTCTGCGGAGGGGATCAGAGATTGCTTGCATCACTTCCTCGCAAAAGGAGTGACATGTTGTTGACTGGATACCATGAATCGGTAAAACCGACGACCGGCGATCCGAAGAAGGCGGCGGAGACATATTAGACGCGGAAGGCAGAGATCCATATCTGGCGGCGCAGCTTGGGAGAGGCCGTGGCCAGCCACTGCTTAATGTAATAATTTGTATTTGAGGAGAGCTAGTGAAATGCTTATGTCGACGAACACGTAGTTTATATACGCTTACTTACTTCATCTTGTGTCGGCAGTTCACTGTACAGGATCGTGGCTCCTCGATAGCAAAATATATTCCTTGATGGTTTCCTGCAAGGTTTTGATGTGCTTATGTGGAGCGTACTTATGTCATAAAACCTCTTTTGATTTCTTTCCTTCGACTTTTTCGGTGATGATTAACTATTCGATATTATCTGAATCTATGGCCGAAATATCTGAGCGTTTTACGTGCACACGAGGTTGACAGTCTACTTTTGATTCTAATCTGTTAGAGTACCGAAACGTTAGTCCTACCCGTCGGCCAGGAGATGTTAAACATCTAATTTCAAAACTACATCTCAAGCGCATCGATACGTTTGCGATCAAGTCACCTTTACTACTCATATCTCAGCACCCTACGATAATATGGAAACGCACTAACGTTGTCTTTTACTTTGGTCTTTTTGAGATGTTTCTATACTTTCTCACGCATATTTCATTTTTGCGCTACGTATACTTTGGTTAAAGCCTTCTTTTTTATACGGGTTAAGGATGTTTATTGCTCCGCATGAACCTAGAAATTCCATGGATAGCACGAAACTCTTTTTTATCATGGAAAACTGAATTGTATTGCTTAATTTCTTTACGTACAAACAATGCTTAACAATCCATGTTAATATTGCGATGATACGAGTATTTAACGGCAGTATAATTTTTTCCCGATAACGATTGCAATTATTTGTTATGAAATCATTGATTTTCTTCATTTCATTCATTGACTGTAATAATTGTGGATATATTTGCGTTTGTTTGTTCACTATTCTATTTTACTTGTTAGGTTTGCCATATATATAGTTGTGTTGTTTATGTATAATATATACATATTAATTATATATTTTTTCACATATTGGTATAACTTAAAAAAATATTAATGCTGTGTCGCTTTGTCACAGAAGCGACACAGCGTCTAGTTGAAAACCAGCGCCAGGCGCCTGCCTGGCACATGCTCAACTAGATACCTATTTAGCGCAACTGTGGGGCATACACTTTGACATTTGAAACATTTGCTTCATATATGTCTGTTTAGTACGTTATTGTTTGTGATGTCTCACTTTGTCGCTGAATAAATGCTTTCTTTCTTTTTTTCTATATCTCAGTTTTGTCCTCGCCTTCCTATGAAGTAAAACATCAGATTTATTAAAATAATCGTTCTGTCCGAAAACAAGAAATAAACGATCGCAGACCTGAAAACCTAAATAATATGATCGGGATCGCACAAGCTCTCTCGACGACAGCAGCTTTCGCTCCAAAATTAATGGTAAGCTAAGAAATTAGAGTGCGCATGCGCAGGTTGTGCTCATTCGTTACGCTCCACGAGATTCTTGATTGGCGTTTTTAGCATAATGCTATACGGTCTTAAATATAGTTGCCAAGTACAAACTGGAACATAAGATTAACGTCTGAAGTGTGCAATTATAGCTTTAAAACCTAGGCGCCAATGTTTTATGATCTTCATTAGTGTGTCGTGAGGTTTTTGTGCGATCTTGTTAGTATTTACGCTTTTTTGTAGATTAGATTTTAAATTAGTCTTTTGGTCCGCGCTGTCTTTTGTTTGGTTTTTGATGTGGTTATGCGGAGCATGTTTATGTCATAAAATCCCTTTGTAAATAATTTAATTGAAAGTAATTATACCATTCCGTGTGGTGTCATTCCGTGTGGTGGCCGGATTAAGAATATAGCACCACTCCATCTCATCCCGTGGATGTCGTAAAAGGCGACTAAGGGAATCTAAACCAGAGGGATGGGCAGCAGCGTCCCTTCTGTGAAATGGTGGCCATGCTGCGCTCACCAACCCGCCTGCCAAGCGTGGTGAGTATTGGCAGATACCCCCAAAATGATGACACAGTTGTGGAAATCTATGGGGGAGGCCTTTGTTCAGCAGTGGACGTATAAATGGCCGATATGATACCACAATATGCAGTATCGTTTTTAAATTAGGAATTACAACACTCTGTTTAAAATGTGTAAACAATTAAATGTGCAGATTACGTACCGAAAGACCAAACTAATGATCTGTGAAGTAGGCTTATGTCTTTGCCCTCATTTTTTCTGATTGTCACCTACACTATCGGTTGTCATCGATGACCCAAGTGATAACTTACCGAGTGCCCAATGCGCAACAGGTTCGGTCCCAGTAACCTGCTTAACCACTTCGGTTAATTCACGAATATTTTGTTTGTGTACCGTAGATCAACGAAACGAGAGAGACAAGACAGTACTGCGTATAATCTGCACAGGTTTCGCTTGAAATGAACGTACATGTATGTGCAATACACGATTCTATTTAAAGAGTATTCTACTAAGGAAAACCAAGTAGGAACTAATGCGGGATTTACTCGTAGTAAGGGACAGGCGTTTCATCTTTTTGGTGTTTACCTGTCATATAGCTTAATTTAGATACCCTGCCTGCAGGATACTACAGTGACATATTTTAGCATTGATGTATTAAGGCGCTTGATAAGCCTTAATCGTGGGTGGCATCATCATTTAAGCCGAAAAATGTCCACTGCTGGCCATACGCCACCCTGAAGATCGCCACAACGACCGGTCTAGGTTTATTTCGTGTGCTCATTGGAAGTTTTTGCAGTAACCACCACGATTTTCAGATGAGATGGCGATCGCAGTTGAGTTGTAAATTTATTAAAAGGACGCTGTATTTTATCCTCCGGTTATTCCCATAGTCGCCTTTATTACACCCACGGGAAGAGACGGGCTGATGCTATTCTTAGCCGGTACCACCTGGTCACACATCTCCCTTGTTTCTATGATCTCGGTTACGAGCTCGCATAGATGCATGAATGAACTTTACTGACGTTTCTAACGGTTCATTAATCTTGTTTGCTGTGACGTTCGCACAGGAACGTGTTGTGGTAATATGACAAATCTATTGTTTTGAATTCGAACATATACTATGGTATAATTTATATCATAATTTTGCTGTGTGGTGCCGGCTAAGGATACCACCACCCCATCTCATCCTGTGGGTGTCGTAAAAGGCGACTTTGAGATTATCCGAAGGATGGGCAGAAGCGTGCTCCGAGTACATTTATAACTCAACTGTGATCGCCAAGCGTGGCGATTATGGCAAAACCCCGCAATGAGCACACGACAAACCCATACCGGTCGTTGTGGCAATCTTTGCGGGTGACTTCTGTCCAGCAGTGGACGTTTTTCGGCTGAAATGATCATGACCAGACTCTCAACAAATACTAAGTACGGTATTATACAAGTGGGTTTGGTTCCGTTTCCCATTTTTTTTTGACTGGAGCTTTGCCGTTACCGCACCGTCCGAGCTTGAAGAGCCAGTTTATTGAAATCACATGTTTATTTCTTGACTGCTAATTAGAGTAGAGTACATACTTTTATTGTACACTAAAAGGAAATACAGAAGGAAAACATACAATCAGCGGTTTTAAGGCTAAGCCGCACTAATCGAGGACTCTTCTTTTTATTTATCCCAGTTGTCATTCATCATGAATATCCTCCGCCCCGGAAAAGGTGAAGGGGCATTCTGGACTACCGGTAAAACCCCTGGGGCGGTCATCTTCGGCACCTCCAGGTCCTCGTATGATGACACTAGAGCCATATCGAGGACTCTCCTAAGTGGCTATAGAAATACAATCACGGATTACTCACGGCGGTGTAGGTATTGTGTGAATATTGGTATCGGGGACAATACCAGCATCACCACCAGGCAGATTGTCCCCTCGAGAGATGCCTGGGTGGTGGCTCTTTACAGTCGCCTTCCCTCCGCTAGAGGGGATGACCGCTTTACAGTCATCCCCTCCGAGATGTACCTAAAGGCGTGCCACCAACGGGTGGCTCTAGATGGAGATTATTCGAGTTCCTGGAGCCTCCCTTCGGTGCCGACGATGATCACTCCGGTGGTTTTAGCCGGTAGGAGTCCGGCATGCCCCTTCGCCCTTTCCCGGGACGAAGGAAGTACATGAGGTATTTCCACTGGATAAATAAAAAAAAGGTATTGTGTGAGATGGGTAGCCACTTGATAAGGCATGTTGCAGTGGGTATTACATAAACTGAAAGCTTAACCAAATAAACAGAAACAAGGGCGTCTATCTTTCAATCTTTAATTGAAATTCAGTTATAATTATTATTGTAGTTTGTGTACTTTACAATAACATTAAGTGCAAACTGCGGGTCACTGCTTAACATTACCTTACATAACTGAAACTATAAGGAAAAGAAAATGTACTCTAAATACTGAAATTCTCAATAAAAAAAATCGTTGAAACAAATAAGGACGTACAAATTGCTTGTTAAGCGCCTCTTACAAGATTACTTTCCATATTTATTGGGAGTTTTGGTACTCTCACCAGCGGTATCTCCGATGTGGGTCATTATGCCGCGGTTCTGCTAAGTTCAATTCGCTAAAGGCACTGTACATTGCCGGGTAAGCTAATATCAGCCCACTATCGTTCCCGCTCTACGACCTCATATTAGACATCTAATTATCAATTTATTTAATTACTAGCTGAGATCCGCGGTTTCACCCGCTGTTTAATTTAAAAGAAATCGGACATTTGATTATTTAAGCATCTATCTATATGCTTAAATATTTTGGATTTCATTCTTTTTATTTTTCTTATATAAAAGTAGCCTAAGTTATTCCTTATAACATCAGCTATCTGCCAGTGAAAGTCCCGTCAAAATATATCCAGCCGTTTCGGAGTTTACCCGGAACAAACAGACAGACAAACAGTCAGAAAAAAATTTAAAAATGTTTTTTTTGTTATATGTACCGTATATGCTTTCATATGCATTTAGTAAAGACCTATTATTTAGACATTACAAACAGACACTTCAATTTTATTTACTTGTGTAGATGGTTGTTGAACAATATTGTTATAATCTACGGATTGGTGATTGATTCAGTTTATGACTCGTGTCCAGCTGTCGTAAATTACGTCAAGATGATGGCCAATTTTTTTCCACACATCCTAATAGTTCAAACGTTAAGCCTTCAGCTAGTCGATGTTTCAGTAACGAGCCTGTAAGAATAGCCATGTCCCATGTTCTGACGATGACGGCGCGGTTGGCGCGGTGGCTAAGCATTTGGCTTTCAGCGGTACGTGTCGTGAGTCCGATAAACGGAATAAATATTTGTATGATGTTTTGTTTGTGCATGTGAGACTTGTATGTAAACTATAGCCACAACACAGGAGAACACCTGCAGTGTGGACTACCGTTTTAAAAAAAAAACAGAAATGATTAAATAAGCTTAATGTAGCCTTGAGCACAACTCTCACTTTTTAACCTTAGTTTAGCTGCTTCTTCATTAGCTAGCTTTAACGGTGAGCCAACAAAATAAACGGTGTTCTTTACCAATGGATCATCCGCCTAATATTCGGTCTTGTGAAGGCAACATAATGTCACCCAAAAAGTGTACTACTGGACACAGGCCTCTGCCATAGATTGCCACAACAGACCTGGGTTTGTATTGTTATGTTCATAATGGGGATTTTTGCCTTAATCGCCACACTTGGCAAACTGGTTGGCGTCTTGGCGATCGCTGTTGAGTTGTTTATATACTCGAAAGACGCTGCTGCCCATTCTCCGGTTAATCCCATAGTCGCCTTTTACGACACCCACGGGATGAAATGGGAAACAAAAAGTATTAGACATTAATTTTAGAAGCGTGGCATAGTAAAACGAGCTTTACCGGTAAGCCAACAAAACATACGGTGACCTTTACCAATGGATCACTCACTTAATATCCAGTCTTGCGAAGACAACTTGTGTGCTAATTGTGAGGTATATTGAGGAGTATTGCCAGGGGACGTGTCGTTAAAGTTTGATTGATGATGATTTTGATTTTCATTGTGCACGGATAATGGGAGTCGATATATTTAATTCAGCCCACGGAAGTGGTGGATGCAGTTTTAGTTAGTTTATATGAATATTATCCACCTACTTTTGATTGATTTTTCCAAAATTGGTCCTTCTGTACAACAATTATACAGTGCCATGGTCCTAGTAGGCTTAAGGTAACAGAAAATTGTCTAAACATGCACTGCATTGTCATATATTACATTTTAACCTGACACCTTAACCTTCGAATCTTCCAGTAATTCTATCGCTCTTAGTTTTAGTAGCTTTCTCTTGCTGGTCTTTTTCTACGATCGATTGAAAATATATCGTGAAGATAAGGAAGAGACGCGTACTATGTGTAGTATCGATGGGTAATATCGTAAAGATTGTGGACACATATTGTAGACGTCGGTCGCAGATAAGGAAACTTTGGAAAGTGGAGTGAATACGAGATTGAAATACCGATAAGTTTTGACTGTTAATTAACTTTCGCCTTTTGATCTACTAGACGAATGCAATTATTTAATGATGTAATTGAAAATCGATATGTTTTAACAACTATTAGGTAACGATATTTATAATTGTGTCGATCAATCAAACGGTTTATCTGGATCGATTAAACTAGCCCTATCAGATGTTCAATGCTCTTACGGTACATATTGTTTTTTTTTTATCGGTTTAAAATGGTTATGTACGAGTATGTATGTACTAACATTGTAACAGCTCGCGTTTAGCTTGTGGATTTCGCATTAAGAAAATAGCACCACTCGCATCTCCCGTAGACGTAGTAAAAGGCTTCTAATGGACGAATACTGAATCATCAATCAATCATCATTTTGGCCGAATGAAGTCCACTGCTGGACACAGGCCTCCCCCAAAAATCACCACAATGACCGATATGGGTGTGTTGTGGGCTCATTGGGGGGTTTTGCCATAATCGCCACGCTTGGCAGACGGGTTGGCGATCGTAGTTGAATTGTTAATGTACTCGAAGGACGCTGCTGCCCATTCTCCGGCTAATCCCTTAGTCGACTTTTAACGACACCCACAGAGGAGATGGGTTAGTGGTATTCTGAGCCACACACGCACACACGGCAAGTCGGCACCACACGGCACGACGAATACTGAAACGCCACTTAATATTAAGTCCCGCTTTAACTATTCGAGAAACCGGGCGGCTCAAATGGTTAAAGCGGGTACCTACTTAACATTAACTGGGGTTTCAGTATTTGGCCGTAAGGGACTCAAAAGCAGAGGTATGGACAGCAGCGTCCCTTTTGTGAAACAGTGGGCATTCTGCGCTCACCAACCTGCCTGCCCAGCGAGGTGAGTTCTGGAAAATTCCCCCCAAAATGACGACACGCGGCATTTAACCGGTCGTCTTAAGGGGGAGGCTTTTGTTTAGCAGTGGACGTATTTTGATAAACAACTCGCGACACTATATACTTTAATATTTGTTGAGTTATTTAAGTCAAGATCATATTGAAACAAATCTTAAAGTACTAAATTACGTACTACACGAAGGGCGAAATTATGTTTATGAATAAGAGAGATAGTGTATTTACCAGTACATACACGAGGACATACATAAGGAACATACGCCGATTACATTTATGAATCGTATCCATTGCCAATAGATCGTATTAATTTCCGCACACATGTTGTTTATCGATAGAATGATTGACATACATATGACTCATCCAACAAGTTTGTCGCACAATCGGTGTCATTACACTTTGGTGCGCTGGCGCACGCATCGGTTACAACTACGGTTTAGTTTCTCATATTTTTCTTGAAGTGATGATGATTTCTACTTTTTTTTCGTGTGGGTATCCTCATAGACAGCCCCCGCTCTGGAGCACGTGGAGTGGCGTTGCCGGACTCACATAGGTTAAAACCCCACGTGTTCCTTTGCCGTACCTATCACTGGGGGTGAGGAATTTGCTCGCGCATCCATTTCATCGCCGCACCCAGCCGATTTGTACCTAAGAAAACTACTATGAATTGGTAATAAAATAGTTTGCATCAAGGTCGTATCCCGGTTCTGAGCTGGTGCGGGAGGCTCATTTTGTTTTCGAGAAAAAGGTGATAATAACGGCAACAAATGCAAATTAAAAATTAAAAATAAACTAGTGACCGCTTTAAACATAAGTAAGTATCGGCATAATGATATAACTTTTTAAGCAAGTAAGTAGTTCTTTTCGTATTTGCCGTTAACTATTTCTTTTTTCCGATTCCACGCGAACGAAAAATGAATTAAATTGAATTAATGACTTTTATGTTTTATGTAGTACATAAGTTATGAACATTTTGACCATATTTTCTGCTGGATACGTCCTTAGTTTTATTTGTTTATCAACATGAAGTTCATGAAAAGGAAATTAATATAACAATGATAATGTCATCATTATTTCAGTCTAAATGTCCGCTGCTGGAGACAAGTCTCACCCAAAGATCAGCACAACGACCGATCAGGGTTGTGTAGTGTACTCCAACCATCGCCACCCTTGGCAGGTTCGTTGTACTCGAAGTCGCCCATCCTCCGGCTAAACCCATAGTCGCCTTTTACAACACCCGCGGGATGAGATGCGGTGCTGAAAGTCTTAGCCGGCACCATAAAAAATATGGGTTAGGCATATTAAGTTTTGAGTATTAGACCTTAATAGCAGAAACGTGACACATTGAAAAGTGTGTGAGTCTGTTTCCCGGGGTAGGGTCACAGCCACAAATCGGTGCGTCCCCTCATCCACAGACCTTGCACATTTCCTCTGCATTGTCACGCGCTGTGCTCCGCCAATTAATGCAGTTTTTTTGCATACCTGCCGAGGTATGTAATATTTACTTGTGTACGTAATATACACCGCATGATAATAATGTATAATTTGGTACACACAGGCCACTAACAGCGGTATGAGGTCATTAGGCCACTATCCATTCTTCTGCCCAGCTGAAACAGTAGGAAGTGAAGGGTGGGCGTTTTTGGGGGGCTGATACATTGTACGTTGTTGCACGTTCCATAAGTATTTTTTTTTTTACACTATTACTGAGTTTATGACATGTAAGGATTTGTAAAGTGAATGATAATGGTGTTCTCTTTTGCGAAATTCTGGAATAAGATATAATAATCTTAATTTGACATTTTTTATATTGTAATTTTCAGTTATATTTGTGAAATGACATTCTAACTTAACTCTTAGCAATATTATAATTTTATTTGACATAGGTACGTTTCATGGTAAATGTTGTCTACACGCTTACATATATATATTCATACTGCACTAATTTAATAAATAATATTACTGACTATGGTGTCTTCAAATTCAATTTATATTTTGTTGCATATGTTTAAATTCATTACTAGGTACAGAAATAATAACACTTGATTTTTGCATGCCGATTGTACGGTGAGACGTGCCGCACTATACCAATTGATGTAACATCTCTGAAACCATGTTTCTAGCAAATAAATGTTCTATGTTCTAATTATGTTTTTCTTTTTCATTTCTTTAAGGCCGCATATGATATCCCAACAAGTTACTCATTCATGGATAATCTGTTCCTACAGTACGCCTCTGCTATTTTGCTGCTCTTCAAGCGCATGAAAGTTTTGCTTTATGGGGCCTTAATATCCGAGAACAGAAGAGAAAAGCTCGTAAGTACCTATCGCATTCACCGATTATTTCTAATCAAAGAATGACTAAGCACAACAAAACAAAACGTTGCTCTGACATTGAAACAAGTGAAAACCCAACCTCTTCACGATGTGTCAATAACTATTCGTATATTGATATAAAACACGAGGGCACAGAATAAATAAAAAATACAGAAGATCCGATTCGTGCAATACCTGAAAAACAAGATCAACATAAGCAAATAACCTGTGCAACTGGCGACTGCAGTTGTTTGAAACCTTTTTTTCGAGGAAGAATTGATGATAGTTACGATCTAGACGACGATAATGATAAAATTATTCGTTTTTCCTGACCTTAACCTGATTTTTTTTAAATTAATGTAACCCCTAAACTTGCAAGAAGTGCAACAGCCACCTGACCGTAACCTAAACACGTCAATTCAATATAAGTCTAGTTAGAATTTACATGTAATGACAGTTCACCGAATTTTCTAGTATGTTTCTACCACGTTCAGCAATACTTGTCACGACGATTCGTGAAACATGTACATGTTCATCCACTTTTGTCGCCGATTGTGCCTGCAGAGCCATTTCGTTCACCTGATGGGCCTTCTGAACTATTTCATTTGTAACGTCTGTCCGTCGCAAGAAAGCGAACTCAATCACTTTCATCTCAGCTTTTTGTGAACTACGTAATGAACGACACAAAAAGATATTTTGCATCTATGTGGTACATCTTTTTTTTGCAGTCAATAAATTTGGGCACCTCGAAAGAGCTGAGTTAAGTGTGTGGTATAAAGAAAGCTATAACATATGATGACATTCAATATTTCTGAATGATGCATAGTTGGCGCAAATATTGGTTGACTGTGCTACGGGCCACGGCCTCGTGGATTAGTTTCAAATAAATATATATACGGCTTAGGCTTACGAGTAGTTGTTTCTGGTCTGAGTGTTTGTACATATAATGTACCCACCATATAAGAGAATCCTGGTGTTGAGTTGAATGATTTATTATAAGTAGATGTTGCCCTATAGTCGAAATACGACCGTAATTCTTTTTTACATATTTTTTAACTTTATTCACTCCTCCTCCATATGAATACATGACGATCTTCGAGAATTAGTTGTCTCACAGCAATGATGTTATCTTCAGTGAAGGCGGATTTTGGGCTTCCTTCGTGAGATCTGTCACTAACACTAGTATGTCCACGCTGGAATTCTAAATACCAGCGTTCGGCAGTCCTGAACACAGATGTTAGTTCTTCAAAACACGGAAGCCGTGTCAGGCCTCTTCTAAAGTTGTAGAAAATTATTGCACGAACATTTTCCTTAGAAAGATTCATTTTCGTACTTAACCTGACAGATTCCAATCGACGCTGTGACTAAACAATAGCATTGGTCCTAATACTTTCAACTGTTTTAAGATTCAAAATTTAAACACATTCGAATATAGAACAGTTCCAAAATTCAAAATTGCCGGGAAATATGGAAACGTCAGAACTTAAAAGGCATGCCTAGTATGTCGAAAAAATATGAATCATTTGCATAACAGTTCTAATCAGACGAATTTTGGCGATGTTTCAATAATTTAAAATGTATGAGATTTATTTTAAAATGAGTGAGACGCAAAAGTTACGGTATTATTTCATTTGGTTTAAGAATACTGCCAATTTAAATAGTTTTTTGACTCCCCTGTCAAGTTCCGTTTTTCGGACAGCAAGATGCTTCCTCGCGTCGTATTTATCTTAACTGAATACTGGATTCGAAGATGCAGGTAATAAGATGCAGTCCATTATGATAAAATACTTATACACATACTTTTAATTTTACAAACACAAGCGGTTTTTCTGAACTTAAAGTATTTTTTTAATAAAACAATTTTAAACGGATTAAATCGCGACCACGAACCCTGCAAAGTGTTCGAAACGTCAGGAAAAACAAATCAATCATACATACGATTTAATCCGTCTAAAATTAAAAATTATAGTCTTTAATAATCGCGAAAACCTAAGACATTACTATTTTTTTTTTTTGGAAATTGTGCAATCTAGAACATATGGTCACTGACGTCACGTGCTATAAACATAACAACACTATCTTCTGAACACCTCCCACTGGTCTGCTGGGCGAACATAGAACCAGTTTTCACTCCAACCTGCTGTGCGGACTCCATTAATCAGCGCGGTGAATAAAAACATTCATTTTATTGAACATCATTATACGTCAGTTTATAAACGCGTAAAGTTTCTGAACGAAATCTTACATACTTTGTGTTAAATTAAATTGAAGAGGACAAATTTACTGTGATTATTGTTGAAATTATGTAGCTTGCTATTCTTCATCATATCAGCCACAGGACGTCCACTGCTGAACAAAGGCCTCCCCCTTAGATTTCCACAACGAGCGGTCACATGCCGCTCTCATCCAACGACTCCCAGCGACCTTCACCAGGTCGTCTGTCCACCTCGTTGGAGGTCGTCCCACGCTGCGTTTTCCGGTGCGCGGTCTCCATTCGAGAACCTTTGTGCCCCAACGGCCATCAGTTCTACGAGCAATGTGCCCTGCCCATTGCCACTTCAGTTTACTAATCCTTTCAGCTATGTCGACAACTTTAGTTCTTCTACGGATCTCCTCATTTCTGATTCGATCTCGTAGAGAAATACCAAGCATAGCTCTCTCCATAGCTCGCTGAGTGACCTTGAGCTTTCTTATGAGGCCCATTGTGAGTGACCACGTCTCTGTTCCATATGTCATCACTGGTAACACACACTGGTTAAAGACTTGCGTCTTGAGGCATTGCGGTATTGTTGACGAAAAGACGTTGCGAAGTTTCCCGAACGCTGCCCAGCCGAGTCGGATTCGACGATTGACCTCTTTCTCGAAGTTGGACCTACCTAACTGGACAGTTTGTCCTAGGTAGACATACTCGTCAACAACTTCGAGAACAGAGCTCCCAACGGATATTGGGATGGGTACGACATGGGCATTTGACATGACTTTTGTCTTGCCCATGTTCATCTTAAGGCCCACCTGTTGGGAAACTCTGTTGAGATCATCGAGCATTGTGCTGAGCTCTTGCAGCGATTCTGCCATGACTACGATGTCATCGGCAAATCGAAGGTGAGTGATATACTCGCCATTGATGTTAATGCCGAATCCTTTCCACTCCAGTAGCTTGAAGGCATCCTCCATTGCAGCGGTGAACAGTTTCGGGGAAATGACGTCCCCCTGTCTCACACCTCTCTGCAATGGAATTGCCCCCGTGCTCTGTTCATGTACTCGGACCGACATGGTGGCGTTTCTGTATAAGCACTTCAACACTTCAATGTACCGATAGTCAATCTGGCACCGCTGCAGAGATTGCAGCACTGCCCAGGTTTCGATCGAATCGAAGGCTTTCTCATAGTCCACAAACGCCAAGCATAGTGGCAGATTATACTCCTCGGTCTTCTGTATAACCTGCCGCAGCGTATGGATGTGGTCTATGGTACTGAAACCTTTTCGGAAACCGGCTTGTTCGGGAGGCTGGAAGTCATCAAATCTGCGCTCGAGACGATTCGTGATGACCCTTGAAAACAGCTTATAAACATGGCTCAGAAGTGAGATGGGTCTATAATTCTTCAATAGGGTGTTATCACCCTTTTTGAAGAAGAGCACCACCTCACCTCTGTTCCACGCTTCCGGCGTTGTGCCCTCGAGTAAGACGGAATTGAATAGCTTCTGAAGGACTTTAAGTACCGGTGTTCCACCCGCTTTCAGAAGCTCTGTCGTAATTCCGTCTCCACCCGGCGCCTTGTTATTTTTAAGCTGTTTCAAGGCCATCCTAATCTCGTACAGGCTGATGTCCGGGATATCCTCGGTATAGTGTCGGGTTAGTTTGGCTCGCGGGTCTTTGTCAGAGCCAATGGTAGGTATACTTACCGAGGTGTATAACTGCCGGTAGAACTTCTCAATCTCTCTCAAAACCTCTGGCTTAGTCGACGCTACACTGCCGTCCTCGGTCTTCAGCTTCATAATACGACTTTGCCCAATAGACTTGTCTCTTGCGAACACTTTGGAGCCTTGATTCCGCTCAATCGCCTCTTTAACACCGTTGGTGTTCAAGGTGCGGATATCGTGACGCAAGGACTTCCATATCCGTCTATTGAGCAGTCGGTATGCTTCAGCATCACCGGAAGACTGCAGCGTCATGGCGCGTCTTTCTGCCATGAGGTCGAGAGTGTGATCGGAGAACTTTTTTGGTCTACCTTTACGGTGGGCCTTAAAGAACTTAGACCCAACCGTTTGGACAGTTTCTACAAACCTACCATTTAAATCGTCCACAGATACGCAATGTTCTAGGCACTCGAAGCGGTTTTGGAGTTCGAGTTGAAAGCTCTCGGGGTTTTGGATATGAGCACTAGAGGGCCGGAGCGTAGACCTCATCAGACGAGACCTCTCAACTTTGAGATTAATATTCAATGTGCCTCTTACCATTCGGTGATCACTACCGGTTTTCACCCTGTGGATCACAGAGACATCATTGAATATTTGCCTCCTATTGGTCATGATGAAGTCAATCTCATTCCTCGTGGAACCATCGGGACTCATCCAGGTCCATTTCCTGTGAGGCGGCTTTTGGAAAAAGGAGTTCATCACGAAGAGTCCCTCCTTTTCCAAAAAGTCGGCCAGCCTCTGTCCCCTGGGGTTCCGTTGCCCATATCCAAATTGCCCCACTCTCAACTCACCATCGCATCGAGTGCCCAGCTTCGCGTTGAAGTCCCCCATCACAACAGTGAAGTGTGTCTTCGAGGTATGTATGGCCCTACGTACGTCCTCATACATACTCTCTACTTCATCATCTGGGTGTGTCGAGGTCGGTGCGTAGACCTGTATGACCTTCAACGAATACCTCTTGGATATTCTGAGTATAAGGTACGCTACCCTGCTCGACACACTTTCGATGGCCACTATGCTGTTAATGAGGGACCTGCGGACGAGAAACCCGACACCACCTTGAGACAGATGTTCGCCTTCCCGGTAGTAGAATAAGTTGCCAGATTTCAGGGTTATCGTGTCCTCGCCCTCTCTTCGGACTTCTGATAGACCCATGATATCCCAGTGCAACTTATCTGTTTCTTCTTCCAGCTCAACAATCTTTTCGTCTGCCCTCAGTGTGCGTGTGTTATACGTTACCAGGGCCAGTTTTCGTTTGGGGTGGTAGCCGGATCCCGTCCGGTGATTCTTAGCACCCCCTGCCCCGCCGTTACCGTGGCCGCTACCATGACCAGGAATAGCGGGGCTGCCGGGAACTGGGGGCCGGTGCATTAGTCGTGTCGTCATTTTGGGGGGAATTTGCCGATACTCACCACGCTTGGCAGGCGTGTTGGTGAGCGCAGTAATGCTTCTGTTCAGCAAAGGGACGCTGCTGCCCATCCCTTTGGTTAAGAGTCCCTTAGTCGACTTTTACGACTTCCACGGGAGGAGACGGAGTGGTGCTATATTCTTAATCCGGACACCACACGGATTGCTATTCTTATGGTGTGATTAATATAATCTATTCTTGCAAGTCCATTCAGCTGATGTATCCCGTTATCTTTAAAAAACGTTGCCCCACACTACTAGTGGTATTATAATATCTGTGCCCAAACTAAGATTTCTGATTGATGACTGAGTCGGCTTCTGCGCTCCGGGTCGTGGTTTCGATACGGAACAAATATTTGTACGATCTGCAGGTAGTTGTTCCGGGTCTGGGAGTATTGTGTGAGGAATTTGTGTTTGTAAACGCACCCACGACACAGGAGAAATCCTAGCGTGGGGAAACGTATAAAAGAAAAAGAAATCTTTTTCGGGAACCACACGGAATTTATTCATTGATAATGCTGTTCGTTTTGCCGCCTACAGTGCGGCCGCCGAGAGAATGCGTTCCTGGCAACTGTTAGTTGGTTTTTTTGTTATAATTATGATTTAATTTAGCACTAAACTATTTCAGTTTATTGTAGGTTGCCGTTACTATGTTAAGCTAATTTTATATATCAAATTTTATCTTGAACAGAAACCAGCACAAACCAGTCCAACTAAAGGTATCTGGAACGCATCCTCTTAGCGGCCGCGCTTTAGTTAAAACGATATTTGCTAAACAAAATCTATTTAACATTTTCGGTTATTATTCAGTTGGTCAAATTGTCGTTTATCTAATACAAGAATGCTAGAAACGCGCAAACCTGAATACGATCTTAAATGAACCGCTAAAACGGTCGTGTGATATGAAAGTTGTCAGCTATAAATATGTTATTTTCAAATGTTTATATATCAAAATCGTTATGAAAGTCCAACATTTAAGTAAAATGCTACAATTTCACCGGTTCTTAACTTTCGATTGTTTTGTATTTTATTGACCAATTTGGACTTACACGCGATGATTTTAGTCGGTACACTACCGAGTTGAGTGATACAATTATCTACTACCGCTCCATCAGTAATTGCGGTTGACTTTGGGAGATTTCATGTTTACTGTGGTCTTTTTACACAGACATTTTATACATAGAAGACTGTTTCTGATAGATTAATTCCGTGTGGTGTCCAGATTAAGAATATAGCACCACTCCATCTCCTCCCGTGGATGTCGTAAAAGGTGACTAAGGAACTCCAAACCAGAGGTATAGGCCGCAGCTTCCCTTCTGTGGAACATTAGCCATACTGCGCTCGCCAACCCGCGTGCCATACGTGGTGAGTAGTTACTAGCAATTCATCATTCCGGCCGAATGAAGTCCACTGCTGGACACAGGCCTTCCCGAAAGATACCACAACGACCGATATGGATGTGTTGTTGGTTCATTGGGAGGTTTTGCCATAATTGCCACGCTTGGCAGACGGGTTGCCGATCGCAGTTGAGTTGTTAATGTACTCGAAGGATGCTGCTGCCCATCCTCCGGCTAATCCCTTAGTCGCCTGTTACGACACCCACGGGAGGAGATGGGGTGGTGGTATTCTAAGCCGGCACCACACGGAAATTACCCTCCCCCCAAAAGGTAATGACACAGTTGTGGAAATCCATGGCGTCCTTTGGCTGAAAAGAGAGGTGAGAGAGAACGCGGAAAATCCTGCTGAGCTTGTCCGCTTGGTAGTGAAATTATTAATAGGTGTGCGTTGGTTAAGCTTTCTGCATTATGGATAAGCTTAGCCATGCTCATGCATGCATCATACCCGTGAATGGGTGCCATCTCACAGCTTTTAACTGCTATGGAAATCTAAATGCAATGCAATTTAATTATTTATTCTTATACATAATAAATAATTACATATACAACTTCGAGAAAGAGGTCAATCGTCGAATCCGACTCGGCTGGGCAGCGTTCGGGAAACTTCGCAACGTCTTTTCGTCAACAATACCGCAATGCCTCAAGACGCAAGTCTTTAACCAGTGTGTGTTACCAGTGATGACATATGGAACAGAGACGTGGTCACTCACAATAGGCCTCATAAGAAAGCTCAAGGTCACTCAGCGAGCTATGGAGAGAGCTATGCTTGGTATTTCTCTACGAGATCGAATCAGAAATGAGGAGATCCGTAGAAGAACTAAAGTTGTCGACATAGCTGAAAGGATTAGTAAACTGAAGTGGCAATGGGCAGGGCACATTGCTCGTAGAACTGATGGCCGTTGGGGCACAAAGGTTCTCGAATGGAGACCGCGCACCGGAAAACGCAGCGTGGGACGACCTCCAACGAGGTGGACAGACGATCTGGTGAAGGTCGCTGGGAGTCGTTGGATGAGAGCGGCATGTGACCGCTCGTTGTGGAAATCTAAAGGGGAGGCCTTTGTTCAGCAGTGGACGTCCTGTGGCTGATATGATGATGATACATAAATGTCTGTATTTATCCCTCACATTGGCTTGCATTATCCCCAGATAACTCTTTTCTGAATTATATTGTAATAAGACTACTTTCGCGTATTTAAAAAACTATCTATGCAATTTCTTGCCGGCTCATCTCCATAGGATCAACTAATTGAAACTGAGCAACTAATTAAATTCAGGCTTTTCATAATGTATTTATTGCAATTGTTTCACATAAATTAAAATCTTTGACTTTCAATAATGATTCGATATTTGTAGAGAAATGTCATATGGAAATAATGTGATAGCCCGTCTTCTTCTAAATTAGGTCTGTTCGTATGTAATTTTTCATTCTCTATGAAACTATTTTATAGGTACCAGGTACAGAGGAAAACTGTCAAATACCGGCTTGGTATAATAAAAATGTATTTACAATTGCTCGTTAAAATAACTATCAAAGAAAGTGACTTTCTGCGCATCTTTGTGTGTTATTGTTCCTCTAAAGTTCATTCACGTCTGGACAGTGCAATATCTCGTTATTGTAGACGCAAACCGAATCTTATTACAGCACTGACACTCGAAAGTTTTTAATTATCACTTCCAATCCTATTTTATGGACTAATGCAAACTTTGATATGCCATTCGGCAACATATTTTTCTAACTATTCTTTAAACTAATATCTGTTCGGCGACTGCAAACTGATGTTAGTAATCAAACGCCTTTATTAACACCAATGAAAGCATAATACGTAACGTTACGATTTCGCATCGACCGTGCAACTTTCTTCGTACTATTGTGGTTACGATATAATTAATACAGCCAGCCTGCGGGCTAGTCGGGATACGTATTGATAGAATCTCACTTTGCTTTCATCTCCTATTGTACAAACATTTGGAGTCATTGTGTCTGATAAGGTTTCACTATCGTTAGAATATATCCTGAGATATGCAGCATTACTGTCAACTGACAGCGATACATTTTAATGTTTGAATAGGTTTATTAATAAAGGTAACTTTATAACCCCATGAATTCACTTGCCTTTCATTCCAAAATTACTGACGGAAAAGTTAGGAACTTAACAGTACTAATCTGAGAGATCAATGCAAATTTTTCAGTCCCTAATTAGTAAGTGACATGAAAAAGGGTTCGATAAAGTATTCGATTAACTATAACAAGAATGTACTATAAAAAACTGAGTAACATTAAATCTGCAAAAATCAAAAGGCTCTCGCTTTTAAAAAGCCAGGAATTGTAAATATAATTGTCATTGATAAAATAAACAACAAAGTACACCCTGATAATAAACCGGAAAAAGTTATCGATGAAAAATATGACGTTAATTACAAAGAATAAATGGGCAATTAACCAAATCTAGACAACAATTACAAAAAATACAAACTCTATTAATACCATGTTCGGTATCCGAAGTCGTAAAAATGTCGTACATAAATGGCAACACATCCATTATCAGGTCGAATAGACACCGCTAATAGTGTCGATTATAATCAGACACAAAGCGAGCATTAGAATGACGACAATCCAATCTGTCCGCGTCCACCCACAGGGACTCTCGCGCGGATAATGTGACAGATATCCGAATATCAGTAGTACCCATTTTGTAAAAAGAAAATTACACACTAGTACGTCGTATTGATTCTTCTTTAAGAGTTTATATGTAGCATGTTCATAGGTGAGTAGAAAACGGGCAGCGCGCCCGTGGTGATATGCCGCCGTGTGCGCAGCTTTGCAGGGATTCTTTAAACCCCCCACGAATAATCGTGTAATAAGGTCTTTATTTTCCATTAAATCTGCTTTGAATGCGCCATTCAATGTATTGCTCTAATGGTCTTAATCACTTTCCATTGAAACATCTAGAACCAAAAGCGTGAAACTGTTCCAACTAATTCAATATTCATATTGCCTAACGTTCTGTGAAAACGGTACAGTTTTCGCGTAACTCATATTAAATACGAGTAGAAAGGCGACACGCGATCGAGCCATCATTTTACCTAATTCATCAATTTGTCTTGTAACACAGCATAATTTGGTATCATTTTGGTTTTGAAATCAACTGTCGTATATGAAGATGAATGAGCGTAACATGTGGATTGAACTTTTGTAATGCTGTGTAATTGTCAGGAGCCGGATACGTATCTATAACATAATCTGTAATAGATACTGCAAAACTTCTAAAAATAAAATATCTTCAGCAAGGATTGAATTTGGAAGAGAAATGCCAAAATGTAAACAATTTGATATCTAATACATCTACTAAAGAAACAAAAATAAACCCAGAAAAATTTCCCCTGAACAACGTTTCAGATAAAGTGTCAAAAATGAAATGTGTTACTGCTGAAAACACATTAGATACAACAAAAATCCCTGTATCTAAATGTTCTACTTCTTCAACAACAGAGAAAACTAAAACTGTTATTCCAAGCGAGATAGTGAATCCAGTAACTGTCACACCAGCCACCACAAAATCCACTTCAGTAAATAATTCAACCAAAGGCAGCGATGTGACAGAGCAAGCAGATGCAGTAGCCAAAAATAAAACTGCAAGGATTGAATTTGGAAGGGAAATGCCAAAATCACCACTACTGCTAGCCGGATTAGGGTTTGTGGTCGTTTCTATACTTGCTTTCACCCTATTCATGAGACACCATGTCCAGTATTGGACTACGAAAGGCTGCTAATTATAATGATGATGACCTTACAACTATTACGCAATCAACAAATTACTTCCACTTCATCATGACCAATTAGAACATATTTTACAAGTTCATATGTAAGTGGGCGCCATGCGATACCATATCGGTCTAGTTGTACCACCCACAACCTCAGACGATTTTCTCCACATAGTAAGGTTAGAAATCAAAAGTCTACTTTCGCTATCGATTCGGTATAATTAATACAGATATAAAATAGTGTCCAGCGAATTGGACAACAGAAAATGTTAAATTGTTATATGTTAAATTTTAATTTGGATTGATGGGTCGTTTCATAGGTTTGATAGCGTCTTTATGATTGTATATTTTATTGTTGGTTCGCGATAGATTGACATTAAATCCTTCTGTGAAACAGTTTCACGTTTAAAATGTATGTTTCCATTTGAGGCTTATTGAAGCCTGCGCCTTTTTATATTTGTGATTGAAATAAATAATCGTATATGCAAACTCAAGTTATGAACGCATCACGTAATTTTTGGCTAAAGTTTCAACAATGTTAAAGATGTTCTATGGATGTTCTTAATGAATGAATGATTAGATGAATGAATGAATTATTATTTAGACTATGAAGTCGGCCCGTACATTCTTGAACTTTATTAGCAGATAAGGAAGTTAAGGAAAGTACACATATATTATGATATAAATTAATTTCAGACATAATAAACTTATCTTTATTACATACAGCTCCAAGCAAAGCCAATCCAAATGATATATATGTTTTAAATGATGACGACTTAGTGCATAATGCAGACTTTCATTTCATTATTTTAGTTGTTTTTATAGCCGAGCAGAGAATTTATGAGCGATGAAAGTGTTGAAGTGGCTTGAGGAAGCAATATCGACACCATTATAAGATGAATTGGACACATGGTAACTTTTTTAAGCCTCTTTGTATTAAATTAAATTTCCGTATCATATAAGTTACCCTTTAGACTTTTATATTTATTTATAGACTTTCTTTCTTATATTGTATGGGAACTAATTAAGTTTTTTAGTTCTGCTGTAACACGTATTTATGTTTGCAAGTTAAATTAGATTAAAGCTTTTACTTTTTTAATCGAGGAAATCATTCATCTTTAATGTACCGTGGGACGTTGCATTATTTGGAAGGATTTGGAGTGTTGGAAACGAAATGCAAGTGATATTAAACGATTACCTTTTTCTTAAAAATTGCGATAAGAAATTCTTTCTTCAAAAAATAAAACCGATACTTCCAACTCGATGAATTTCTGACAGCATATTTGAAAGACTGCTCAAATAACATACCGGAAAGCATCCGATCCAGTTAGGTTCTTACAAATATATGTATAATAACTCCATTGTTGTCATGTTTGTTTATTGGACACATCGGCCGGTGGTCGATTGACCCCTTACATCACGCAATCGAATTGTTTGCACAACAACCCCATTATCCGTTGTTTGATATTGCAAAATGATTCAACGATATTTTCGTTTTCGCCAGATAGAGTTTCGATGCATTGCGACATTGGAATTCCATTTAAGATGTCATTTTTATGTAGGTCTTTCGTTATTGCAGTTTTGGTCCAGCTGACTGCTTCAATGTGCATGTAAGTTAGTAGATTGTTTTATGTTCCTAACGCCTGATGTGATACCAGCTCACTTATAGATGTTCTGATTTCATAGAACTTTACCATGTTGACTCTACTTAACTTACATGTCTCGTTATGGTGAACTAGTTGTAAAGTGAGATAGATTTGTATATTTATCTTCGTTTCTTTTCAGCATAGCGCAATCCATTTCTGGACGTAATGTTTAAGTTCTTTTTAAGTTGAGGGCTAGATACCAACCTACTGTATGAATGTAACTAGTGTGTTAGTTTTTTAATTATGAATTAAGGATTTTTTTGGCCGTAGACATGACAGCTCCATTATTATAAATTACATAGTATAACTCATATCACTGTTTTAAATACTATAAAGAAAATGTAGTAATTAAGTATTAATGTACTTCACAAAAACTTCTTTAACTAAGAAAAAATGCTGTATCTAAAGTTGGTTTAGCAAGAATACTGTGACAAACTCCAACATCCAGCTTATTTTGTTACAGGCGCAATCCATCAAGACATGTTTACTCCGCTTATTTCACAATTCGGTGAATCTACTCTCTTGAGATGTGTAAGCTTTCTCGATGGATAGTGTCCAAATCGAAGTCTACGTGCCAACATGGCTGGTCAATCTCACATCCCTAAATCTGAAATATTTAACTTGTTATCCCACATAACAAATATAAAGAGATCTTTCTTCTAACATACAAATAATCAAAACAGTAAAAATGAATACGGCTTCGAAAATGTCTGTATCAATGTTTATTTCATATTGAGCACCATTTTGTTTTGTCATACGTTTTATTTTATAACATGTGCAACCTATTATGTGTCCATTGTTTGGTGGGCTGTCAGTCAACCATGACTCGTGTTTCCGACTTCCGTTCCGAAGGGTCTGGCAGTAATTAAATTATGTACGTTTGACATGCAATGTTTACTGTTTACAAACATTGTTCATTGTATTGATTGTATGGGGATCGTCATCTTAAATATATATTTTTCAGGTTATATGTGTTCAGATTTGTGTTTCGATTTAGGTTTCGTCATTAGTAGCTGCAGCAATTACGCATTATTATAAATTAATTCGTGTGATATTGTAAATCCGGTTTCTGCGATTAAGTAATAGATTTTTACCACACCATTACAATTACCTTTACATATTAAGCCAGGATATATGATTTCGTCTAGGCTGCGGTTTCCATTCATCTTTTAGTCGGAATTATAACCCTGGCTTTAGCCTTCAGACTCAAAACGACCGTTGTCTTTGTTCGTAATAATCTACAATTTTACAGCATCATTATATCGTCATGCTTTTTGTTTCGCAGATGAGTATCATTCTAAGCACTACGAGGTTTATATAGATTACTCTGTTCAGCATAATTACCTTTATCTCACAGCTCATTTGTAACGAGTACAAACAATGTCAACTAGAAAGTACTTATATATCTCTCTGCAAAAGCATATTTGCATCGCGTTTTGACGTCGGAATTCAAAAAGTTTTGAGGAAAAGATGGAAGATTTAGTTTCGATAAGAGATAAGCCACTTAGTGCGAAATAATATTATAATCTCACCTTTCCCTTATACATTGTTGCACAACAGCGCAGCGTGAGAAGTGAATAAGAATAATGAGACATTGTGGCTGCTCTGAGTCTAGAAGAATGTTTTTGAGATGGTTCAGTGGATTAATTGCTTAGAGATCGTCTTAATCAGACTGAGACCAGTGAATCTCCTGAGAAATAGACAGCACTTGGTAGCCAAAGCATTCCAGGAATGCTTTCGAGCGAGTTGCTTTGTAAATTTATAACTATTGCGGGTAGTATTTCATCTGTTAATTATAGTGATAATGGCATGGAGCCATCGGTGTTTGGGTCATGATTATGTTCGCACGCGTCACACATTACGTTTGTGTCTACTGCTGAAGATGGAGCTCCTAACAGACCCCTAAAAACAGTCGTGAGGCAATATTGACATATTCACCATTGCCAAGGGTTGGCCAACGGATTGCTAAAAATATAGTCTATTATTTTCCCTTTCGTCGTCTTTACGACACCCACTGGTCAATAAGATTTTTAGTCTCATTTATTTTGATCGTTGTTTTTCTCACGTATCTGTTACAAAGCATACTTATCTTTCAACACTGCTATATCCCTTTCATAAAAATAAAAGAAATCATTTTTTTTATAAAACTATTACACGTGTTGAAATCGTTGCACGCACTGTTTTCGCCGCATACGCATTGTTTACTAACAAAAGATTTTATATGATATTGAATAACGAACGACAGTTGCATTTGATTATATAACCGGCGCCGGCGCCGCCGACTTCGCTGCGTCAGTTACCTGTGCCTGAGCGTAAGTTTTGTCAGTTGTTAAAGCTGTGTTTGCATTTATCTAGTGATTATGTGAGGAAAAAACGCAAACCCATAGAAGAACTGTAAATCTATACAAATAAATAAAATTGAAGTGTCTGTTTGTAATGTCAAAATAACAGCTTTTTACTGAATGCATATGAAATTATATACGGTACATATAACAAAAAAACAATTTTGAAATTTTTTGTCTGTCTGTCCGTCTGTCTGTCTGTTTGTTCCGGTTAATCTCCGAAACGGCTGGACCGATTTTGACGTGCCTTTCGTTGGCAGATAGCTGATGTTATAAGGAATAACATAGGATACCTTTATTTTAGAAAAAAAAATAGGGCTCCGCGCAAAAAAAATTCAATCCTTGAAATCCAATATATATTTCTATGTCAAATGTCTATGTCGAAGTACTCTAAATTTCTTTTAAGTTAAACGCGGGTGAAACCGCGTGTTCCAGCTAGTTGTTTATAAAATGTGCAGTAAGGCCTCTATGGATGGACGTCTTGAGACGCTATGTGGACTCCTTGCGCTTTATTTAAGTAGATTATATTTTTACACAAGAATCTACGGATTGGTTACTGATACCACTGACTAATAATTATAAGATAAAAAAAAACGTAACAACAAACACTCTTCTTTTTTCTATTATTATAATGATCGGTCATAGCGGATTGGTAATCACATTATGTTGTTATTAGCGTACGGGAGGATGGTGGTGCTCATCCACTTGATACAAACCCTTAGTCGCCTTTTACGACACCCATGGGCGGAGACGGGTAGTCTATTCTTTGCCGGGAACCTCATGGATGCGGAAGTAATTGTGAATAAGGCTCACCCACCATTTATGCCATTTCTGATTCGTGTGGCCTATTGACACACATTTTAATACTGTTGTTTCATTCAAATGAAAAGCACATTCCAATTTCAAATTATGTAACTTTCACACTACAATCTAAATTTACTCTCGCGTCACACAACCCGTGAGACAATACCGTCATATTCCCATAGCAAGATGAAAGCTATTCAATTACAGGGGTGTCAGCGAGACAGCGGAATGAAGTCCCATTTGAACTGGAGATCGGGTTGAAACGGGGCTCATATTGCGAAATGTTTTGCGTCCCTGACGGGAATGTGACATGATTGCGAATGTTTAGGGTCAAGAATTTTTATCTTATGTAATTAAGGAATACTTTGTGCGTAAAGTAGATCGAGCAGAGCCATGCGGGGCCAGCTACGAATTGCAACAACCCATCTCATCCCGTGGGTGTCGTAAAAGAGACTATGGGATTAGCCGGAGGACGGGCAGCAGCGTCCTTCGAATGCATTAACAACTCAACTGCTATCGCCAACCCGCCAAGCGTTGCGATTATGGCAAAACCCCAAAGAGCACCCAACTTGCCTAGACAGCTCTTTGTGATTAGGAGGAGGATATGCCTCTCCCAAAGATCCCAACAGTGGACTTTATTTGTCCGAAATGAAAGTAGATTAAAATATTCAACTTTATTTCAACGTGACAATCAGTAAGTAGGTTTACGGGGAACGACTTTATTTAAAAAAAAAAAAAATTAAAAAAGCTTTTTCACACAAAAAAGGTCTGTGTTAAAAAAAGACATTACAGCGGCGTGTTCTTATTTTTATGACATCTATACAAATAAGTAAAATTGAAGTGTCTATTTGTAATGTCAAAATAACAGCTTTTTATTAAATGCATATGAAAGTATATACGGAACATATAACAAAAAATGCATTTAATTTTTTTTTGTCTGTCGGTCTGTCTGTCTATTTGTTCCGGGTAATCTCCGAAACGGCTGGACCGATTTTGACGGGACTTTCACTGGCAGATAGCTGATGTTATAAGGAATAACTTCGGCTACTTTTATTTTAGAAAAATAATCAAAGTTCCGCGCAAAAAAATAAAACCCTTGAAATTCAATATATATATTCTATATCAAGTGCCTATGTCAAAGTACTCTAAATGTATTTTAAATTAAACGCGGGTGAAACCGCGGGTCCCAGCTAGTATAGTATAAAATTGTGAAAAGGAACCAGTATTTTCTTTGTGATTGAATGGCAAATTATAATTATTAAAGCGAAAAAAGGATATTACAACTTCACTTTATATAAACGTTATCCCCATAACCTGCTGATTTTCCCTTGAAATAAAGTTTATTATTCTTTTGGACCGTATATAAGGACCAAAAATCAACTGCGGTAAGATTTCCGTGTGGTGTCCGGATTAAGAATATAGCACCACTCCATCTCATCCCGTGGATGTCGTAAAAGGCGACTAAGGGAATCTAAACCAGAGGGATGGGCAGCAGCGTCCCTTCTGAGAAATGGTAGCCATACTGCGCTCACCAACCCGCCTGCCAAGCGTCGTGAGTATTGGCAAATACCCCCTAAAATGATGACACAGTTGTGAAAATCAGTGGGGGAGGTCTTTGTTCAGCAGTGGACGTATAAATGGCCGATATGAAGGTTTATGATCCTTTGCTCTTGACATTGGCACTTCGCCTTGTTCCAGTTAAAAATGAATTATTGAAATGAGCAATGCGACATAATAATATTATTTATAGTAAAGACCGTGTTATTTTTCTGAATGTTTATGATCCATGGCAATCAGCTATTATTATTTTTCTCGACATACTCATATCTTTGCTTTTCTGTGCGGAAATATAAATAATTCTAATGGAAATGTTGATAAGAAAAATTGTACCGATAGTGTTGAATACTAAACTCACTCTATTACCTCCAACGATTGTATTTATATTTTTATGTAAATAGACGCGTTTGCGTAAGCGTGATAATTTGAACCCGTTACATTGCCCGCGGTCACGTGTCGCCTGTTCGTGACCACCGGAGATGTCTGTTATACAAACTTACGGAAAATTTGTAGTATTTCAATTGCAGCTTATTGTTTATGTTTTCATATGCTTTGTTGCTAAGTCCGTCCCTCATCGTCCATAGTAGAGACTACCGCACTGTACGCTTAATGTACAAGTGCACCGCAGTGTACGCTTAATGTGCAAGTGCACCGCAGTGTACGCTTAATGTGCAAGTGCACCGCGGTGTACGCTTAATGTACAAGTGCACCGCAGTGTACGCTTAATGTGCAAGTGCACCGCAGTGTACGCTTAACGTACAAGTATACCGCATTGTACGCTTACTGTACAAGTGCACCGTAGTGTACGCTTACTGTACAAGTGTGGTATAGTGTACGCTTAATGTACAAGTGTAAAGTCGGTCTTAATGTCGTAGACTATTTTTACCGATGACGACCTAATATCGTCTTTCTTTCATGCAGCGTAATGCTGAATATTTCTTTGTCCCTATTGCGGCATAGCACTTGTTCCTATGCGTGAGGTGTCCGGATTAAGAATATAGCACCATTCCTTCTCCTCCTGTGGATCTCGTAAAAGGCGACCAAGGGCTCCAACCAGCTCTGCTAACCGTATTGTCGTCAATTTGGGGGAAATTACCAGTACTGGTGACGCTTGGTAGTGGTTTGGTGAGCTAAGAAGGGCTGCTGTTCCACAGAAGGGACGCTACTGCCCATCCCTCTAGCTTAGAGACCCTTAGTCGCTTTTTACACTCCCGAAAGAAGATGGAGTGGTGCTATATTCTTAAACCGGACACAACACGGAGTAATGATAGACGCGAGAGTATAATTCCGCAAACATACAAAATAAAATTCATAAACAAATACTTTTCAACATCAATCAACAAAAACTTAAACAAAATTGTAATAAGGCCATTGAACCGAAATTCTCAATTGTAAAAACCCACCGATGACAAAAAGTGTGACAATGAAATAACAAAACAAACATTAATAAACATCCGAGCAAAGAAGCATCGATAGCGTTAAATTGTTTTTAACGGTAGTATGGTGATTCTGTTTTCTTAATAACCATATCTGTCATCGTGTTAAAATGATAAGTGGACAGTGTCAAAAATGGTTAAAAACCAGAAGAAATATGTTTTTCTTTCTTGGAAACTGTAACCTATCGGAAAATGAGGTTTCCTAAAGGTGCGCTGCAGGCTATTTATTGCCCCGTGATAATCGCCGAACACAGTAGAGCAATTAGATGAAAGATCTGGTCATATCAGTCAATACGTTTACAACGCCTGTCGAGCAACATTGCCCCATATCGTCGGTTGCCGTATGATGCTTCGTGTTGCCGCGATACATCAATTTTAATTGCCCGGTGTATTAACATTGACTTCAACAGTAATTTCAATTCTATATCAATACCTAAATAGTTCAAGTTAAATTGTATCCACACCACATTGGCTGATACCTAGGTACCTATCTCCGGCGCACACTGGGCAGTCAGCTCCGTCACCAACTTTGCTGTCTTGAAAAGAAAGAAATAAGAATGAAAGAAACAATTTATTTTTACACCAACAACAACGCACACTCGATATAAATTAAATACATAAAGCAAAATTGGAACAACACTAAGAAGAGGAATAAACTGGCAACACATTTTTATTTTACAATAAAATCAGTACCTCAGATACAAAAAATTACATTTTACATCATCATATCAGCCACAGGTCGTCCACTGCTGAACAAAGGCCTCTCCCTTAGATTTCCACAACGAGCGGTCACATGCCGCTCTCATCCAACGACTCCCAGTGACCTTCACCAGGTCGTCTGTCCACCTCGTTGGAGGTCGTCCCACGCTGCGTTTTCCGGTGCGCGATCTCCATTCGAGAACCTTTTTGCCCCAACGGCCATCAGTTCTACGAGCAATGTGCATACTAGATTAAAAAACGTTCTAATCTTTTCATCACGGAATGAGCTATTTCCGTCTGAATATAACTTGTGCCGACATGAGAGAAAAAATCCACATAGGACAGCACGGGCGCCGGCAGGAATATTTTCAGGGAGATGCATCTGCATCTATACATTATGCTTTTAATAATAAACTATAACATTACACGTACCTCCATAAAATTAGGCATTACGTCATGTCGATTTAATGTATTGTAATTAGACGGCCGTAGACCGTACTTGTCTTTTCTTCCATGACAGTGCTAGGAGGTGCAACATGGTTCTTTGTTTTGACATTGGACTTTATTCTCAAGCTTTCTCGAGAAAAGACCAGCTCATTAACACCACCGGAAGTACTGGTCAATTCTAAATTTTAGATACTATGATCATTTTCATAATATTATAATTTACACGCATAGTATTTCATATATTTTCATCATCTAAAATGTCCTATGTGTATGTAAATCGCGAACGGATACTGTAACAACGCGTTACGTAACGCTTCGAATAGCTTGCCCGTTGACAGCCGGTGACATTCCTGCGCTCGCACAGCAAGCACAACAAGCAGTATTTACCATTGTCAGGCGTTAACTTAGTCAATTTGTGGCAGTGCATTGGTTTGAGGCAGGAAAGATAGCGGTTTGTCTTTATAATCTCAATTAGCTGTGTAGTGTGGCTGTGTACCCGCGGGTCAAAAGAGGTATTTTTAATGCATTTCTAACCGAGATAAAACTAAGGTTAAGGTTATTATTCTTCTTTTTTTATATTATGGACCTCCGACATGAGGGTATGTTTGTATGAGTTATGCCCCTCCGTTAAACGTAAATATTTAATATTAGTTAGTGGTAGGTATGCTACGAGGAATGATCAATAAAAGTCATAAGCCATAATCTAAGAGAATAAGAAGAAGACACTAGAGAGCAAGTTTGTCGGTCGCGAATTAATGTATTAGATTGCGAGAAGCGAATAGTAAAAGAATAAATAAATTAATTTGCCGTGTGGTGCCGGCTCAGAATGCCACCACCCCATTTCATCCCGTGGGTGTCGCAAAAGTCAACTAAGGGATTAACCGGAGGATGGGCAGCAGCGTCCTTCGAGTACATTAACAACTCAACTGCGATCGCCAACCCGTCTGCCAAGCGTGGTGATTATGGCAAGACCCCCAAATGAGCACACAACACACCATATCGGTCGTTGTGGTGATCTTTGGGGGAGGCCTGTGTCCAGCAGTGGATTTAATTCGGCCGAAATGAAAAATGATGAATGAAAAATAATATTCTTTAAGAGTTTTATGTGAGAATCCCGCACCTCGCCTACCATCATCGAGCACGTTCACCCTCACAGTATTATAAAGTTTAGAACTTTATCATCATCATCACATCAGCCAAAGAACGTCTACTGCTGAACAACGGCCTCCCCCATACATTTCACCAACAGCCACCCGCATCCACCGACTCCCAGCGACCTTCACCAGGTTGTCTCTCTATCTCGTCGGAGGCCGTCCCACGCTGCGTTTTCCGCTGCGCGGTCTCCACTCGAGAACCTTTCGGCACCTAAGACCATCAGTTCTACGAGCGATGTGCCCCGCCCATTGCTTCTTCAGCTTACTTCCTACTACTACATCCTATCAGCTATTTCGATAACTTTAGAAGTTTAGATTTATAAGTAAACAAAAAGTTTTTGTATAGTTTTACACAAAGTGAACTATGCCCTTTTGTTCCGTGCGTGTCGTAGAGGGCGACTAAAGTAATGTCAGAAAAGGGGACTTGCATATTATTGATTTATTAATTTATTAGGATTTTGTCCATATTCCATCCAGTCCATATTGCACTGCATTGTATATTATAACTAATCATAATTAAAGAAAAATATGCACCTAAAAAGGGGCCGTGTTAAGAAGTGAAATAAACTGAGGATACCTGGATCTGATGGTCTGTGCCCCTAGTACGAGTTTCTTTTCTCGATCGAAACGTAATAGTAAACTACATAGTTACCGCGTTCGGCTCTGCGATTGGCCCGCACCAAACTCATCAACCAATCGGAACGCCGAACGCAGTAAACGTGTAGTTTACTATTACGTTTCGATTGCAAAATGAAACTCGTACTAGGGGTACTGAACTCGCCAACACCGTGCCAGGTGATCAATGATCGTTTCTTCTTATATGTCTTTGTCTATAGTAATCTCTTAAGTAATCTCTTAGGTTTTCTCGATTATTACACATTATAAATGTAACACTTTTAAACGGATTGCACCGCGTATATTATAGATTTTAGTTTTTCCTTACGTTTCGAACACTTTGCAGCATTCGTGGTCGCAGGTTTGCCCTGCAGTGGGACAGTAACATGCTGATATTATTAGGTATTATATTAAAAACCTCTGCTACCTTTGAATGTATAGGCAAACAATTGTAAAATTTTTGTTGTTTCTTGTTGCTTCTTCGCATAAGAGCCTTAAAATCATATGTAACTATGTTTGAAATAACCATACCAATATTTATTTTTTTACTGGGCCCAGTGGAATTTCTACATGAACTTCCTCGGCCCCAGGGGAACGATGAAGGGGCATGCCAAACTCCTACCGGCTAAAACCAGATTTGAAATAACATACAGACACTTCATATTATAATATAGAGAAAATCGAACAACCATAATCAGTACGATTTAGTTTCGTAGTCTTATCCCTAATTTCGACGCACCAAATATCGGCGCCGTGGCTTAGTTGGTTAAAGCGCCTGTCTAGTAAACAGGAGATCGTGAGTTCGAATCTCGCCGGGGCCTTTGTGGGTGTACATTTTTGTCTGTGTAAAAACTAATGAAAGTAATAGACACCATTTATATATAATTATATTTAATTGAGAACATAATCATAAAATGTTTAAGACATAGGTACTTATTTCTAAATTTGAAGAAATTCGCACGTGACAGTACAAACTCAACATGAATGTCAACTAACAATAGTTATATTTAAATAATCAAAGTTCATAACGTGTACCATTCCGAACTAAAGTTTTGCATCAGGAAGACTCGTTGGCGACACAAGACGCAGATCGGCGTCCATTCTGCCGTCCTTTATTTGCATAACACTTTCTATTTCCGCTAGATGGCGCTCTACAGACTACCTGTTACGTAAGAATTCTGAATAGGCAAGTTTACACTTACTGTATTTTGTAAACAATGATGCCTATACTTTTGTTATTGTTTCAAATTTGCATGAGTTTCGGTGTGAAAGGAAAAGTTTATCTAATCTTTTGTTGCTAACACACTTGTATCTTCATGTTTAATGTTATAACAGAATTGCGATATTGAAGCTACTTTGCATAATGGAAAACTTTAATAACTTCTAAAAATTATGAGAAATAATGTAGTACCTATATATGAAGAACAGAATTACACGATAAAACAATACCGAAATGAGATATTTTGTGAACACATATTTTAATATTAATAATAATTTATTTCAGATAAAAATCCATACAATTCAATTCAAATTACAAACAAATATATAAACATAGAAATGATTAAATTAGTATTTTGACATGTCAATAAAGGCAAATTAATTAAAATAACAAATCAAATTAAGTAAGCATTTGAAAATTTGAAAATAACTAAAAAAAAAATAAGTAACATTACAAATAACTAAGAACATAAAATCAATCGCATGTCAAAATGAAATACAAATAAAAATTTAAATTATAGGATATGGGGAGGCGCTAACGTGTAGTCGCATCCACTTCTGCAATAATGGCGAATCCCACCGCTCGGACAACACGCTCAGGATACCGTTCGTACTGATTTTAACTGATTACGATTTAGCTTATATTTAACCCGTTCAAAATGAGACTTGGATTATTATTAGTACTAGTTGTACTCGTATTCTTGAATCTTATTAAGAAGCGTACAGTTTATTTTATTTTAAACCAGTCCCCCAACATTTGATTTTCTCTTGTATCATCGGTTTAGTCGCCAGACATAAATCTTACCAATTACATCATTAGGTGATACATGCCTTATGTTTTTATTTTGTTTTTTTACTGTGTTATGTTGGATTGCTGGCTGCACTGTTTTTAAGTCCATTCCGGTTGCCAATCGGGAAACTGTTTTACTTAGTTCGTTTTATTTTATTTATTTTATTATATTTCTTTGTTATCCTTTGTATGTATTTTATAACCACTATTGTTGTGTCCTTAAGGTGCAAAGAATAAATTGATTTTCTTTCTTTCATACAAACTCTTGTTCCTTGCGGAAATCGAATCAGTGAGCGAGTCACCGCGCCACTGTGTAAATACATTATCTTTTCGCTAAATAGTATTAAGGTTTAATTACATTAAAATTATGTCTTGTCAAACAACAACATAAATACCTAAGTATTGTTGAAGTGTCCTCAATAATATCACAATTTAATATTCTATAAGTCCATAATAGAATTAATTTATTTTTATGATTGTCGTATGTTCCGTTACATCGCATGTAGAATGAACCTATATTTTACCTATATATACGTGTCGATACATTTTAGTTCTGATTTACAATATTTCGCATTCAGTCATTCGTCTGTTGTATAAAACATTAGCTTCCTCAGGGTTGTCACTACTCAACGAGGGGACCTGACAGCTGTGATTTATGTTCTCTTGAATATTTAGCAGCCGACAGGAGATATTGAGGTTTGGTGGCCCTACAAGGGTATATTAATAAAAGTCGTAACCTGGGCACGAATTGGGATGCTAGTATATAGTTATTCTTACGAGAAAGACAAAAAATGGAAATTTCATTTCCAACTGTATCTATGTTATTATTGTATTATGTTTGGATTCAATGTGCAAAGATAAGAAACAGGTTAAAATTTCACTATTATTATTTTACCGTCGGATTTTTTTATAGTGTCCAATTTTTTGTTTTAATATCAATATGATATTGATTTACCTATTTAACATTATTATTTCTTTTAGAATATTAATGAGAGTGTAACGTATCAATAGCTTAGGCAAAGTCTATTGCGGAGTGACACTTGAAATGAAGTTTACTATTACCGGTTTGGCTTTCATATTAAGAGAAAGAGTTGTTTGCCGACGAAAGTTATCAATTCTAACGAACAATAGACAAAATTCTGTATCGGTAGAATGCCCAGCACTCCAATTACAATTCTCATTACGTTCGTGCATGTTCAAAGTTTAATTAATATATTTGAAAATGTTATATTGTTTTAATATAACATTGGATACACAATTTTAGTTGGCAGCCATGTTATCTGACAAACACAAGCTACATCATACAGATTTTCAATATATGAAATGATTACCATATCAAAGACCATCAAGCATGCTGCGCCTTTGAAGTCTCCTTTAAAAAATGGATGTGTTTTCAAAAAGTAAAACAAACATGCGTCATTATGGACTTTCTTAGAATATTGTTCGTTTACGTGAGCCGTCTTGCTTTGTGATGCAAATTAACGTATTCATAAGATGACGACGTTGAAACAGAAGCGACGATATGAGTTACGGACTTCTAAATTATGGCTATATGGTGGTTTTGTCTGTGGTGTTGTGTAATGATCACAGACGTTAGACTTGTCTTATTTATGAAAAGAGTAGTTAGTGAGGTATATGATGATGAAAATTTCTTAGAGGTATTTTTATCTTTACGCTCAGAAGCTTTTACTTTAGTGATATTGGTCTTCGTGCTGAATTCAGCAATATATAATAATATAAGGTTCAGAATTGATAATTATCAACCAACGTATTGAATAATCAATAATATGATTTGGGTAACTTATCAGTCCGTGTGGTGAATATAGTACCACTCCATCTCCTCCCGTGGATGTCATAAAAGGCGACTAAGGGAATCTAAACCAGAGGGGTGGGCAGCAGCGTCCCTTCTGTGAAACGGTAGCCATACTGCGCTCACCAACCCGCCTGCCAAGCGTGGTGAGTATTGGCAAATACCCCCCAAAATGATGACACAATTGTGAAAATCTATGGGGGAGGCCTTTGTTCAGCAGTGGACGTATAAATGGCCGATATGAACAGTCCATAGTTATAGTTCTTAAATGCCTAAACGAGCGAAAAGTGCATAGTAGTCTAAAAGCGAATCTTTTGTAACTATTATGGAAAACATCTGCTTCAAGAAATTTCTTGTTTATACTCTAAATGATCGTAGCACATATTATCCTTCCAACCTGCGGGCTATTTAACGTTCGAAGCGTCCCTCGGTCCGTTCTTAATTCGTCTAATGCAATTTAAAGTGCGTCCGCCGCGTCGGTCCGTGTCCATATGGTTAATTAATTTGATTTGTCGCCTGTCCCCGCATGGATTGCGCACCCAAAACATTGTGTACAGAATGTTTGAAATTGTTGTGTTGATGTTTAAGTGGTTAGTATATGAGGGTGAAAAATCTGTGTTTAGGGCTTATTATCGTCCACTGCTCGTATTAGTGGTGTACGATTTCATGGGTCTTTTCAGAGGCGTCTAAAAGATTAAGTTTCTATAATAAAGCAAACAAGTGAATAGGCAACATTGCTGAGTTTCTAAGTGGTTTCGTTAATGTGTCTGGTTTCGAAGTGTGAATGGCCGTCACTCCTTCAGTGACTTACATGTAGAACTTCGCGCTAAAGATCACCGTCTAAGACCGTCTTGTTCTTCTTCTCTTAGATTATGGCTTCTGTAGAGTATCTTCCATAATTTCGCCAATGTCAAGTATAAGGCAACGTCGTAAGGTGTTTAGATGAATAAATCTTTACATATTCATAAAATATTTTTCAAAAATGAAAAAAAATCTAAAAATTATGTTGGCAACGTCGTACGGTTCAATTGTTATTTTTTTTTCGTCTTGACCGCCGATGAAATTATTGGGATTGACATTTACGAATCATGTGACCGTTTGAAATAGATTTACGATTAATTATAGATATAAAGAATATTTCTTTATTATTACAGTACGGCTGCCGAGAGAATGCGTTCCTTACATTTGTTAATTGGTCTAGTTTCTATTATATTAAATATTTAATTTCGTCGTCGTTTCGGCCGAATGAAGTCCACTGCTGGACACAGGCCTCCCCCAAAAATCACCACAACTACCGATATGGGTGTGTTGTGGGCTCATTGAGGGGTTTTGCCATAATCGCCACGCTTGGCAGACGGGTTGGCGATCGCAGTTGAGTTGTTAGGACGCTGCTGCCCATCCCCCGGTTAATCTCTTAGTCGACTTTTACGACACCCACGAGAGGAGATGGTGGTATTCTGAGCCGGCACCACACGGCAATATTTAGTTTAGCGCTGAACTATTTAAGTTTATTGTGTTGACGTTAAACATTAAATCATATTATATATAATCACGAGACAGACAGACAGTTGGACACCACGCACCGAAAAACGCAGCGCGGGACGGCTCCAACGAGATGGACGGACGACCTGGTGAAGACACCCGGGAGTCGTTGGATACGGGCGGCATGTAACTGATCATTGTGGAAATGTATAGAGAGGATTTTGTTCAGCAGTGAACGTCCTACGGCTGATGTGATGATGATGATGTATGGTTCACAGACACAAATGCAGGCCATACAAATGTGTGTTCTGGACGGGAATCAAAATTTTACTTTACTTAATAGGAATGAAAAGCACCACCATGTATTTATAACGAGCGTATGCAACAATTGAATGTCATTCTCGACTAATTTAATCGAATTGCCCTACACCTAAGTACCAAACAACAATGAAGGTGACATACTTACAAATATGTTTATCATAATGTACATTTGTAGAGATTTTACAACATACATAACACCGTTTTAGGTGCAAGCTCTTTCGAAACCCCTCCCGAAAGATTACACTATTTGCCACTGAATCTGTTTTCTGATTTCTTTTTCTACTTCCTGCCCTGGTCTCAAGTTACCAAGTAACTGCGGTCGGCGCAAAATTAAGTATTCCAAAGGTTTTGGACAGAAAGGGGGTTACAGTCGTCCGCCTCATCATTTCAGCCGAATACCTATTTGTTAACCCCTTTAATAAATACCCTTTGGCACAGTGGCTAGTTATTTGGCCTTCTGCGCTATGGGTCGCGGATTCGATTCCCGGACGAAACAAATATTTGTAAGACCTACAAGTAGTTGTTATGGGTTTTGCAATTCGTGCTTGTTGCATGCATGTTCGTGATAGTGAGATTTCAGTCTATGGTGACTGTTTAACGTCGTAAGATAGGGCCTCGAGTAAAGAAAATATAAAAATATGTATTTATTCCGTTATTTCTAACTTCCTATAAGCGTATCTAGTAGAATAATTAGATGCTTATCTATCAATCAGTGACCTTCTAAAAGTGTCAACCTGTGTTACTTATCAGTCTGCGTTTACCTTGGGAAAATACAGACTGGTGGGTCTGTCTTCCGGAATTATAGGAAATAGGGAGATAGCCTTCGGTAAGGACTTATTGTAGTTCACAGTACAGTGTGTGACGAAGTCATCCTTAATCTTCATTTCAATCAACCTCTTTCATGACTTCATACCTTTTATCTCCATCACTGTCCACCTCATGATTCATTCTTTATTCAAATCAAAATTTGAATTTATTATGTGACGTAGAGTCACTCTTCATACTTTGATCTTTATCTCATTATCACATTGGATTCAATTCTGAACGCTAGTGGTTCGACACGCAGCTGTCGCTCTGACAAATAGTCTCCTGCAATATTGAAATTACTTATTTTTAAATAGCTTAATTTGTGATAGTAAGCTATATTTAAAAAATATAAACATCACTATGAAGTGAATTCAACAACATATTGCGAAAAAATTATGCCACCTGTGTTTATAGACGATGCACGAAGTATACTGCAACTGTGAGAGAAAAAGACGTTTTGTACGTACCCTAAATCGATATTGTGAATAAAAAGTAGTGTTTGGTTTTATTTTTTATTACGCGGTCTAATTGCGGCCGGCGCGCCGTTTTGTAGTGTAATAAATTAATAATGTTCGTGTATGGCGCGTCTGTTTGTAAAATTCCATTGGCATCTCCAACCATGCGTCTGTAAAGGTGACCAAGGGTTGATGTCAAGAGTATGGGCAGCAACATCATCCCGCTAACCGCTCATTCTAGTGATCATTGGGAGGCCCATGTTCTGCAGTTGACGTTTTTATGCTGATGTGTGTGTATGGTCGTACGTACGTCCGTGTGGTGTCCGGATAAGAATATAGCACCACTCCATCTCTTCCTGTGGATGTCGTAAAAGGCGACTAAGGGAATCTAAACCAGAGGGATGGGCAGCAGCGTCCCTTCTGTGAAACGGTAGCCATACTGCGCTCACCAACCCGCCTGCCAAGCGTGGTGAGTATTGGCAAATACCCCCCAAAATGATGACACAGTTGTGGAAATCTATGGGGAGGCCTTTGTTCAGCAGTGGACGTATAAATGGCCGATATGATGTGTGTATGGATTGACTTGGAACTGAAGTGGTATGAGTATACCCAAGCTTGCCTTCAGCGTCCCCCGATAATGGTTTAAATACCTGAAGGCAAATTCTCAATATTAGTTTACACTGTGACTGAAAGTTGACCGAACTGACATTTAATTACAAATTGAAATAAAAATAAAACTGCTCCTTTATCCGTCTCGTTTCAATATGATCTCAATCTAGTCTTATTTCAATCTCAGCTTTCAAGTTTATTTAAGGAAGGGAATACGAATTTTGTTGTGTCAGTTCAGAATGCTAGCAGAATACACCGTTTTGGCTTTGATCATCTTTCGATCCATTTTCGATCTGATCACGAAATAGTCTAGGAGAGTACCATTTGTGGCATTTGCGGCATTTTTCTTTCATGTGGTTAATTGCCAACCTTGAGTCTGAGTTGTTCAAGCCGCCCAAATGCCTCCGACTCGGCTTAACCACTGCCGTCTAATGAATACAACTGGGACCGACGACTTAACGTGCCCTCCGAAGCACGGAGACGCTTAGTTTAAATACCACTATACGGTCACCCATCTATAGACTGACCGCGCCGAGCGTTGCTTAACCTCGCCGATCGTTTACTGATCGTTGAACTGATGAGAGTTGAGACCAATGGAGCTATTCTAAACGCGTGAAATGTTTCTGTGTTGAGAACGTGTCTACATCGGTATTCAAAATGTACATATTATAATTAACGAACGACTTACGAAAACATACTTTTTATTACCAACGTGTATAACTATTAATTATTATACGAGTATACAAATAAGGGTAGGTTTTAATACTTTATCTCTGTAGGCACTCCACTGATCGCAACTATATTTCAAACGTTTTTAATTACGAGAATTCTGCCTCTGATATTAGCCATGTTTTTGGCCTACTGTATAAAACTACCAGCGTATAACAATAGATGTGACAACATTTAAGGCTCCCTTACTAAATCAATTTTCACACAACAGCTGATAAATATCTAATAACTTAACCCTTAGAGCGCGGACTTTCTCTCCGCACCGTATAAGGGTCACAAAGACCGCGTGTTTCCATGTAAGACAGTGACCGAGTGAACTTCGGTTAACTAGACAGTGAAGGGTTATCGGGTGCCGGTCATCACGCAATTGTGTTCGTCTTGGGTAGGTATTAGAATACAAGATTGCTAGAAGTCTGGTCAGTAGTGGTTTGGTTTTTAGTCTCCTTTCTGATTTAATTTTTAATGTTCCACAGTAGAGAAGGTACAGGCTGATTCGTCTGCACAAATTCGTCTCAACGTAACTTTTACTTAACACAAGCTTTTGACAGAAAATGTATAGTTTCGATTAGTTGATTTGTTTTAGAATAATGCTCCAGGATTTCTCGTGTCGTGGGTTTACAGACATAAATCTTACATGCACACACACGCAAACTCGTAGGCCATACAAATATCGTTTCCGTTCGGGAATCGAACCCGCGTCACGTAGCGCAGAGCCAAGCGACTAGCCACTGCGTCAAACGTGCCGTCAAATAATATAGATTATGATTATCGACAAAGTACGAATAATACCTGACACCAGTGGTGAGACAAAGATATGTAAAGTCCAAATAAAAAAAATCTAATGAAGAAATCAGATCTAGCATCTACAATCTTCTCAATAATATGATGCCTATTTTCCTCGATATATAGCAATTTTCACTCATACAACGCCGTCAAATTCAAATTCAAATTTATTTATTTCACATAAATAGGGTACATAATATGGTCTTAATCTATAAAATTGATCAGCCTATTTCGTCTTAGGTAGACATGTGAAATTTCGGTCAGAAATAACAATAAAAATATAAAATCACAAGATCTTTTATCAATTAAATAATAATATTATACTTAATTATAGATTACCTATTTATGTCAGATCAATGTCAAATATTAAACAGTATTAAACTACAATTAATGATTATTAAATAAATCGCCTATTTTATAATATGTCTTTTCCAGTAGCCATACCTTTAATTTATTTTTAAAATTATTGACTGGAAGGACTTTGATGGTCTCTGGTATTTCATTATAGACTTTAACACACATGGAATACGAACTTTTTTGAAAAAGGGTTGTTGTCTGTGTTTTACCGATAACTAATCTGTCACCCTTTCTTGTATTCCTTGTCTGGAAAGACAACGTGGTTATGTGAGGCTTGCACCCACAAAAAACTCCGCCTGCTTCTTCTTCCATCTACTTCCGCCTTTTAAATGGAACGCTAGCGCTGAGCATTACTTTCGTGACCAATGGAGCATTGGCCCGCATTCGGCCAACCAGCATCATACATTGGGCATCGAAGCCAGAGGCCAGGAATTAATTGCTTTGGTACATGGTTTTGAACCTGCAGCCTGGTGCTTTAGAAGCGAGTAACGTAACATCTAAGCTCTACGATTTATAAGCACAATGAAATATCTAACGAGTGCATGACATTAGAATTTACTAGTGTACTGTCATCAGAAATTATTATCTTCATCCTTTTTTTTTTTTTTTTTTTTTTTTTTTTTTTTTGTTGGGCTTCTCGCATACATTTCTGGGAAATGTGGTTGCTTAACCGGTCATTTGCTGGCGAAGCCAAAAGAGGCCTCCAGCCAGGCTTAAATTAATTATTAAAAACTAAGCAACTTTCGCTAAGGGCGCCCCCTGCGGGACACGGACCTCGGCTTAGGGCGTTGCTGGGGATATCAAGCTATTGTTTTGGGGACAGCTGGATCGGTATTATTTAAATTGTATTAAGGGACATTTAAAGCTACAGGCTCGGCACGGGCCGGCGCGAGCAAGAGACGGGAGGGAGAAGTGCTAACTTGAACGGGAAGGTGACGCGGCGATAGGCCTCCGCGACGTCGGTGAGGCGGGCATCCTCGGCGGCGAGGGCGGTACAACGGTCGGGTGTTCAGTGAACGAGACAACGCGAGTCTCTTCATGTGATCTAACGTGATTTTATCGTCTGGATCGACCAGAACGTGCCTCGGGCGGCGTACTCTACTGATACGGGAGGGTTCGTAGTCGGCGGCTGATACCACAAGGGGATTTGGGTGGGACAGGGCAGAATCGAGATAGCGTTTGGACGCTTGTTTCATAAATTGCCTGATGGTCGGCAAGTTAAGGTCGAAATGGAGTTGGTCGTTTCGCATGTACAGAGGCGCTCCGGTGGCCTTGCGCATGAAACGGGTTTGGAGGGTTTCTAATCTACGGAGTGGGTATGATTCGGCGTGTGCGAACACTGGGCTGGCATAGGTCATGATGGGTCGAATGCATGTGGTGTAAATTCTCACCTTATTTCTAAGGGATAATTTACTACGAGCGTTCAGAATATAGTGAAGGCGACCGAGCACAAAGGCAGCGCGGGCACGCACCATCTTTGTGTGGGGAATGAAGGTCAGTTTTTTGTCTAGGGTGACTCCAAGATACTTGGCGTGCGGTTCCCAAGGAACCGATTGGCCCAGCATCGAGATCTCCCTGAAGCGTGGGTGGTCGTCGCCTAATTTGCAAAATAGGACGGCTTTACTTTTGATAGGGTTAACTTCGATCCGCCATTTCCTAAACCATTTACCGTAGACGTTGGCTGTGGTTTGGAGGATCTTAGTTATACTATCGGGACTGCTACCAGAGTAGAATATGGCCGTGTCATCTGCGAACAGTGCTAATTGGGTCGTATTAGCAGGTCTTTTGGGGAGGTCACTGGTGTACAGTGTGAACAATAATGGGGCTAGCACGGATCCTTGTGGGACTCCGGCTCTAATGGGGTGGGGGGAAGAGAGAGCGCCCGTGATTCGATATCGGAAACTGCGATTTGACAAGAAGTCTCGTATGATGAGAACGAGACGGTCAGGCACTCCGAGTTGGTACAACTTATATAATAAGCCATTGTGCCAGACTTTGTCAAATGCTTTCGCAACATCGAAAAAGAGGACTCCCGTCATCAGGCCGCGTGAGAATCCGAACGTGATGTGTTCAACTAGTCGGTGGACTTGTTGTACACACGAGTGTTTGGTTCTAAAACCAAACTGTTCGTCGGGAATGAGTTTCTTGGAATCGGCATAATCCTTTAATCGGGAATAGATAATCCGCTCATAAATCTTCGCAAGAGAATTGAGAAGGCTTATGGGGCGATAGCTGGAAGGCTCGCACTTGGGCTTACCGGGTTTGGGAATACCGATAACGGTGGCCTGTTTCCACGTATGCGGAAATAGGTTATTGTTTAATGCCGCATTGAAGATGACGGTCATTAAGGCGATAAGACGTTCGGGGAAGAGTTTAATCACCTTGTTGGTGATACCGTCAGAGCCGGGGGCTTTGCGAGGGTGAATCTTTTTCACGAGATTTCTGACCTCGTCTGCCGTGACCGGAGGGAGGGGGTCGTCAGGGTCCTCGGCAGGCGGAATAGCTGCTCTACGTTCGACTTCAGCGTCAACCTTTTTGAGGTGAGCTTGGTCTACAGGTAGAGTGCTTGGGGAACATTGCGCTTCTAGACTGTCAGCTAGGCATTCGGATTTTTCGTCGTCATCAAAGGCCGGCCTTTGGTTGGGACGGTTGAGGGGGGGGACAGCATTGGATGTTTCGGATTTGAGTTTCCGTTGCAGATGCCAGAACGCAAGGTGGGTTGGCTCTAAGTCGCCCAACATCTTATCCCAGTTAGCCTCTCGGCACTCCTTGATACGTTCCTTGACAGCACGCTGCAGGTGGCGCATTAAGAGGCGATTGGGTTCGCTGGGAAAAGATGAGTACGCTCTAAGGGCTGCGTTCTTCTCCGTCATCAGTGCACGTACATCGTCAGGGAGTTTCATGCGATGGTCTTCCATCGCAGGAACTCGCCGTGAACACTCGTCCACGACGGACTGTACATGCCCGGTGAGGGAGTCGATCGCGCCTAGCGTGTCTGCGACTGACGTTATGCATTCGGGAATTCTATCTAACTGAGCGGACGAGGGGTCGTTGAGGCGTTGCCTAACTTTCCTCCAGTCCGTCGTCACAATGGTCTGAGGGGGTAGCCCTGTGTCCGTGGGGCCAAAGCGGGAGGTGAGGTGAAGGATCACAGGACGGTGATCGGAGTCTAGCTCTTGTAGTACTTCAATGGAATGCAACTTGAGGTTGACATTCATTAGAAGTGCTATGTCGAGTATATCCGGGCGATGATTAACATTGCTGGGGTAGTGAGTGGGATACATCGGGGCGATGATGTCAAAATTGAGGAGGTTACTGAGGGAGTATAATTTACTTCCTCTGTGGTTGTGGGTGAGACAGTTCCAAGACTCATGTTTGGCATTGAGATCTCCCGCCACTATGACGGAGTCGCCTAGATCGAAGAGTGCTTCGAGATCCGATTGGATTGGATCGTCTTGGGCATTGGGGGATTGGTAAGCCGACACTATAGTGATCGGTTGATGACCTGTCATGCCTATTCTGCACACAGATGCCTCTAGATTGGAAAGGGACGGGGTATCTAGGGGCATGCAATAAAGGGATCTCTTATAGTAGATAAGAGTGCCTCCTCCACGGGAGTGGGTCCTATCGTTGCGCACTATATCATAGTTTGCAATTCTAGGGTTCCTGTGAGAGGGTTTCAAAAAGGACTCTTGTATCAACATAATGTCAATAAGGTGGTCGCGGAGGAATAAGGCGATTTCGTCTTTTTGGCCATTAATGCTGTTGGCATTGAAGATGCCTATTTTAAGGGATCGGGGTTTTATTCTGCACCTGCTTTGTGAATCCATTACGGATGAACGCGGTAGGAGAGGAGGGCGGATGAAACATCAGCGAAGTCGCTGAGAACTAGCATGAGGCCGTATTGGCCCTGGTTTGCCCTAATGGCTGCGGCCATTTGGGCGACTCTGTTCGGGTCGACAGAGTTGAGAAGACCGAGGCAAACTGAGAGGTCGTCAGTTTTGAGAAGGGGTGAGGGAGGGGCGGCCCTCTGAGAGTGCACTTGTGGTGCGGGTTGGTTGTACGGCACGGGAAGGTACGGTGCCGTATGGGGGGCGGTCATCAGCGAGGGAATCGCTGACGCTTGGGTCGCCTGTTGGGTCAGTAAACTAGGCCTCAGGGCGGGGAACGCTTGCTGGTGATTCAGCGCGTTCCACGGCGATGGCCTTTGAGGGCTGAGTCGTTGGGACGTGGGAGGGGCCTGAGAGGCGTAATGGGCGGCCGCGAAGGCTTGGGTAGCCGCTTTGCGCTTTGCTGCCTTGTTGTTAGCGCGCGGTGCTTTGGGGCATCCGCGATAATTCGCGGGATGACCCGACTCACCGCAAAGCACACAACTCGGAGGCTCTGTGCAAAGCGTGCGATCTTTGGGGCGATCGCAGTCGGAGGTGCTGTGGTCACCTAGGCACTTAACGCACCTAGGTTTGGCGTAGCAGTGTCGCTGCGCGTGACCATAGAGTTGGCAGCGGTGACACTGCCCGGGAGGACCATAACGATGGGGAGGTTCGATTTTGATGCCTGAGAGGTGGCATACAGTCTTGATATTAAAAATCTTCCGATCATTATCGGCGGTCTTTTCGCATATGGCGAGGACCATATCGTAAGCTTCACCGCTGCGACCAGCGTGCATGCGATGAACTTCGAGGACGGGGATACTTTGCGACAGAAGGTCGTCTTTGATGGAGTCAGTGTCGATCTCCTTGGGGATGCCTTTAAGGACTACCCGGAGTGGGCGTTCCTCAGCGAGAGAGTACGTGTGAAAGTACACGTTCCTGTCTTGGAGGGCACGGGTCAAAGACCTGAAGTCTTGGGCAGTGGGAACTGCCACTTTGACCCCGACGGCTGTGGTGCGGGCACTTAGGTAGTTAATACCTAGCTCTATACACATTTTGGACACGTCATTCCACTTGTCCTTGGCCTGAATGTATATAGCAGGCGGTTTTTTGTCCTTTTTAGGGACCTTGGCGGGCTGGGATTGGGAGTTAGCGGGGGTAGGGGTAGGGGGAAGACTGGCCTGAGAAGAGGCCGTTGTGGGGGCAGAGGGCGGAGCGGAGGACGAAGCCTCGTCCGTTTTCGGGGCTTTAGCGGGCGCTGCTTGAGCAGAGGACTTGGCCTTGCGGGCCCGCTTTTTACGGCTACCGCGGACGAGTTGGAACTCGTCAGAGGCCGAATCGGAGGAGGGGATTTGGGGGGGAGGGGGAGAGTCCTCGGTCTCTGACATGTCCGACACGTCCGAGAGTATGGGCATGTCGGCTTCGGGGGACGTGGAGGCGTTCGTGCTGGCGGTGGGGAGGGGGGCTTTTGCCTGAGGGGCGGATGATATGCCGGCATCTAGTTCGGGGGTTGTGCCCCTTTTTTTGGGTTCGGGATAGGGGGGCTGCACTTTTGTGCCTGGCTCTAGTGGGGAGAGAAGGTTGCCATACTTGGCAACAAAGTAGGGGTCCTTTAGGAGGATCTCCCTAATATTTTTCCACAGCGTGGCGTCGTCGGCCATTTTGTTTATAAAACAAAATGGCGGACGGGGGGACGAAAACAAAAATACGCTATAAGCGCGGAGGAACAAACGCGATTTACGCGGTCCCTAACCTCCCGGGTTGGATGGGCCCGGGGGTGTGTAACAAACCCTCCCTGCCGGGTATAGGCAGGGAGGTGTGAGTACCTGTGGTGAGCCCTAAGCTAGTACCATCCGTGGCCAGTCTTAATGGGCAAACGGGTCCCTGACAGCTCTTTTGCAAGGGGCGATAAGGTATCGCCCGCAAGAGACTGTATAATCTGAAAATGTAGACTCGAACTAGGTCGACTAGGGTAGCCCCCAAGGCCGGTGGTCCTAGTCCGCTGCCGACTAACTGCTTTGCCCTGATGGGGCTAGGCGGGTGTGCCGGGTCAACACCCCACTCGGCTTCGTTGGCACCGTAAGGTATCCGCCGAGGACCACCAAACAGTGGTTTTTCCCTGAAGGGGCACAATAACTCGATGAATTTAATCGGTCAAAGAAACAAAAATCAGTAGTCGCCTTGAAAAAGGCAACGCGTGATTTAATTGAAGTGACTGCAATCCGACGGGACGGATTGCGAACAAACACTACACGGCACACTGATCGGGGAGCACGAGCACTGCACGACCGTCTGCGGCGAGCGTCAGACACGGAATCATTATCTTCATCCAGATTATATCAGCCATTTATACGTCCACTGCTGAACAATGGCCTCCCTAGAATACAGGAAAGGCATAGATTTCCACAATTGTGTCGTCATTTTGAGCGGTATTTGCTACCGCACTTGGCACGCGGGTTGGTCCACAGAAGTGACGCTGCTACCCATCCCTCCGGTTTAGAGGAGGAGGAGGTTTAGAGGTCTTAGTCGCCTTTTACGACATCCACGGGAGGAGATGGAGTGGTGCTATATTCTTAATCCAGACTCCATACGGAAAATAAATCTTCTTCCACATACCGCGTTATTTCCCACAATCCGAGCAAATTATTGATGGGATGACCTCAAATAAGCACACATATTTTATGTCCAATAAGTTAATGTGCTATACAATATGGTCGCACGGTATGGGTCTGTGGTTAGAATGGGTTTTGCTGATATTACTCTTATATCGGATACGAGACGTGGTACAGCGATATGGAACCATTGATATTTTACTGTAATAAATCGTATGGAGGATTTACTACAGTTCATAAAACAGCTTGATTCCTGTGTCAGGTGTCATCGGAATCAATCATTTCATTATAATAGTTATATTCAGTTACTAATTATCCAAATATCAATGAGAATGAAAATTATAATAGATAATTCGATTCGATCGATTTTCAACATCGTCACAGCCCTAAGCCCTAGGCATGTTACTCTGACAGCTGTCACAGGAATCAATTACTGGTGGTATCGTTTACTGGCGATAGTCTCTTATTGCAAGGGCTCGGATAGGTAGGTACCATCCCAGTGCCAGATATTCGCCACTAAGCAGTGTTCAAACTTTAGATATTAATGTGTTCTGATCAGATGGGCACTATAGCTAGTGAGATTACTGGCCACTTACATAATGCTACCCAGGACTAGCCTGGGTAGCATTACAATTAATTGGTCTGCGAAATAAGAACGTCAATGTGAACGTGGATGTCAGCGTTGCACTGTGGTGCTTGTGGTGCTGTGGCAATAGTATGAAAAGAGCGATATGTGCTACTCCCACGTCAGTGAATTAAGGTAGAGGAATTTGTGGCTTTAGTGGCGATTTGCAAAGATCTTAATTTGAATGAAAAAAGAACTTAATCAAAAAGAGTAGATAAAGATAATGTATATGCTTTTGATGTATCCTTCTGATTGTAGCTTCGAAAACAAAAACTAAGATCCAGATCAAAACCAATATTTCAATAAACAAGAGCAGCTTAAAGCATTTGAGTTTTGGGACAGAAGTTAATCAACGTTTATACAAAAAGAGTAGATACAGATCATGTATTTGATTTTGATGTATCCCTCTGATTGTAGCTTCGAAAACAAAAACTAAGATACAGATAAAAAAAAAAAAAAATTCAATAAACAAGAGCAGCTAAAAGCATTTGAGTTTTGGGAAACCTAATGTTTACATTTCATTCCACAAGAGGGGAAGATAATTTAAAAGGTAAAAAAAATCGTTTTACGTGATGCCTTTCGTTTTTACGACTAGAAACAAAAAACCAAAGCAAGACGATATATAGGCGAGCGCACGCGCCGCCGCACCGTCCTCGGACGGACACCAGTGTTCACTGGGCAAGGTCAGCTTTTCCGCGAAAACTTAGACAATTTTATTCTGAAAGACTATTGAATTACGAGATAAAGATTTTTTTTTATATTCTTGTCAATATTCAATATTATACATAGGCTGCACTAAAAGTATCGGGAATGGAATATTTCCACTGTTCCTGTCATATTAAAATCTTTTTAATTGAAAACTCCTTGGTTTTACAAATCGAATACCATTTATTTATTTAAAAAAAAGATTCACGGTCTTGTCACAAGGTTTTGTCAAACTTGTTTAGTCGTTGAGAAAATGGAATTGACTCGAGAAAATTCAAGAGCGATGATTTATTATGACTTTCGAAGTGGTTTAACACAAAAACAGTGTGTTGACCGGATGATTTCTGCATTTGGTGATGAAGCCCCATCCAAAACCACAATTTATCGCTGGTTTGCTGAATTTCAACGTGGACGTGTCAAGCTCAGTGATGATCCTCGTCAAGGTCGTCCAAAAACTGCAGTCACCCAAGAAAACGTTGATGCTGTGCGTAAGCTGATTGAGGAAGATCGACATGTGACATACCGCGAAATTCAGGCAACTTTAGACATTGGCATGAGTCAAATACAAATAATCTTGCATGAAAAATTAGGTGTAAAAAAGTTGTTTTCCCGATGGATACCGCATTTGCTATGTGAAGAGCAAAAAGCGGCTCGCGTTACTTGGTGCGTCAGAACTCTCGAAAGATTCCACGCAGTATCCTCAAATGCTGTATACAACATCGTATCAGGTGACGAATCCTGGATATATGCGTACGAACCCGAAACAAAAAACCAGTCACGAGTTTGGGTGTTCGAAAATGAGTTAAAGCCAACAAAAATTGTTCGTTCACGAAGTGTTGCAAAAAAAATGGTGGCCACGTTTGTCTCCAAAACCGGCCATGTTACGACTATTCCTCTTGAGGGACAAAGAACGGTTAATGCAGAATGGTATGCTAGCATTTGTTTGCCACAGGTCGTTTCTGAACTCCGTAGAGAGAACTGCAACCGCCGCATCATCCTCCATCACGACAATGCGAGTTCTCACACCGCGCACAGAACAAAAGAGTTTTTAGAGCAAGAAAACATAGAATTATTAGACCATCCGCCGTACAGCCCCGACCTAAGCCCTAATGATTTCTATACTTTCCCTAAAATAAAGAATAAATTGCGTGGACAGAGATTTTCATCACCTAAAGAAGCTGTGGACGCCTACAAAACGGCCATTTTGGAGACCCCAACTTCCGAATGGAATGGTTGCTTCAATGATTGGTTCCATCGTATGGAAAAATGTGTCAAATTTCGCCGAGAATACTTCGAAAAGCAATAAATACATTTTTAAATAGTAATGTTGTGTCACTTCCTTGATTCCCGAAATTTTCAGTGCCGCCCTCGTATAATATATTATTCAATATTTATTATATTCTGTGTGGTGTCCGAATTATGAATATAGCACCACTCTAGCTACTACACCATGGGTGGCGAAAAATATGACAAAAGGACTCTAAACCATAGGGATAGGCACAGTGGCTGATACAGTAGGCTGCTGCGCTCTGGGTCGCAGTTTCGATTCTCGCACGGAACAAATATTTGTATGATCTGCAGGTAGTTGTTCCGGGTCAGGGTGTAATTTGAGTGAAAAAAAAACAGCCTCCCTTCTGTGAAAACAGTAAAGCGCTCACCATCCCGCCTGCCAAGCGTGTGAGTACAGACAAATTTCCCCCAAAATGACGACACATTTGTGAAAATACATGGATGATGCCTCTGTTCAGCAGTGGACGTGCTTTCGCTGACATGATGATGATGATAAATATTCTTGCCCCCTTAACTAACATGAAACAGTACCTTAAAAGTCAAGGTTCAATAACATTGCCGCGTGGTGCCGGCTCAGAAAACCACCACCCCAGCTCCTCCCGTGGGTGTCGTAAAAGTTGACTAAGGAATTAGTCGGAGGATGGGCAGCAGCGTCCTTCAAGTACATTAACAACTCAACTGCGATCGCCAACCCATCTGCCAAGCGTGGCGATTATGGCAAGACCCCCCAATGAGCACACAACACACCCATATTGGTCATTGTGGTGATCTTTGGGGGAGGCCTGTGTCCAGCAGTGGACTTCATTCGGCCGAAATGATGACGCGGTCTAATGGCGGCCGGCGCGGCGTGTAGTAGTGCAATAATGTTCGTATATGGCGCGTCTATTTGTAATATGTCATTGATATACGTAATTTACTTTGTAATGACAGTACGATTGGCGCAGTGGCTGAGCGATTGGGTTTCTGCGCAACATGTCGCGGGTTCGATCCCCGCATGGAAAAATATTTGTATGATCTACAGATAGTTGTTTCGGGTCTGGGTGTTTGTGTGTGTCTGTAAACTGTACCCCCGAGACTGGAGAAATACTAGTGTGGGGAAAACTACTGTGGGTATTTTATTTGAGGCAATTTTTTTTAAAACGTTGTCCCACACACAGTTTCTCCTGTGTCGTGGGTGCGTTTACAAACACAAATCCCACACACAATACACCCAGACCCGGAACAACTACCTGCAGATTGTACAAATAATTGTTCCGTGCGGGAATCGAACCCACGACCCGGTGCGCAGCAGCCGACTGTATCAGCCACTGCACCAACCGTGCCGTCGAATAGGTCTTTGGTTCGTGAAAGCTTTTTATTTGGTACTGTAATTGACGCTTCAGGCAATGTTACTCTTGTAGTCTTGACAGCCACAGCTTTACTCATAAAAGCTGTTATAAATATCTTCACCCTGCTATAATAGCATGGAGAACCAGCAAAGTATTCAGCATCCGGCCGCTTAATTGATTCCGCAGTTATTAGTGCCGCTTCATTGGACATCGCGAATCTCTTTGTTCATTATACTAGGTGAATAGCCAGTAAATCTGTTTCTCGTATATTTTTGTTGTGCTTCGTTTTTAAATTGCAAATGAGTGTTCAGTTTCAGAAACTGTTTTCTCTCGGTGAAGATGTTTCAAATGTTTCCGTTTTGACTATTAATTTTTTTAATAAAGTGATTAAAAGTTGCAGGTTATTTAAATTTATAGAAATCTAATAAAATAGTTATCCGTGTGGTCTGGATTAAGAATGTAGCAACAGTCCATCTCCTACCGTGGATGCGGCAGCAGCGTCCCTTCTGTGGAACAGTACCCATACTGCGCTCACCAACCCGCCTACCAAGCGTGGTGTGTATTGGCAAATACCCCCCAAAATGATGACACAGCAGTGAAATCTATGGGGGAGGCCTTTGTTCAGCAGTGGACGTTCTATGGCCTATTTGATGAATATAATAGGTATTAATCTGGCAGCGTCAAAAAACGGAATTTTAGGTTGACTGGATTTTTAATATTTCCTTTCTTACTAATAAGTTAGGTAAGGACGAATGCCGTCTGGCACCTGTGGGTGGTTGCGTTTATCTGTCATGTTTGTATTAAAACTGTATCCGGCGCGATGTTAGCGAAGACAAAACTGCCTGGCAACTATAAATTTCAATTGCTAAATTGACATAAAACATATCGAAAAGATAGTAATGTCTTAGATTTTCGCGATTATTACACAATATAATAAAACACTTTTAAACGGATTCTATCGCGTATATTTTGATTTTTGATTTTCCTGACGTTTCGAATACTTTGCAGCATTCGTGGTCGCAGGATGACTAAGGTGACAGGCGTCGTTACAGATTTTAAAAAGTTATTTTATTTTATCTACCGTACAATTTTAATCAAAAAATTAGTTTCGATGCACGCAGTAATCACTCACAGTGTCTTGATGTTTCTTAGTGCGGTATCTTGTTTGGGACTTTATTATTTTAATGACTGGATTCCAAACAGGTGGTACCTGCCAACCATCTTCTCTATTAAAATTAGGATGTTTTTTAATTTCAATAGCCTCACGAAACATTCTAGGTACATATCGGTTCTCTTTCGCGAGTACTTGAGGTTGATCAAAACGAAGATAATGGTTTGGTTTGCCTAAGGCATGTTCACACACTGCAGACTTTGTGGAGCGTCTATGCTTGACGTCAGCTATATGTTCTTTTATTCGGGTGGCTATGCTACGCTTTGTTTGCCCTATGTATGATAAACCACAATCACAGTCAAGGACGTCACGGACAGAATTGGTCATATCTTAAAGCGTGCTTCTATAAAAACCTATTTCAAGCCGCACAAGAAGATCAGCCAACTTCTCAAACCAGTGAAATGTCACATACCCTTACAAGATGCAGGGGTCTACAAGATTGACTGTGATTGTGGTTTATCATACATAGGGCAAACAAAGCGTAGCATAGCCACCCGAATAAAAGAACATATAGCTGACGTCAAGCATAGACGCTCCACAAAGTCTGCAGTGTGTGAACATGCCTTAGGCAAACCAAACCATTATCTTCGTTTTGATCAACCTCAAGTACTCGCGAAAGAGAACCGATATGTACCTAGAATGTTTCGTGAGGCTATTGAAATTAAAAAACATCCTAATTTTAATAGAGAAGATAATTGGCAGGTACCACCTGTTTGGAATCCAGTCATTAAAATAATAAAGTCCCAAACAAGATACCGCACTAAGAAACATCAAGACACTGTGAGTGATTACTGCGTGCATCGAAACTAATTTTTTGATTAAAATTGTACGGTAGATAAAATAAAATAACTTTTTAAAATCTGTAACGACGCCTGTCACCTTAGTCATCCTGCGACCACGAATGCTGCAAAGTATTCGAAACGTCAGGAAAATCAAAAATCAAAATATACGCGATAGAATCCGTTTAAAAGTGTTTTATTATAATATCGAAAAGAAACAAAATTGGTCTTAAAATGATTTTAAAAGTAGCAATTTCCTCCCGTTTAGAAGGGAGTCGTACTGGTAAACGCAACCGCTCTAGTGCCAGTGCCAGACGCACTGCGTCCATGATCATCATTTCGGCTGAATGAAGTCCACTGCTGGACACAGGCCTCCCCCAAAGATCACCACAACGACCGATATGGATGTGCTGTGGGCTCATTTGGGGTATTGTGTTAAAACATACCACAATAATATTATAATAATGTATTTACGGTTGACCAGTCCCAACAGACGGCACCCGTTCACGAGCATAACGCATGCGTCGGCATCGCTTAGCCTATCCATATTGTAGGGAACCGAACGACCCGATACACAACGCCACCGTTAGCACACACTAGAGCCGCCCACTGGTATCACGCCTATAGGCACATCTCGGAGAGGGGGACTGTAAAGCGCTCACCCCCCGGGGGGATTGTAAAGGAGTCCTAGGTAGCATTCTAATTGTTATTGGCAGGCATGTCGCTTCATCATTTCGGCCGAGTGAAGTCCACTGCTGGACATAGGCCTCCCCCAAAGATCACCACAACGACCGATATTCGTGTGTTATGTGCTCATTGGGGGGTCTTGCCATAATCGCCAAGCTTGGCAGACGGGTTGGCGATCGCAGTTGAGTTGTTAATGTACTCGAAGGACGCTGCTGCCCATCCTCCGGTTAATCCTTTAGTCGACTTTTACGACACCCACGGGATGAAATGGGGTGGTGGCATTCTGAGCCGGCACCACACGGCAATGTCGGCATGTCGCTTACCACCAGGCGAATGACTTGCTGCTCTCGTCATAAGGTTGTGTAAAGAAAAAAATACTTTCGAAGTACTCAGCTTTAAGAAATTACAAACTAATATTGCGGAATAAATCTGATAATCTAATAATAATAGATGTCTAATAATATATTGGCGAAGCAAACATTTACGTACTGACCGTTATTCCAAATTTTCTAATAACACCTGACAGTAAACAAGTAACTATTTTGGATTAGCCAAACTTCGTCAGAACATCGCTTATCGCGCGCATTGTATGCAAATCGCGTGCAATATGATCGTGTGGTGTTGCGCAAACGCACGCAACTATGACGATCGATGTATGAGGCACAGGTAAACAATGAAAGTCCTTACTGCGGTGATTTGTGAAATTCTATGCAAGGGGAGATTTAAATCTATTTAGGTAAAGGCTTTTGTAAACAATGAAACCGCATCTACTTATACATACAAGAACTATAACAAAAACTTATAGTACGAGAGCTAGCAACTATTTCGAGATAGAACTTTAGTACGACTTCTTATTTAAATTAGGTATCATGGACGATGCCGGCTCAGAATACCACCACCCCATCTCTTCTCCTGAGTGTCGTAAAAGTCCACTAAGGGATTAGCCGGAGGAGGGGCAGCAGCGTCCTTCGAGTACATTAACAACTCAACTGCGATCGCCAACCCGTCTGCCAAGCGTGGCGATTATGGCAAGACCCCCCCAATGAGCACATAACACACGAAAAAGAATGCAATGCAGATATACATATCGTCGTAACTATAGCCTGCGCTATTTATAATTACCATAATTAATTATGGCTAATAGCCCCACGACGGAACTAATCTATCCATCCTTTTGTTGCATAAAGTTAATAATTAGTACTGGAACTACATCGAAGGTAGCCGCATGGGAGAGCCCCATAGTTGTAATCACTTACCGTTTATCACAAAATAAGAAAGTACAGAAGGTTCAATCTCAACAATAAGGAGGTCACACATGATGTATCTTTAATTGGTGGTATTCTATTATTTCAAAAGTGAGTGCCAGTTAGGTCCCACCAAAGGCGTCGAGTGCCCAATGGGCCAGAGGGGGGCCAAAATGACAGATTTTGTAAAGATTTAATCGTTTAGTACAAGAAAAATATCTTAATTAAAATCAATCTTCTTGAGAATTATTCGCGTACTTAATTATTAAAATAAGTCAAATAAACCTTTAATATTAACATCAACTATAAATCGGATGATATATGTCTTGGCGCCAAAACTTAAAATTAGAGTCTAGTGGGAGGCAGCTGTCCCCACCTGCGCCACCTTGGCCCCGCCCGTGGGTACCACCAGTGTCAAATACTCTGCCACCAAGCAGTAGGTACGGTTTGAATAACTAATACAATTACTGGGGGCCTAAAAAGGCCGCTTTAGGTGAATCATAATATGAATTACATTAGAAATCACAAACTGGTCACGTTAATAGTCAGTTATGATTAAGTGACCATTTTGTGATTTCTAATGTGAATCGTATTGAGATCATTATTATGCCTTATAAATAAAACCTAATACGGTCTTTTTATGCCTTCTGGACCATTTGGTGATATTTAATGTGATTGCGGCCTTTTTAGGTCCCCTGGACATAAGAGAGAGACTAAATAATGTTTCGAAGTGACGAGCGCGTGTGGTGCCGTAACAATTGTTATGGCCAGGAAAATAACTCGTTTCGTCGCTAAGTTGTGAAAAAAAGTCGATACAGGTAAAGTGGAATAGTCTGGAATCATTGCAGCGCTATTTTTGGGATATTTAGGTTCACCAGCCTACAAGTGTGAGAGCTGGTTATTGCGCAATATATGCAGTTAATCCACAATCAAAACACGTTACACAAGCTATTTCTGCAAATGTTCAACACCGGACTGTGAATATGAACAGTCTGCACATCATATCCTGTGGGAGTGTATTCTTTGGCAAGATGAACGCAATATTATGTTTGACAGCATGCAAGTTACATCCGGGGTTGTTTACTATACAGATCTTGTTGCGACTAGGACGAATTTCCGTGCGTTCAAGTGTTTTTGCCATACCTACTATTGGAATCAGTCCCAATAGCTCACAACATAGGACCCGTAAATAAAAAAATTGTACCCGTGGTGCTTGGCAACTGGGCTTAACCCTGTTGTAAACTCCCATTTATTGTGCCTATGGCCTATCGTTTTTCTCTGTCTCCTGCTTGCAACGGAGGGAAGTGGAACATATATTCTTTCATACTCCTCCTTTATCTTTTCTTTTCTTCTTCAGGAGGACCTCTATAGGCTCTCTCAATATTGCCAAGATAATAAACTTCAACTTAGTTTACCCAAATGTCACTACATATCCTTCACAAAAAATAAGAATATTTTAAATTATACATATTCTTTGAACGGTCTAGATCTAGAAAAGTTATACTCCATACGAGACCTCGGTGTACAGCTGGATTCTAAATTACATCTTGACATTCATATTGACAACATTGTTAGCAAAGCCTTTCAGATGTATGGTTTCGTCTTCAGATCTTCGACTGACTTTAAAAAAGCATCTACTTTCTTATTCTTATACAAGACCTTAATACGTTCCCAGTTAGAATATGCCGTTCCCATTTGGAGTCCCTATTATAGTAAATACAAATATAAAATTGAAATGGTACAAAAAAAATGTCTACGTCCTATGCATTATAAATGTTATCACTCGAAAATCCCTTATGAAAAATTGTTGGCACATTACAATCTCTTGAGCTTGGAGTCCAGACGTATATTTCTCATGGTCATGATGTTGCATGGAGTATGTAGTAATAAATTCGATTGTACTGATCTTACCAATAAATTATGTTACGTAGTACCTAGAACAATTATCCGGCGAGAGGTGCGCGTGCCCCGTTTGTTTCACACTGATAAGTGCAAAACAAACGCTGGGGAGCGGGCACCTCTCCGCCGCCTTGTAGAAATATATAACACACACTTTATCGATGTTGACCTTTTCGCATTTTCACAATCAAAATTCAAAAGCCTAGCCATAGCAGCTTTACTTGCTACTCACTCTTAACTTAGTATATTTTTGTTGTATAAATATTAATGCCCACAGTTTGTAAATTAAGGGTATTACGTCCGTCACTTTTCTCCTATATTCACCTTCGAAATCCGTGGACAATGGTGTGGGTTATACGTTTATCTATTTGAGTATGTGCAACTTTGTTTTAACTTGTAACGTGTAACTGTTTTTTGTCCCAAATAAATAAAATAAAATAATTTCGGTGCGGGTTCCAAGACAGTTATTCATTTCTCTGGGACACACCGAGCTTCATTGATCGGTGTTCTTTTCGGTGGTCGCCATTGTAGATCCTGGCTTACAGGAGTTGCAGTGGTTGGGAATGTGTGGCGGGCTTGTCCCAATAAAAAAAAAGCTATTTTATCATTGATAATGTCTTCTCAAACTTATCCGACTTCATTCTCTACTTGATTCAAATGTCCAGAAAAAAGTTGTCTATTTAGTTAGTAAGAAACGGGACCTACAAATACACTTATGTGTAGGTAGGCTAACCATTTCCTGCTTCTTAGAAGTGGTCCTTCTGTCTATCTGTCTGGCTTCAGTTATATCCTCTACCATTAATCTTGTTTCCAAACATTAGTTTAATGGAGTGTGTAGTTGCATGAACGGGAGCGGTTGCATTCAGATAAGTTGGGCAATACACGGCCAACAATGGGCCGGGTGCCGGTCGATACGGTCGGTGCGTCCGATAGTTACGGTGGATGGTACAGCTTTGTTAGATGATTTCTTAGTTATGAAACGGATCATGTGTTTTTCTGTTTCTTTTTTTTTTTGGTCATTTCTGGGCGAAGCCAAAAGAGGCCTCCAGCCAGGTTTAAAATTAATATTAAAAAACTCAAAACTCAAATTTTTTATTTCATATAGGCCCTAATAGGCTCTTACGAAAAGTCAAGCTAAGTGCACGGTTCGGAAAAGTCGGTCCTATGGAGAAGAGCCGGCAAGAAACTCCATGGATATACTCTTTTCAAAAAAAGTTATACTACAATTTTGTTATTACATGGTAATAAGCTAAAAACTAAGCAACTTGCACTAAGGGTGCTCCCTGCGGGACACGGACCTCGGCTTAGGCCGTTGCTGGGGATAACAAGCTATTGTTTTGGGGACAGCTGAATCGGTATTATTTATTATGTATTAGGAGAGGGACATTTAAAACTACAAGCTCGGCACGGGCCGGCGCGAGCAAGAGAAGGGAGGAAGAAGTACTAACTTGAACCGGAAGGTTACGCGATAGGCCTCCGCGACGTCGGTGAGGCGGGCATCAACGGCGGCGAGGGCGGTAAAACGGTTGAGAAACGGATAATGATAGGACTGAGGACTTTTGCTTTTAGTAAAACAGTCTTGTATCAGAGGGACGGACTTTCCTTGTGGTGTCCGGATTGAGAAAATAGTACCACTCCATATCTTCCCGTCGACGACTACTAAGGGACTTTAGACCAGGGGGGTGGGCAGTAGCGTCTCTTCAGTGGAACAGTATCCATACTGCGCTCACCAACCCGCCTGCCTAGCATGGTAAGTACTGGCAAATTCCTACCGAAATGACGACGCAATATTGTGGAAATATAAGCGGCCATTGTTCAGCAATGTAAGTCCTTTGGCTGATATCATGATGATGAGAGGGACGGAAGGATACTGAAGTGGTGTGAAGAGATCCCTTTTAGATATGGTAAATCCTGAAGAGAAAATATAAAAATTAATGTAACAAGTGCAATATTTGTTCCGTGCGAGAATCGAAACCGCGACCCGGAGCGCAGCAGTCGACTTTGTCAGCCACTGCACCAACCGTGTTGTCCAATATAATATGATAATATAATAATTATTATAAAATATATGTAATAATAAGAACAGATTTCCCGTCAGTTGCGTCAATTCGTCATTTGTAGCTGTAGTGTCACGCTACGGAAGAATATTATTAATCTAGTAATACTTACATCGACATAGGTACTTGTTTTGCAGAAAAATACTATTTTGTATGTCAGTAGGGCGTCTAAACTTTTGCTTTCCTATTTGTTGTCTACTTCATATTTTAATTATTTTTTGTTTTATCTTTTGGAGTAACAGAATACGGGAAATATATATGTTAAAATAAGTGTTGGCTTCTGTTTCTGTCCATGTTATTTTAACGGTTTATTTGATGAATGGCTGCGTGAATTAGGTACGGTTTTCATCATGACATTAAATTATTTTTCATGATAGTATTGTAATAGATGCGTTTAATATTAATAAAAATATTATCTGTTTGGTGTCTGGATTAAGAATATAAGCAACACTCCATCTCCTCTCGTGATTGTCGTAAAAGGCGACTAAGAGACTAAACCAGAGCGACGGGCAGCAGCGTCCCTTCTGAGGAAGAACATATTTACTGCTCGAGTAGATTCAAGATTATTGGCATAAGCATGGTGAATACTAACAAATTCCCCCAAAATGCCGACACAATTGTGGAAATCTATGGGGAGGCCTTTATTCAGGACAGGGCGGCTTTTGGCTGAAATGATAGGTAATAAAAATAGTACAATCAATCTCTGTGAAATCCAAATTCTATTCAATCCACGCAGCTAAGGCTCCCCATAATCTTGTTTACGCCTCGAGTCAATACTGACTTGTCTTTTTGTTATTTATCTTTCTCATCCTGATCATAACATGCGTTTAGATTAAAAGCTAACAAAACATTGTATTTGTTGCAGTTGGTGGTGAACTTGGCGCTGGTGATATACCATGCGTTAGACTACACACACTCGGAGGACGAAGAGCGGCTCATATCACCCGACCTTGAGGGCCTCATCACCGAGATGACGGCTTGCGATACCACAGGTAATAATGATACAATATATTAATGTATGAAACTCTAATATGACAGCGCTGCCATAACACAAGTTAAATCCTAATTTGGGTACCAGTGTTTCAAAAAACTATATACAGCTACAAAGATAATTTGTACCGACGTTTAATGCTATTTCTAAGTGTTTATTGTACACCGTATTGTGCCGTGTGGTGCCGGCTCAGAATGCCACCACCCCATCTCCTCCCATGGGTGTCGTAAAAGTCGACTAAGGAATTAGCCGGAGGATGGGCAGCAGCGTCCTTCGAGTACATTAACAACTCAACTGCGATCGCCAACCCCCCCTCACAACACATCCATATCGGTGGTTGTGGTGATCTTTGGGGGAGGCCTGTGTCCAGCAGTGGACTTCATTCGGCCGAAATGATGATGATATTGTACACCATTTATGTCAAATAAACAATCATTATCACCTTTATTCAAAATAAATACTTTTGTTTTAAATAGGTACACTTCAAATAAATATAAATAAAAAAATAAAAAATAAATATTTTGCTTACCGGTGACAAGGTCCAATCTACCAGCGGTCAGGGCTCCAGAGAGGAACTTCCTAACAATACGACCCGTGTCCAGTGCGTCTGTGTTTCTCAACTCCATTACGCCCAATTGCCTCTCAGTCTATTTCTGACCGCACTCAGTTAAATAACCGCAACACTATCCGTTTACTACCAATATTACTAGTTTAGCAAATTCATCTCACTCGATAAGTCAGTATTGGTACTTACATTAGGGTTTCTCTCTGAACTTTCACCCTGTTGACCTTCGTATACTGTCGCTTGGCGTACGTGACGATTCCTAACGATGCTTGAACGACTGTTTGTTCATATTTGAATTAGTTATGTACTATTTGGTGATCTTGTCCAGTTAACTAGCTTAGACGTGTGTCTGTTAATCTCAAGCACATTTTTGTCATGAAATTTAAACCATTATTACTTGTTGTTATCGTCTTACCAAATTATGCCATTTGTGAAGAGAGATGAAGAACATTATCATTATTGTTAGAATTTAGTCTTCCGTTTGGTTCCCGGCAATGTATAGACCATCTTTTATATTGTTGCCAGGTCTAGAGAGACAAATATCGGGGTGAAGGTAAAAAAATTGAGACTGCTTTCAAATTGGAACGGTATAAAAACCTAAGCTTTTATAAATTAACGTTTATTTTGAATCCGTGTGGTGTCCGGATTAAGAATATAGCACCACTCCATCTCCTTCCGCGGATGTCGTTAAAGGCGACTCAGGGACTCTAAACCAGAGGGATGGGCAGCAGCGTCCCTCCTGTGGAATAGTAGCCATTCTGCGCTCACCAACCCGCCTGCCAAGCGTGGTGAGTACTGGCAAATTCCCGCCAATATGATGACACAGTTGTGGAAATCTATGGGGGTGGCCTTTGTTCAGTAGAGACGCTGTATGGCCGATATGATGATTATGATGTTTATTTTGAACCTAAAGCAGGTTAGATTAAGAAAATATTGCAATATTTTGAACCGGTAATAGACTATGGATATAAATCTCTTAAAATTAGATTTGGAAGACTTTTCACTTTAGATATCCCATCTCTGCATGCACGGCTACATATTAAGGTGTATTTTTCCAGTATAACCTGATCTCGCAATGTATAGGACTTCCTTACGATGAAAGATTAGCTTAAACTAGATAAGTATAACTTGATGTGTAGCCGTGTGCAGGTATGTTTTAACAATTGCTTTTAAGTTTTCATTAACATTGACAATAATTGATGTGCATGTTAAAGTATTTTCTTTTAAAGAATTCAACAATTCAATAGACGAAAATCGAGACACTTTAGCGTCCAGATTAGGGGTCAATTGGGACAGGCCACTGAAAATCGGGGTGTCCCGTACCTGGCCACGCTAACCCCTCACCACTCATAGGTGTCGTATAAGGCGACTAAGGGATATCAAGAGGATGGGCAGCAGCATCTTCTCGTATGCTATAACAACGTACTGTGTGGTGACGACTCGCTAAGCGTGGATAATATAGCAATATCCCCAATGACCGCTCTTTTAGAATTGATAGAATATGTTCACATTGGGATGGTCATGTACAATAGTTGACGTTGACGATTTGTGTGTGCTCCGTGAGTGTGAGTACCGGACCACTATTACCGATTTGTTTCGAGAATATTCGATCTGATAGTCGGATTAAATGAACGTCTTACTCGAGACCGTTAACTTGCGAGTTGTGTTTGGACATCTAATCTAATAATGGCATCGCGCTTGTCTTAGATTATTATAGACTAACTAGATATCACCGAATTTTTGAACATCAGAACTAGCGAATCAGAAATAGGGCTTCAGCCTAAGCGTTAAGTGTACTAGGCAAGAAATGCAGCTCCAGTGTGATCATACGAGGACCTGGAGCCTCCCTTAGGTGCCGAAGATGACCGCCCCAGTGGTTTTAGCCGGTAGGAGTCCGGCATACCCCTTCGCCCTTCCCCGGGGCGAAGGAAGTTCATGAAGAATTTCCACTGGGCACCAATAAAAAAAAGGCAAGAAATGCAGCATTCAGCTCTGTCCTTACTTAAATTATTCTGCTTAGATAGGCATCACTTTGATCTCAAACGCTCTGTACCTTACCACCAATGTGCATCGATGCGAATGATTCAAAATTCCGAAATGGTTCACCATTTATTCCACGGAAATATAATATAGTACGCATGATTTCCCATCATCTTCAATTTGTTTTTAATAAACGTAACAGTTTCCCTCTAAGCGATTGAAAAGTCCCCGCTAAGTTATTATTACGGACGTGCGTGCCAAAGATGTTGGGTCAAGTTTTGTCGTTCCGTTATTTGGCCACATGTTGGCCGATCAACAAACCTAACGTCTAGAGATTTACTTCCATTGCTCGTCTTTGTAGAACACGTTCTGCAGAGTAGCTGGTAATGCAGCAATGATCGTGAAATGTTTGCGTTGGTGAACCACTGTATAGAGACGGACTTTTGTTTAGACTTTAGCCTAATGATGTGAATTTGGACATTAATGATTGATGTTTGCGTGTTTTGCCCTTCTATTTCTCCCTTGAATGATTTTGCTTGGTATGTGACCTTTATTTGTTTTATTGAGGTTCCTTAGATCAATTAGAGCTACTTTTCACTTTTGTACCTGTTCATGTTATGTCAGGCTTCAGTTTTCTCCACTTGGCTTCTGTATGGTTAAATCAAGTAAATAGATACCTAAGTCATTAGAGCACTCGCTAAGTTTGGGAAAAAAATGTTTTGTTTTTGCCCAACCTTGTGTCAAAGTTTTTCAAGTCGTCCAAAGGCCTACGGAAGTGGACCGACGACTTTACGTTCCCTCCGAAGCATGGAGACGCTCAGTTCAAATATCACTATGCGGACACCCATCCATAGACAGACTGCGCCAAAAGTTGCTTTGCCTCGCCGATATTTTAAGGTTCTTTTTTATCCTTGCCCCACACTAGGATTTCTCCTGTTACTGCGCACTGGGTCGCGGTTTCGATTTCCGCACGGAACTAATATTTGTATGATTTGCAGGTAGTTCCAGGTCTGGGTGTATTGTGCGTGGAACTTATATGTGTAAACGCACCCACGATACAGGAGAAATTCTAGGGTGGAAAAAAAGATGGAGGACAGCGGAGTACGTCCTTTGACTGAAATGATGATGATGATGATGATAATGACACAATTGCATTTAAAACATCCGTATCACATCGCGTTATATCATCATTTACTCACATATACGTGCAATTAACACGTAAACAAAGCACCATTAAAGTCCCCTGTATGTACTCTATAACATCATCGTGGGGCCATGAGAACTTGATCCGTAGTACCACCATGATACTATGGGAACATCTAATGAACCTCATGTGGATATTGCCATGTTATTGTTCGAATGGAGGTCAGGTTTAATTGACTTTTTGTTTGTCATTTTCATCGTGCGTGTCGTGTACCGTAGGAATGTTTATACTTGGGGTGCTAGGTCAGGAAACCTCCACGTGCGCTCGGTGGCTGCTGGTCCCTCTTGATACGTCCGGGGGGAAGAGCAGTTGTCGGGCCGGTGCACCCTGGGCACCGGGCAATAACTACTCCACTTTTTGGAGGACCTTATTGTCCGGTGGCTAATATTCTGACAGGGACGGGCCCAATTTTTGGGCTACAGGTAGGCCGTAAACTGCTTCTCCGTTTTCGGAGGAGCACGAGCGGGCTAGCGGCGGGCTCGGTGTGCACTCACCCTGCCCCGAGCAGGTAGTGGGAGGACTCCCCTTCCCTGCCACCGTCGATATCGTAACCTCGGTTGGAGTGTCGTGGTCACGTCTCGCGGCTTCGACCGGGACCGAGGATCTTGGCTTAACCGCCCGGATCGCGAGGAAGAAGGCCTCTATAAAAAATTCCCCGAACCCAAGCTAGCGTGCGGCGAGGGGTGCATGGCTGATGGGAAGTTCAGTCGCGAGCACGCCAACCCCAGGACCGGCGGCACCTGAAGATGGGATACGCTTGCCCGGGTACAGGGGGCACTGCCCGGGTCGACCGATTATTTCCCCCATACTCGTGGGATTTACTATGAAAAAAAGTACAATTAAAACAAAGAAGGTGGAGAAAGAGAAGGTGGGAGAGACTGTGGGTTTGCTGTTGGAGTCCGACAGTGCCCAGATGGACATGGGGTCGGATGCCGGCTCTGTGTCCAGTTCGGGTGCCAGGACGCGTAGTGCGCGTAACTTGCGCGCCAATGCGCGTACGCAATGTGCGGCCGCGTTGATGCCCCGTCCGGGCACGCCGTTGCCGTCGGGTGGGGCGAGTGACTCCGAGGATTCCGTGGACCCTCGGAGCTCGCACGCCTCGCTCAACATGGTGGTGGGTGGAGAGGGCCGCAAGCGGACCCTCCCGAAGACGTCTGTGGGGTCGTCTCCTGAAGCGAAACGGTCGGCCAAAAAGGAGTCGAAAGTCGAGAGGCTGGAGAGGGAGAACGCAGAGTTGCGCTCCCAGCTCGCCAGCCTCTCGGCACAGATAGAGAGACTGACGACGGAGGTGGGTCTCCTCCGTCGTCAGGGGGATGCCCTGGTGAGCCCGAGGGATGGCAATGCTCCGGCTTTCATGCCCCCGGACGCGGTGGCCGAGCTTCGGCGTTCGATCGCCCTCGAGGTGGGGGCCATGTTGGACGCTAAGTTGGCCGCCTTGGAGGGGCGGCTCCCGCCGGAGAAGCGCTTGCGCCCACCGCTCGCGGCCGAGAAAAGGCCGATTCAATCGGGCGGAATGCAGGCTACCCAATTGGCCACATATGCTGCGGCCACTCGAGCACCGACGAGCGCGGTAATGAATGCGGCCACCCAGAACTCTTCCCCTGGGACTCAGACACAGGGGAAGAAGAAGAAGAAGGACCGCAACGCGGCGAAGGTTGCTGGAGTGGCCGACCTGCCGGCGGTGCCTGCTGCGACTGCAGCGCCCGCGGCAACCGTAACAACCGATCCGCAGGCCACAGTGGAGACCACAGAGTTTTGGTCCACTGTGGTGGGAAGGAAAGGGAAGAGGCCCCAAATCCCTAAGGCCCAGAAGTCCACCACTGCGCAAGCCACGCAGCCATCCTCTCCCAAGGAAGGCAGGAGTAAAAGGGGTGGGAAAGGAAAGGCGGGTAAAGTCAACCTCCCCAAGGTTCCTGCAACGGCCGCCATAACGGTCACCGTGCCAGAGGGCTCACCCAACAGTCGGTTGGGTGAGGTTATGGCCGAGGCCAGGAAGAGCATAAAGCTCGCTGACCTCGGCATCGGTCCCGACACGGTGACCATGAAGAGGGCAGCCAGCGGCGGAATGGTGCTGTCCGTCGCTGGTGAGGACTGCAGCGCCAAGGCTGACAGCCTGGCACGCCGTATGCGGGAGGTGCTCTCCCCCGTCTTTGCTGTGCGGATCGCACGGCCAATTAAGACGGCGGAGATGAGGGTTCGCGACCTGGACGACGCCGTCACGCCTAAAGAGGTGGCTGATGCCATCGCGGCGGCGGGCGGCTGTCAGCCCGAGGAAGTAAGGGTGGGCGACATTCGCCGCTCATCCGTGTCCTTGGGCACCGTCTGGGTGCGCTGCCCACTGGAGGCAGCAAGAAAAGTTGCGTCCGCCTCACGTGTCTGTGTGGGGTGGGCGTCGGCAAGGGTCGAGGCATTGGCGGCACGGCCCATGCAATGTTACCGATGCCTTGAACTCGGGCACGTGCGCCTCCGTTGCGCCACCCATGGGGGGGTTGACCGAAGCGACCTCTGCTTCGCTTGTGGCAGCCAGGGTCACAAGGCGAGGCAGTGTACGGCGCAGTCACAGAATTGTCCGCTATGCGCGGACTTCGGACTGCCTGCAGGGCATAGGCTGAGTAGCAAGACATGTGCTGCCCAGAAAGGTAAGAGGGAGAAGCGAGCTCCCTCTGCCACTGCCAATGACCAGGAGACGACTGCGCCAGTACTACCGGTCGCAGGCCTACCAGAGGCGATGGAAACATCTCATTCCCAGCCCTAAGAATCCTTCAGGGCAACCTTAACCACTGCCGCAACGCGCAGAATCTACTGCTGCAGACTGTTGCGGAGTGGTCGGTTGCCTTGGTGGTTGTGGCGGAGCCCTACGTCGTCCAAGAACATCCTCGCTGGTTCGGGGACGCCGGGGACTCCGTCGCCATCTATTGGGCTGAGAGTGAAGGTGGGCCGCCCTGCTCGCTGTTGGACAGGGGGCAGGGATTTGTCGCTGTAGAATGGGGACCTCTGGCAGTAGTGGGCTGCTACGTCTCCCCCAACGTGTCTCTCGCACTTGGATGGGGTGGCGCGCAGCATTCGCTGTAAATGCTCGCCCCGTCCAATGCTCGTCCTGGGGGACTTCAATGCTCATTCTAGAGCTTGGGGCAACCGTCGGGACGGGCCGAGGGGGAGGATAATACAAGACTGGGCGGCATCGCTTGACCTCCGATTACTTAATCGGGGGTCCATTAGCACCTGCGTTCGGTGGCAGGGGGAGTCGGTCGTGGACCTGACATGGGCGTCTCCTTCTGTGGCCAGCGTGGTGTCGGGCTGGCGGGTGGCGGAGGAGGTGGTAACGTTGTCCGATCACCGCCACATAGTTTTTGACGTGGCCCTCCGTCCGCCTGGCCCAAGCCGTCTAGGTCCCAGCCCACAGTCGCGGCGTTGGGCCCTCACACAGCTCGATCGAGAGATGCTCGTCGCACCTGCCAACGTCGCGGCGTGGTCAGAGGTCGATCAAGGGATCTTGCCCGATCCAGAGGAGGAAGCGGCCTGGTTCCGGGAGGCGATGACGTCGATATGCGATGCATCAATGCCCCGGACCAGACGCTCTCGGCGTACGGCAGTGTACTGGTGGTCGGAGGAGATTGCGCAGTTACGCGCGGTCTGCCTGGCCTCCCGCCGCCGGTACCAACGAAGTAGACGCCGGCGTACTGCTACAGCTGGAGAGACTGCAGAGGCCTATCTGGTCTACCGGGCGGCCACGAAGTCGCTACATAGCGCAATTCGCGAGGCGAAGGCTCGGTCCTGGAGCGAGCTCCTGGAGGGACTGGACAGGAATCCGTGGGGGAGACCCTATCGTATGGTCGTGGGCAAATTGCGCCCTTGGGTCCCCCCGGTGACCGAAACCATGGCCTCGGATTTGCTGGAGAGAGTACTTTCAACGCTCTTTCCGGCGGTCCGGGACCATCCGGGTCCCTCTCCACCCCCGATTGCCTCGGACTGGGCTGAGGAATTGGGGGTTTCGGACGGGGAGCTGGGCCGAGCCATTGGCCGCCTGAAGGGTCGCAACACCGCACCGGGTCCGGACGGCGTTCCGGGCCGTGCGTGGGTATATGCACTGCAATCTCTTGGGGACCGCATGAGGCGGCTGTTCACCAGCTGCCTCCGTCGAAGCGTGTTCCCGTCCAGCTGGAAGGAAGCCGGATTGGTTCTGTTGAGGAAAGAAGGAAGGCCTGCGGAGTCTCCTTCTGCATATCGTCCCATTTGCCTGCTCGACGAGGCTTCGAAGCTATTTGAGAGAATAATTACCCGAAGACTCGTTGAGCACCTGTCGCGAGTGGGTCCTGACCTGGCCGAAAGTCAGTATGGCTTCCGGCAGCGGCGGTCCACAATCGACGCGATTCTTCGCGTCCGCTCGCTGTCGGAACAGGCAGTGTCCCAGCGGGGTGGGGTGGCGTTGGCTGTCAGTCTAGACATCGTCAACGCCTTCAACTCCATCCCGTGGGGCGCGATTAGGGGGGCGCTAGTCCATCATCGATGCCCCCCCTACCTGCAGGGCATCATAGGGGCCTATCTGCGTGATAGGCACATTCGCTACGTGGGCAGGGACGGTAGCGTAAAGCGGAGGGAGATTACGTGCGGGGTTCCGCAGGGGTCGGTTCTCGGCCCCTTTTTATGGAACCTCGCCTACGACGCGGTCCTGCGTGTCGTTCTCCCCGCTGGCGTCAGCTTAGTCTGTTACGCTGACGACACTCTTGTGTTGGCCAGCGGGGAGTCCTTCGAGGGAACCATCCGGCTTGCCGAGCAAGCGGTGGCAATTGTCGTGGCCAAAATCCACGCTCTGGGTCTGCAGATAGCGCCTCACAAAACCGAGGCGCTATGGTTCCACAAACTGCCGCGGAGTAGAGAACCACCCAGTTCGTGGATACGCGTTGGTGATGCGCAAATCAGGGTGGGCCAGTACATGAAGTACCCGGGGCTCACCCTGGACAGTCGTTGGGGCTTCGAAGAGCACTTCGCGCGCCTCGTCCCCCGAGTCGAGAGGGTAGTGGGTGCATTACACCGGGTGCTGCCCAATCTCGGGGGACCGAGCGAGGAAGTTCGCCGTCTCTACGGGGGCGTCGTGCGGTCTGTGGCCCTCTACGGGGCGCCTGTATGGTCATCCCGGCTGTCAGGCGTCCAGCGCTGCAGAAACAAACTTCACAGTCTGCAGCGCAGAGTGGCTATACGGATCGCGCGGGGATACAGGACAGTATCCTACGAGGCGGCAACTCTCCTGGCACGCTTTCCGCCTTTCGACATCCAGGCGGAGATGGATGCGTGGGTCTTCGACCAGACACGCTCTCTCCGCCAAAGTGGGGAAGGCGTGCCTTCAGGGGCGTTCGACAGACTGAGGCGGCTGGCTCGACAACGCGCACTCGAGATGTGGCGACATCGCCTACGGTCGCAGTTCGCGACCAAGCGCGTCGTCGAGGCCATCCTGCCGCTCTTCGGAGCCTGGCTCAAAAGGAGCGAGCGCGTTACCTACCGTCTGACGCAGGTGTTCACCGGTCACGGTTGTTTCGGTGCATACCTGCACAGAATAGGACGCGAGGTTACGGCACAGTGCCACCATTGTGATAGCGACCAGGACACCGCACAGCACACGCTCGAGGCGTGCCCTGCGTGGGCCGCCGAGCGGCGGATCCTGGTCGATCGGATCGGGCAAGATCTCTCTCTGCCAGCAGTAGTGTCGGCTATGTTGGCAGAGCGTGAAAATTGGAGTGCAGTGGTCTCCTTCTGCGAGAGCGTCATGCTGCAGAAGGAGACTGCAGAGCGGGATCGGGAGAGGGCTGATCCCGCACGGAGAAGGACGAGACGGCGCCGGGGCAACAACCGTCCCGGCTCCCAAGTCCAACACGCCTGAGCCCCCTGCCGTCAATTGGTGGGGGGCCTCGGGGTTCGCGGGTGCGCAGATTGGGGAGTCTGCGTGCTCACACCGAGCGACCCCCGGGAAGACGGTGGCGCGCACGTGGTCACGTGCCGCCGTGTGCGCAGCACAGCGCAAAGTGAGGCTTGGGGGGATCCTTTACAATCCTCCCAGAGAAGTGCCTGAGGGGGCGACCTTTTTACAGTCGCCTTCTCTCCGCTAGAGGGGGTGACCGTTTTACAGTCATCCCCTCCGTGATGTGCCTAAAGGCGTGGCACCAATGGGCGGCTCTAGTGTGATCTTACGAGGACCTGGAGCCTCCCTTCGGTGCCGAAGATGGCCGCTCCAGTGGTTTTAGCCGGTAGGAGTCCGGCATACCCCTTCGCCCTTCCCCGGCGTGAAGGAAGTTCCATGTAGAATTTCCACTGGACATCAATAAAAAAAAAAAAGGAATGTTTATACTTCATTGAAAGTCCGTTACATGTAAATTGTATTTGAGGTACGACTTGATGATGTAAGAAGTAATGAGTCTACAACTTGAATTAGTGTTAGTTGGCATAATTATCAACGTAGTCTAGCACTGCTGGACATCCTGAGCTCAGGCAGATACCGGGCTCTTACTTGCTCCCCGAGATGTTCCTGGTGGTGGTCTCTTTACAGTCGCCTCTCCTCAAAGGGGGTGACCACTTTAAAGTCAACCCTTCGCGATGTGCCTAAATTCGTGTCACCATTGGGGGGGCTCTGGTGTGTTTGTTGTTGAGAACCTGGGGAAGTTGAGAAGGGGGGCTCCCTTCGGTGTCAAATATAACCGCCCAAGTAGTTTTAGTAGGGTCCCCTTCCGCCCGCGCCGTGCCTCAGGGCGGAGGAATTCCGTGAAGAATTTGCACCGCGGTCAAAAGAATTACTCGCTATGCCATGTGAATTAATTACGGGCACGGAATGCAATATTAAAATGTTTAGGGTTCCGTACGTCCGAATGAAAATTTGGCGGAACCCTCGTGTCTGTCTGTCTGTCTATCACAGCCGATTACGTTGAAATTTGGTCCACACATGAATTTCTGCGACCCAAACACGGATGTGTAACGTAAATTAATAAATTTTGAATATGGGGACATTTCAACTGGAAGAACTTCTTGTGAGAGACTCAAACATATTTTGTTTTATAATTGTAAAGTTATTTAAGAAAATATCTTGATTATTGACCAATTTTACCATTACCCCACTTATCTCCAAAAACTACTGAGCCATTTTTTAAACATACTCTTATGGAATACAGGAAAATCTATAAGAAGTCTATGGTCTTAAAATAAAATTCAATATTGTGCGTTCAAAGTTACAAAGCTACATTTACAGTTGGAATGTATGGGAGAACAACCTTTTCAACTACAACGTTAAGTTTGTTCTTGGATTAAATTATTAGTACGAGACATCATTCAATAATAGGCAGCAATTTCCCTCCACAACCGGTACCATACTTATTTTTTTTTAGTACGAAACATATTAATGTCGGATTTAAAAAAACATGGTTGATAACATATCCATCGTCCGGAACCCTCTCCACGCGGGTTCAACTCGCACTCGGGTTATTTCACACAGCATAGCGAGTAATGCTCTTGTTCTTTCTATTTATTTCTTTTCTTTTCGTATTTATTCCGTTTAGCATTCTGGAGAATAATGCTCCCATCTTCTGAATAAGAACCCTCAGTCTTTCCCTTATGAGGCAACAGGCAGTTTGACGACATGGTTGGCGCAATGGGTAAGCGATTGTCTATCTGCGCTTAAGTTTCGCAGGTTGGATCCCGGCACGGGATAATATTTGTATGATCTACAGCTGATAGTTGCTCCGGGCCTGGGTTTTGTGTATGTGAGATTTATGTCTGTACCATGATTCAGGAGAAAAGTCAGTATTGTGCTCTTTAAACAAAACGATGACTCGTCGTATTCTTTTTAAGTTAAGTAAGATAGAGGGCATAATTTCTGACCTGCTAAAAACACGCCATGATGCCTTTTGTAATATTGAAACTTTTTGATTAAATAGAGCGAAACGGCATACTGGAGTAAAAGAGTTTAGCGTGATCAATATGAGAAATTCTGTCCAATGATACAATAGTAATGAATTTCTTTAATTGGTGTGTTCCCATTGCATTCCGGTACACAACGGTGTTACTTCCGCCCATTCTCAATGTTGGTTTGTCTGAGCTATCCCCCGAAATACTGACACTGTTCACAAGTAATTAGATAAAAAATTGCTTAAAGAATTCCCTTTTACTTATTCTTTTTGTGTAAGATTTTGAGAACAGTTTTCAGGAGTAAGAAGAACTATTGAAGGTTTAAGATCGGAATCGGTTTAGTCTGTGAAGTTAAAATTAGTAACCACACAAAAGTTTGCATATAAAATACGGCAGTTGAACAATCTTTCGGTTTCTAAATTGCATGCTGTAACTGCGATGTTTATTTCTAGCTTAACACCACCTCTTGTAACGACATTTGCATCATTATATTCAACAAACTCATCGTGATTCCAACGCCCATTTTCATTAACATACGCAGATATCGCCGTGTACTACAAGACTGAGTATTAATTTTCACTTTCTATACCATCATCGAGTCCACCTTATGCATGCTTCTATCTTAGTCAGACAGGCTGCCTGCTTGATGACATTTGGGTTGTGCCTTGTCTGTGTTTTCAGAGACCTTTGCTCTCGCTCCGGCTCGGTCGCCATCCATCGCGTTTAGTTCACAATGAAATGATACAATTTGCTGCGCTCTCACGGACCCACTCAATCTAAATTAACTTGTCATATTTTCTGCTTTTCCCTCGCGGTGGCAGTTTTTGCACCAACATTGAGCCGGCCCAGTCTGGATTCATAATCGAGTTGTAATTTCTCCGGCGTATTTACAGCTTCCTGCAATGTTTCCTATACGCATAGGCAAACATGAATTTATCGCCTTTTAATAGTCCACGCAGGAAAGTATACCGTTTTATATAGCCCATAATTTCATGCCAATCAAATTGTAAACGTCTAGCTAAGGTTGCAGTGTTAACAAAATGTTGTTTATGAATAAGAGAATCGTGCTGTGAAACAACCCAGTCTTATAATTTGTGAGCGGCGAAGGGAATGTACGCGCTTGTGTTGATCGTAATCGAGAATCGATCTTGTTGTATCGAGCGCTGGATTGTTTAATACAACAGGGTCATCATAAAGCTTACAAATGGTTTCGATCATGAAGTTCACTGCCATCTATTTTTGACGTGTAACTGTTTATTTTGTTACAAGTGGGCGATCTAATGCATTCGCATCGAAAGTATCGATTGGTTCGAGAGATGCGAGATGTAAATACCGGTCAGTGGGTCACATTGGACAGGTGAATAACTTGAGAATACAATGGATGATGTGACTGCTGGGCCATTGTTCGGAAACATCTGACTATTTTTAGCCGCTGAATGTTTGGAGGAAGACACTATCTTTATTGATCTGACGTGGTCGATACTGCCTGCATCGATTCGAGGGCGTAGTTTGGATCATATTTTCCTATTAGTATTGATGTACACTTTCTTTTCAAGTACTTTCACAGTAAAGTACTGCCTCCATTAATGGTAATAAACTACATTGAATTTCTCGCAAACAAATCAAGAAAGTCAAGTTTAACAAGAACTAAACAGTGAACCGATGATAATTTCAAATTCATTTTGGTAGGCGAACCAAAAGCTGAGGTCTAATTATGGGACAATACGACACCGCAATACCGCGCACCACAAGGCCGCCACAAAAAACCTCACGAGAAAGAAAGTTTCATTTATCTTTAACTTTTATATGCAGATCTAGGGAGCAATGTTCACGATTTTCTCACGGCTTCGCCGTTTTTGTATGGTATTCTTTTATGTTCGTAAAAGGTAAACGCTATCTTAAGTAATGATTTGATAGTTTTACGAATTTGGGGGCTGAGCTTTGCGCTATCAATCATAACAGCATTGTTTTGAGTTAATAAACTGTGTTTTTATTAAGAATAGTTTTAAAGTGTGTGGTTTTCTGTACTTACAGTTACGAGAAACATTAAATGCAAGATTTTTTCATGTTTCATGTGTTTAAGTTAGCGCATGAATCCGTGTGGTGTCTGGATTAAGAATGTAGCACCACCCATTTTCCCCCGTGGTTGTCGTAAAGGCGACTTATGGCTGAAATTAATAATCTAATTCAAAATGTTTATCTTAAAGATTTTAAACTGCAACAAATCCTGAGTCCTGCTGTGGAACAGCAGCTATTCTGAGCTCACCAATTTGTCCGCAAAGCGTGGTAAGTAGGTAAGGTAAAATGGCGACACACGGATGTAATCGGTCGTTTATGAAGGAGGCATGTGTTCGGCAGTGAAAAGATGTCTTAAAGACGTCTCTTTTGGCTGATATGATGAAGTTAGCACCTACTTAAATATTATTTCTTTCATTGTATTTTGCTTTTAGTTGACCTCTGATATCTTTTTTAATTTTTTTAATTTATTATCTCACCACAATAATGAAAAAGCTATAGCATTATAAAAAGTTTACTGTGGGAGACTGGTGCCTAAACTAGGCTGAAGCCTGTACTTCAGGTCACCAGGCGTTCCACCCCAGAAGTCCAATTTTGCTCTTTCATAAACTGTGCCAAGAGAATTCTTTCCATTTTCTTGTTCTTCGTGTATCTGATTCTATCAAGTTGTTTCCTCTTGTTAAAGTTCTCTTGATGAATAATCTCCGATACGTTGATATAACTTTATCAAGCTTTATCAAGACTCACTGTTTGGGCTTTGATACACCCAATATTGTCAAGTTATCAAAATTTTGAATGTTCAAAATCTATCTGGTGCTCATCGTAGTCTTTATCTCATCGAGATTTCTAGGAAAAAGTACTGTTTTCAAACAATGATGAGATATTATACCACTTTGTTCGGGCAAATTTGTTTCATAAAACAATATGAGTGAAATTACGGTATTCTAAGACTATTGTAACCATTATTCAAATCCGGAACTATTGGACAGGCATACATAATGCTGGAACACATGTTGTAGTCAGTTTTACATCAGCAACAGTTGCATTACTCGTTCGGGAATGTTGCTCGGTGTAAGTTTATTTGAACGAAATAAAATTTTGACGATTTCGCGCTACATTCTGCATGGTCCGTTACACAGTTAACTTGAATAAAACAATTTATTTTAAACTTTAACATTTTGGGAAGAAAGGTTTAATTCGATTAGTTGATTCGTCGGTTATTTGTTAGATGAAATGTGAAGAAGCTGTAGATAATTGAATTGCTTGCAGTATTAGATGGGTAATCTTAATTTTGTTTGATCGCCACTAGATTCCAAAAACGGGAAATTGACAGAGTTATCATGTGCATGTATTGCCTACATACTGTGATGCCCTCTTATACGAGTATTTAAAATATAAGCTAGCTTCGTAGAATTAGCTACTAACAAATTCGATTCGATGAATAACGGCCAGGTATTCTCGAGAATTATATTGTTCTCATAGGTGAATTCTTAAAAACTTATATCTTCTTCTTCTTTATCTCATCATCATCATCATATCAGCCATGTATACGTCCACTGCTGAACAAAGGCCTCCCCATAAATTTTTACAACTGTGTCATCATTTTGGGGGGTATTTGCCAATACTCATCACGCTTGGCAGGCGGGTTGGTGAGCGCAGTATGGCTACCGTTTCACAGAAGGGACGCTGCTGCCCATCCCTCTGGTTTAGATTTCCTTAGTCGCCTTTTACGACATCCACGGGAGGACACGGAGTGGTGCTATATTCTTAGTGCGGACACCACACGAACTTTTTTATCTATCGTATCTTATTTTACCTTCCAAAATCGTACACTTTTTTATACTTCAGTCGGTCGGCTGAAAAGAGCCAACTTTAGCCAACTTGTTATCGATTCGAGTCCTACAAGGGGGCCATAAAATTAATTAGCAGTTGTGAAATGGACGTTATTTGAAGATGACCAGACAACATGTAGGCAAGGTAAGACTCATCTAGCTCAGCTTTTTTTCTTTTTAAACGTTGCCCCACATTAAGATTTCTCCTATGTCGTGGATGCGTTTACAGACATGAATTCCACATACAATACACCCAGACCCGAAACAACTACCTGCAGATCATACTAATATTTGTTCCGTGCGGGAATCGAACCCACGACCCGAAGCGCAGCAGCCGACTGTATCAGCCACTGCACCAACCGTGCCGTCAAAAACATTAAACTATTTACACACACATTAACTATTTCAAACACATTAACTCTTGGCATAATGTTAATTAAGCAAAAGCACTTCCCCACTCAGAGGAATGTGTGCATACTCAATGTATTACAAATTACTGTAGTTTCTCACAAATTGATTGTACAATAAACTGGTGTATTGAACCACAATGTGTGTGCACGGCTATTGGAAACGCTTTATTGGAAAATAATGGTCCGCAGTTAACATTGAGAACATTTTTGTTACGGAACTACTGTTTGTACGCGGCTTTGCCCGGGCGTTTGTGATATAACCTTCATTAGTTCAGTCCGTTAATACTCGTCTTGCTGATGGTGTTGTTATGCGATGCGTCGTTGAGATCGTGAATAGGGTTGAACTTGAATAACTGTTTCATGCTTGCCATCTGTGACAGGCCATCTCAAAACGGTTTCGGATCTTTCTTCTAGAGTTTGTTTCGGCACATCTTGGCTGGGACAGTTAGGAAATGCTCGCCATCTTTACTGACGAGTGAAAGTATTTCTTGGAGTATAATTCAGTACGTTTTGTACTGACTCAAGAGAACATTGTTGCTCATTCTCTTGAAAAATGCTTTAGTGGTCTTCTACTATGCTCACGAGTGGATCGCGATTTTATATTTGGCTTACTACATATGTTATGTTATGTATTCCGTGTTGTGTCCGGATTAAGAATATAGCACCACCTTATCTCCTCCCGCGGATGTCGTAAAAGGCGACTATAGGAATCTAAATCAGAGGGATGGGCAGCAGCGTCCCTTCTGAGGAATGGTAGCCATACTGCGCTCACCAACCCGCCTGCTAAGCGTGGTGAGTATTGGCAAATACCCCACAGACACAGTTGTGGAAATCTCTGGGGGAGGCCTTAGTTCAGCAGTGGACATATAAATGGCCGATATGATGATATGTTATGTTCTTATATTCTAGTACTTCTACCTGTGTTAGGTTATATTAATAATACCAGCTTGTAACTTTCCTAGCTGCACTTTAAAGGCCTCTTCTTATACTCTGAACAAGCATTGATTATCACGCTTGCTCAGTGCATGTTGGCGTTTTGATACCATTCGATCCAAGTTTCCTTCACCCGAATACAGCGGCGTCTTAGATCAACCAAGAATGCCATTAAAACTATATGACATATATATGATAATCCGTAACGTAGTACATTAGAAAAAACATTTTTTGCTAAAAACAGAGACACGTCAAACTAATCCGGAAAGAAAAAATTAAATAAAGTTAAAAGCAAATTGCATTCGAACTTTTAAACAGAGCTACAGCTTTAGAAGCAAGTCCGAAATCCTACGCGCCACCGCGACAATTGTTGTTGACAAGTGTTCGGTTAAAGATGAGATTACATGAAATATAAATTCAATTTGTAATTTCTGATCCGTTAAAAGTTGTGTATCTTATGCTTAGCCTCCTCAGTCTGAGAGTAAATTTTACGTTGTTTTACGTATTTTGCACAGATTTTTGTATAGATTTTATTTTGACATGATGAGAGTTTTCGATTTTTACATCATACATATTTTTGTACAGGTAAGCACACAACATTCCGTTAATTCCGTTTTACGCAGACAAAGTGTGTTTCTAAAGTTATTTACCGATTTTAATTTTAATTTTTCTTTCTATACTCAGGAGGTTAAATACACAATTTAACAAACATAGTTAAGAATCAAGCCGATCGATACCATTTATGAGTATAATATAGACACCGTTCCCACATTACCGTGGAAATAGATTAACGTTTAATCTATTTATTCATAAATCACGTTCATATTAGCACAATAGATGGTTCCGCGGTGCGACACCATCCATCATTAAGTGACGGCCTCAGTTGATAGCTGTCCATGTAATTGATATCCGCCCATCTCGTGTTGCAGTTTTTCGTCTTTGGATCGATGGTTGGATCTGCGAATTGAGTGTTGTGCTTTCTTTCGGCCTCGATCATGAGAACGGTGTCTAAAGTATTTTGTATCAATTTAGTTTCAGTTCTCATCACTATTGCATTCAATTTGGTGTAAATATACTTTGTTACGTTTCATTATGCTTATTTAAAATCTCTTACTTGTTCTTCATTAGTAGAATTGGTTTTCTAAAAGTTTGCTTGTTGGTGCTGTAACAGATTTTAAAGACTTTATTATTTATTTTCTTTATTTTTATAAAATGTTGCCCTACGCTAGGATTTCTCTTGTGCCGTGGGTGCGTTTACGAACACAAATTCCTCACACATTACACCCATACCCGGATCAACTAACTGCACATCAAAGAAATATTTGTTCCGTGCGGGAATCGAAGCCGCGACCCGGAGCCCAGCAGTCGTCTGTATCAGCGACGGCACCAACCCGAAAACCATGGTGGATAACATAATCATCGTACGGAACCCTCTCCACGCGAGTTCACCTCGCACTTGTCTGGTTTTTTATAAATTGTAGAGCTCCGATTCTATATTTTAATTGTGAGACCTCTGACCTGATTTCTAAATGCCTATTTTCATTACATTGTTTGTATACATCTTTTAAAAACATAAGTCGATAACAGCCATATTAGTTTACTTTACCAGTTTTCTATGCTTCTTCAGATCGATACCATTTTCTTTTACTATTGGACAAGTATGTTTAAGCCGTTCATGTTTTTCCGGTCAACCTAAATTTTGCATTTAGAAATGTAAAAAGAAAAGGATACATAATAAGAAGAAAGTATATATTGGTAATTACAACAAACATTTAAACAGACAAGTAATGTTCTTTTACTAGTTTTTTAAAAGTAACCAATGACTGGGCACGCTTGATTGACACAGGCAGTACATTCCATAATCGGACAGCCTGAACGGTGAAGGATTTATCACAAAATAATAATCGTGAAAACCTGAGGTTTATTATAATGTACTAAAACATAAATCTAAATCTGTGTCACTGCAGGGGTTCCAACTGAAAACCAGCGCTGGGTGCCTCGCGCCCAGCAAATGCTGAGTTGGTGACCTTTTCGGCACGGGCATGCTCGACAGCAATAAATACTGTCAATTAGTTGGTTAAGGGTAATCTTGTTTTTATTTTATTCTTTTATAATGTGATTAATGCTGTAATTATGTGCCGTACCGAATAAATGTATTTCTTTCTTTCTTTCTTTTCTTTCTTAATGTGCGCGATGTTATCCGTTATAAGTGTTTTATTTAAACAATGTTTCAAACTGACAAACACACAGGTCTACCCATACATTTTGCTCTTCAATGCTCAGCCCAGTCCATTGTGTCCAAGTGTCTATATTTTCCCCGTTGTTATCAGATTCGCACTCGCAAATATAATGGTTCTATTTGTCCATTTTGAGCTGAGCTTTGTGCCTGTGTTCAATGTTATCGGTTTGAATGTATCTATTATACAAATAAATAAAATTGAAGTGTCTGTTTGCAATGTCAAAATAACAGCTTTTTACTAAATGCATATGGTAGTATATACGGTACCTACAAAAAATATCCAACATATTTGTTTGGGTTAGCAAATTGGGTCATAATAATATGATAGCGTGAAGATTGGGCGCATTGTTTCCCGGATCGTTATCGATATAGTTTTCAAAGAAAGAAACTATGGGGGATGATTTTAGAGGATATATTATCTGATTACGAAAACTGGTTATTGCAAAGAGACATCAGAGGGCCAATTCTCGTAATTTAAAAATGTTCAAAATATAGTTCCGATCTAGTCTCAGTGTCATAAATGTCACAAAGGGTATTGTCCTAAACTGAGAAACAACGTCAAACGTGAACTTCACTGTGATGAGATCGTAAATGGATCGAAAGTTGATCTAAGGTAAAACGGTATTCTGCTAACATTTCGAACTGTCATATGTACTAAATTTTGATTCACGAAACGTCAAAATTGAGGTCGAAATGAGACTAGATCGAGATTATACTGAAATCTGACTGAACTTTAAGAGTAGCAGAATACTATTTTTTCGGTCAATTATAATTTAATCTCAGTTCGGTCAAGTTTCAGTCATAGACACAGTGTCAGTTAATTACGAGAATTGGCCCTCAGATTACAAATGTATCAAATGTGTTGATACTGTCCTAGCCTTAGCTACAAGATAAAGGGCTTGCGCTATTCATTAGCCAGGTCGCGCTTTCACTGTAGCTGTTTGAACCTAGAGCATTTCATCATCTTCACTTCGGCGAATAAAGTCCACTGCTGGACACCTCCAAAGACCACCACAACGACTGATATGGTTGTGTTGTGTTATTCATTGGGGGGTATTGCTATAATCGCCACGCTTGGCAGGCGGGTTGGCGATCGCAGTTGAGTTGTTAATGTATTCGAAGGACGCTGCTGCCCATCCTCCGGTTAATCCCATAGTCGCCTTTTACGACACCCACGAGATGAGATGGGTTGGTGCTATTCGTAGCCGGCACCATTTACATACTCGTAAATACTTCATGGAACGGTCATTTTACCTGCTAATCCTGAAAGTGAACCAACAAAATTGAACGGTAACACTATAACACAAAACAACAGTTAAAGTACGTCCCGTTTCTTATGTGCGAATTTATGGTCACCCTGTGTCTTAGGTACCGTTATTCCGTTTAGGAGTTAGACACACTGGAGACCTTTTTTCTCTCAGTTAATAACTTGTCAAGCCTTTATAAGTTTGAAGAAAATAAATATACACAGGTATATACTTAAGCGTAGACGTAACATTTTTTTAGGGGTTTATTTTTTAACGTTGCCCCACACTAGGATTTCTCCTGTGTTGTGGGTGCGTTTACAGACACAAATTTTACACACAATACACCCAGATCCGGAACAACTGCCTGCAGATCATACAAATATTTGTTGCGTGCCGGAATCGAAACCACGACCAGTCGACTGTATCAGCCACTGCACCATCCGTGTGTGTAGTGTATCTAGACAATTAAATATAATACAAATAGGTATATATTCCATAAATTACTTCAATAATATGCACATATATAATACGTTATACAATACATTATAAATAATCCATATATACAACCATATACTATATACAATACAATATAAATATTCCATAAAAATATTCGATATCGCACATAAATATATGGAAAATACACAATAAGAAGAAAGTACTATATTGGGAAATACAACTAATATTTAAACAGACAAGTAATGTTCTTTTACTAGTTTTTAAAAGTAACCAATTACTGGGCACGCTTTATTGACACAGGCAGTGCATTCCATAATCGGACAGCCTGAATGGTGAAGGTGAACGGTGAAGTTGGTGAACTATCACAAAATTTGGTAGAATGCGTTGGCATATCAAGTCTCAGGGATCTTAAGAATCTCGAATTTGCGTCATTAAGGAACTTAAAACATTATTTAAGGTAAAAGGGGGTTGTAGGATTAAACAGAATACTGTAAAGCAAGGAAAGTATATGAGAATTCCGGCGAAGACGTATTGAAAGCCACAAAAGCGACCAAAATACTGCACAGCAGAGGAATGTCCTGCGCGGGTTGCCGGGGAAGATCTCTTCTTTGCTGGCAGTACTGTGCTATGTAGGCAGAACATAAAATGTGGGTGCAGTGGTCTCCTGTAAGGTCGTCATGCTCCAGAAGGAGACAGCCGGTGGGGTTGGGTGAGGGCCGATCCTGCTTGGAGAATGAGGACACGGCGCTGGTGTGTAACTCCCACCCATGTCCAACACGCCTGAGCCCGTTGTCGTCGTTATATGGTGGGGGGCCTCAGGGATCCCCGGGAAAACAGCGATAAGACTCAAGAAGCGCCGTGGATATTTGGGTAAAAGTAAGGATAGTGAAGACTTTTAAATTGAATATTTTGTGTAGATTACACCTAAATAGACGAAAGACTTAAGATCTAAGCTCGGCCATAAACAAACGTTTGATAGGAGGCATGCCCTTTAACATTTCATTGTACCGTTTCTTTTATTGGTATTTGTATTGTATTTTGATGATAACGATTGGCAACAGAATCTCACTAGGATTTCCTTAGCGTAGTTTCTAAACACATATCTCGTTAACAAACATCGAAGGCATACTCTCATTTCAGAAAGCCCGCTTTAGGCACTCTCTATACACAGTGCTTTTTTGTGGCAAGAAAAAGTGTCAGGAGTTATCATATCAGAGATGGCGGCGCGCGTTGAAGGAAAGGTGCGGCCACCATGGTCCCACAGAGAAGGGGCCCGTCAAACAGTGACGGGCCGATACCTGCCGGGGGCACGGTCTAATGCAGATAAAGCGTACACCTCACCTCCGGCTAGAGGTAAGAATGAAGACACCGTGGGGTTTTACCCGGTTTGAGCCCGGCATGCCCCTGCGCCCTTCCCAAGGCGGAGGAAGTCCAAGAGGATGTCCCCATATTAAAAAAAGGGGTTATCATATCAGCCAAAGGATGTCCACTGCTGAAAAAAGGTCTCCTGTGTCGTTAATTTGGGAGAATTTGTCAGTACTCACCACGTTTGGCAGATAGGTGGGAGTGCGCAGAATGGCTGCTGTTCCACAGAATGGACGCTGCTGTCCATCCCTGTGGGTTAGAGTTCCCTTAGTCGCTTTTTACGACATCCACGGGTGGATATGGACACGGAATTTAATGGGATTTTAAGGGAATTGTTAGGCGTACACTCATAATTTAATAAATAACTGGTAACAGGTCTCTTCTAGTAAAAGTCCGGGTAAATAGGTATCACCTCGGGAGAGGGCCTAGATATGACTGGGGGCCTTAGGGGTAACGATGTAACGTGCGTAGTGTGGTGCCACGCAGGCATAGTCCTGGGTAGCATTACTATTGTTATGGGCAGGCTCACGCCTGAAATGAAGAATTTTGGCGTACTTAATGTTTTTATAAAGTACAATTGCCAGAAATACCTTGCAGAACTTCGGGTGGCAACCCTAGTGGGTGGGGTACACCCCTGGTAAGTTGCTGCACCTGTTATTTAATAATTAATTTCATAAATGTTTACGGAATAATTGATATCGATTTGGTCTTATTTCCCCTTCTCTAAAACCGTGGTACAAATGACAAAGAAATTTGAATTACATAAAGAATCCAACACAATTGCTGTATACAATGAAACTCCGACAACAAATTTAGTTGCAAAGTTTTGGGAATAGTCAACAATTTGATCGGGAAAAACAACAAGTAAAGGAGAACAAATATGCTTATACCGCGATTGCTTCTGTTGTAAAGGGTTCCTTTTATTTGATTACCTTTTTGTTGTTAGGCAAAAGTTGTAGAGATATTCGATGGGAACTGATGGGGCTGTTTACAGAGGCTCTCTACTGTAAAACTTTATATTAAACTAGCTTCCCGCCCCAGCTTCGCACAGGCGCCACCTACCGGGTCCAATTGTGAATCTAAACCATCCAGGGACCCACTACCATACACAAAAAATTTCATCACAATCGGTCCAGCCGTTTAGGAGGAGTTCAGTGACATACACATGTACAGTAGAATTATTTATATTCATAAAAAGAGCACATGACTTCATCAAGATCGCTTGCCAATAATTTTGATAGTCGTCAAAATTCGCCGAACACCTCGAACCTCTTCAAGATAAGCCAGCAATTACAAAGTTAATGGTTATTCCGGAAAATAACAGTACCAGACATGTAGCATCCAGGTTTTATCCAATTACAGTCCATATATTGCTACGAGTTCTGCCAGTTACCCAAACTGTTCGGCGTGAAGCCATGTTCGGCGGAGAAAGTTGTTCACAATAATATAAATTGTTATTAATAGCCCCAATGGTATGGCTTTGTTTGGTCACATGATAGATTATCATAGTGATGTTTTTGTTTCCACGCATGGGAATTTTGAGATGAGATGAGAGGATTGCAAAATAATCTTAAATAAAGAGAAAATTCTTTTTCTTTCTTCACGTATTAATATATAGAGAATTTCAGTTGGATGCGGGCGGCATGTAACCCGTCGTTGTGGAAATCTATGGGGAAGGCCTTTGTTCAGCGGTGGACGTCCGTTGGCTGATGTGATAATGATGATAATGATGATGAATATCAGCCTATAACCATTCACCTGCGGGGCAAAGGCCGCTTCTCATACAGAGAAAGATGCATGAGATGCTCACCCCGTGTTGGCGATTTCAGCCCAATAGTGGATCTTACTAGTGAGTAAAATGAATATGCACTTTTGCTCATTTATATAACAATCAATAATTTTATTTTGTGTAAGTATAAAGATAAAAAAAAAATCCTAATTTAATTATGTTCTTTAATCAAACCTTTATTATTATTTAATGTTTTTCTTCGATCATTTTATTGTTACTTTGTTATTAAGTTAAAAAAGAACTTAAGGGAGTATAGCTTACCGCTAATGCGTGTATACACACACGCTCACACCATAGATTATACACTAATATTGAAAATAGATGTGCAACTCTATGGAAATACATTTAAGTTGTGCTTACGTAAAAAATAGATGGCGCTGATACAAGCTAGATAATCCGTTCTATTTGCCACTAGATGGCAGTATACGTTGTTTCAAATCTATATAGGTAGGTATATATACTGTAATCAAATATTATTTGTTTATGAAAGCGAATAATAGAAATTAAAAAGCAAAATATTATAGACATTCAAATTTATTTCATGTTTTTATGACAATGAACCTTAAAACACCTTCTTCGTCTCTTAGATTATGGCTTCTGTAGAGTATCTTCCACAATTTCACCAATGTCAAGTATAAGGCAACGTTGTACGGTGCTTAGATTAATTAATCTTTACATATTCAACAAAATAATTCACAAAATTGAATAAATTCTAAAAAAATATGTCCGCAACGTCGTACGGTACAATTGTTTTTTCTTAAAATACCATAAATACTTTTGAATTGGCTGTCAAGTATCTTTTTTTGTTATTATTTTGGCCTGGAGTCTAAGTCCTTTGACCAAGTCAAGTATCGTTTTTACCATGTACTTTTTTAAATATGTTTGATTTTTTATTTATATATATGAACTGATGTTTTTATTAAGAATAAAAGGCATAAAACCTATTTGGCATTGTTTAATGCTAAACATTTAGTTCGAAAATTATTTTGTTTAAAGTAATATGGCCACACTTATTTCTACTGATGCCAGCTTGCGCCATCTATTAAGAACCTAATGTAAACTAATTGATAAGTTTTGAAAAGTGAACTATAGATGTCGATAGCTTCCATACATTAAATTTTTACTGTCACATCTTTGAAAGTTTCACCCCCCTGGCTCACACACCGTATTTTAAGATAAAGGACAGAACGACGGATTTCTCAAGCTTCGGAGTGGGAGACGGTATCGTCACGATCAAATATAGTTTGACACATTGAAAGTTAGTAAATCTTTGGTCCTACCTACGTGGTTATCTAACTAACGGGAGAAATATGAAAATTGAATCGGTGCGGTTTCCTCAAAGACTGGTTTCAATACATCAGGTGGTGGGCTGTCGTGATATTTCCGTCTTTAAGTTTTGCATAATGTACGTATTCAAAAGTTAAAGGATGTTATGTAAAAGGGTTTTCTAAATGTATTTAAGTTAGTTCCCATCTTACTACAAATAGGGACATAATGATTTGACTGCTTGAATATCCGTGCAATGAAATATTTTTATCTCAAAGGTAAAAAATGATGTCCGGCACTCTGTTTATAAATAATATATGACGGCAAACGAGCATGCGGGTCGCCTAAGCGGTCACCGCTGCCCAGAGGGTTCCGCATCACCAAAGAAGTTGCCGATCTGTTGCCGACCTTTAGGGTAGATATCCAGATTTGCCTTGAATGAAAACTTAAAATACGTTGTGGACATAGGTATGTAATACATTAATTATCCAAGTTCTAACGCAGATCCTTTCGGTTATACCAGATACATCAATAAAATATATGGACATTTAACATACTCCGGAAAGAAACCATGTTGCCTACAAATCTAGGGTTGTCATCCGTAGCGATATATCGGAACCGTCATCGTTATCGAGTATCGTATCGTATAGTCGTTATCCTGACGACCGACGTCTCGACAAAACCTATGTTTGATTCGATTCAAATCTGCACCAACACAATAGAACAGGGATTCCCAAAGTGGTCGATATTTGTTTCCCAGGGCGACCCCAACAGGGCGACATAAACAAAACTGATTTTGGGGGTCGATAAGGTCTAAAAATCGACCCCTATTAATTAACACGAGTTCTTATTTGAAACTTTCAAGATACTGCATAAGTTGTGTGACGTGAACCAACTTGTTATAAGAATTACTAATATTTTAGTAGGAATAGGAGGTTTAGGAATTGGTAAGTATTTTGTATCAATAGGAAAAAAAAACAGGGGTGCGAGGCTTGGGGGGATCCTTTACAATCCTCCCCGAGAAGTGCCTGGGAGGGCGACCATTTTACAGTCGCCTTCCCTCCGCTAGAGGGGGTGACCGATTTACAGTCATCCCTTCCGAGATGTGCCTAAAGGCGTGGCACCAATGGGCGGCTCTAGTGTGATCTTACGAGGACCTGGAGCCCCCCTTCGGTGCCGAAGAGGACCGCTCCAGTGGTTTTAGCCGGTAGGAGTCCGGCATACCCCTTCGCCCTTCCCCAGGGTGAAGGAAGTTCCATCAATAAAAAAAAAAATAAAAAAAAACAGGGGTAGGCATTTTACTACATACATTGGGAATCCCTACAATAGAGTATTAACAAAATTCGCCCGTAATGCTCTAAGCTAGCTTGGTAGTTACTATCGCGGGCGGCGGGTGCGGGGCGTGGGCCAGCAAGCGTGTTCAGCTTCAGTTGCAGTAATATTTAAAATTTGTGGATTTTATTGTCTACTAAACTTTACACTCCGGGGAATGGTGGAGGGCATATTAACCTTCACATTTTACACCTTTTTTTTTTTTTTTTTTTTTTTTTTCCTTTGGAAATACCTCATGTACTTCCTTCGCCCCGGGAAAGGGCGAAGGGGCATGCCGGACTCCTACCGGCTAAAACCACCGGAGTGATCATCTTCGGCACCGAAGGGAGGCTCCAGGAACTCGAATAATCATAATCTCCATCTAGAGCCACCCGTTGGTGCCACGCCTTTAGGCTCATCTCGGAGGGGATGACTGTAAAGTGATCATCCCCTCTAGTGGAGGGAAGGCGACTGTAAAGAGGCCACCCCCCCAGGCATCTCTCGAGGGGATTGTAAAAGATTCCCCCGAGGCCTCATCACATTTTACACCTACCACCTCCTCCCTTGTTAAAGTCTGATTTCCTACTAGCGGAAACGATTTCAGAGTACATTTCAATGAAGCCTTCCCCTGCTGAAAGGATCGTCCCGACGAGACTAACGCCAAATTTGGTAACCCTATACAAAACTTATTTTTAAACAGCCTCACGCAGCCCTGGGAGGCTAGGTTTATCAGCAACAAAACGCGCAACCGTTAGCAGTCGGTATCTCCCACGATACACACAAGTTCGTCTATTACCGCCAACTATTACATGGAAAACTATTACATGCTGATGTTTCCGATTGCAAACAGCTTTTGTTTGCCGTTCGTTTAATAGTTCATTTCTGTTCTGAGGAAGACATTTTTTGTTGTTTCCGTCTTCTATAGGAAATGCAAAAGTAATTTACTTAGACTTGAAGTCGCTTGAACTCGTCGTGTTTACTAGATCCTTTTACTAGATCGGGTAAGGACCTCGAATGAAGAATCAACAATGGGTTCAGTAGCTTGCGAAACTTTCACACATTTTCACTATACTGGCGTACTAGGAGTTCATAACACGAGACAGTATTAACCACACCATGTCGTCATAATTGGCGCCGGGCGCTCTCGAGCGAATAAATCTACGCATAGTTATCCACGCTACCAGACGTCTGCACCGCTTGCGTAACGAATTCGCGTCTATTTATTACTATTAGTTCACTCTGACTCATGACACCCTGGTATTAGCATGTCGTCTCTCTGTGAATTCGACATAATAGCGCCATAATTTGTACACTGCGGACGGTAGACATGAATGGCAGATAAAATAGGCCAGCTAGTTCTCATCTTAAATCTTTTAAAGATTTTGACGAAAACTAAAATTCACAGGTTTGTTTCTTGTTTTTAAATTCTACATTTCAAACCTGTTTCTACTCGAAGTACTCGCACGATTGTTACGTGAGATGCAATGAATATTTAGATTCGTACGATTTCATTTATTTATTCATTAAAAAATAGAGCAGAATGTACGTTATAAAGCGAAGAAAGAATATGAGCATTCCGGAGAAGCTGGATAGGATAGCGATTGCTGAGTGTTCTGACAGCCCTATAGTAAAACATTGGATAGACATAGTCATAGGTTCTGTTTAGAAATTAATAAAAACTTGTCTTCCTACAAATAAATGATTTATGATTATTCTTATAACCATTTGTGCATAGTACGAAATTCAGAAACGTGATCATATTTGATCTCAAACTGCAACTTAAATTCTGACGTTTCATAAGTGTCAATATTTGGTTTATTAGTAGTTCAATAGTTAGTTCCCATCTTACTACAAATAGGGATATAGTGATTTGACTGCTTGAATATCCGTGCAATGAAATATTTGTATCTCAAAGTTAAAAAAAATAATTTCCGGCACTCTGTTTATCTATACCATCTATACCAATAAATAAAATTGAAGTGTCTGTTTGTAATGTCAAAATAACAGCTTTTTACTAAATGCATATGAAAGTATATACGGTACATATAACACATTTTTTTTGTCTGTCTGTGTGTCTGTTTGTTCCGGGTAAACTCCGAAACGGCTGGACCGATTTCGACGGGACTTTCACTGGCAGATAGCTGATATTATAAGGAATAACTTAGGCTACTTTTATTTTAGAAAAATAATTAGGGTTCCGCGCAAAAAAAATAAAACGCTTGAAATCCAATATATATATTTTATGTCAAGTGTCTATGTCGAAGTACTCTTAATTTCTTTTAAATTAAACGCGGGTGAAACCGCGGGTCCCAGCTAGTTTGAAATAAAAAAAAGAATGACTTTGACTTTGATCATATAATAGTGCATTTATTTATCTGCAAAAATCTTAATTTGAATCTGAATTCATTCAAATGCATCTACATACTATAAACAGCTTGCAATTAATCTCACTACCTAGCATAAGGGAAATTCTAGCTTTCCTTTGGTCGCCTGTCGTGTCCTTAATCTTTTATTAGCAGTCCCAGCATGAAATATGAGCTATAAACAGCACAATATGTTGTAACAAATTTACTAGGACCATAACATTGTCATTGCAAACGTTCAGTTGACTCTAATACACGTTTAAGTTGAAGTGAAACTTATTTATTACCATTATTTCATAGGTCGCTTTATTATGTGTCTGTAAGTTTCATTTATAGCGTTCAATTTGTATTCCGTTATGTAAGATCACTCAGCACCTATTTGCATAGGCGCAGCTATTAGCGTAAGTGTTTGGGTGAAATTATTGTTACAATAAAGTAGTTTGATAGTATTTATTACTGGTTCACAAGGAAGTCGAGCGTTCTAATAATCGTGTTAATGTTAGGAAGTGAGTTGTATGTAATCTTACATAATAGGACACCTAAAATGAACCCTGTCCAATTTAGAAGTGGAATTAAAAGCAAAACTGTTCAGTAAAACCTATAGATAAAATTAATACGAGAATTTTTACTTTGTATTTTACCAATTTCGTCCCTCTGTATGTAATATGTCCCAATCTAGAGTTACAATTTCGAATCACGAAATTGCTTCTTGTATTTCCACATCTTTAACGGTATTATAATCAACTTATTACTGTCCCACTGCTGAGCACGGGTCTTTTCTCACGATGAGAAAGAAGGATTTAACCTTAGTCCACCACCACCAATGCGGGTTGGCGAACTACACACAACATTGAGAACATTTTGGACCTCTCAGGTGTGTGGGTTTCCTAACAATGGTTTCCTTGACTGTTAGAGCAAGTAATGTTCAAATTCTTTAACGACTTACTTCGATTTACTTTTCTTGCAACGCATTGCCATAATTATCACGCTTGGCAGGCGGATTGATGATCACAGTACAAATGTAAGTGGCACACGAAAGGATGCTGCTGCCGCTTTCTTGATATAAATCCTTAGTCACCTTTTAGGACACCTCCGAGTGACGACGGGTGGTCTATTTCAAGCCGGGAACCAAACGGCCTGTTAAAATTTTGTAACGCTAACACAACTCTATCGATATCTTATTTCGTTGTCATTAAGCAAGGAAGAAAAGGTCCTGCTCTGACGAATGATACCTGTTAAATTTCACATCAATCAAGTTATTTGGGAAGTGTTCTATCATGATTGCTACTTATGACTCACCATTGTGTCGTTTATTGACCGCTAAACAAAAATAATAAAATTTAGAATAGCTCAATATACTTCTTTTCTTAGGGGTCTTGCAGGTTTGATATAGAAACAGGCAGCTATCTTCCCACCTCTTGTGTTCTTAAGAAATGTATACAGAAAATGTTGAAAACTGAAGTGCAACATTTATCTTTCGCATAAAATCGTTCATTACTGTACAATAATTACCATAATTTACACCAAGGGCAAGGGTGCATAATCAGTATTTTAAAGTTTTTCTCATTCAACTAAACAAAGCGGCTTTAATGTAGGCAAAGAGCAGTTTCCGAACGATAGATACAATAAAACACCCTTATAGATTATACCGATGATTATACAGACCATTCAATGATATTTCAAGTACTAGGTACTTGAAATATCACTGTTTTATTGTATCTGTCTGTTTTAATTAACTCATTTGCAGATCGAAATAATGACACGTCTTTCGGGAGCAAATTATAATGTGAAATCGTACCGTGCAGACTATTTACTTCATACCCGTGATAGTTATTTGACTTAATATTCGTATGTCATTGTCCAGAACGAGCCACTGGTACTTAGAAATTTGTGCAACCGCACAGTGGTAAAAATTTATGTGAATTTTAATCACGAAATCTATCAATCTAGAATCATGTAAGCGCGCATAGAAAGAAAATTCCCGCGCCAAAAGAAATCGTAAATGCCAAACATTTACGGTTTAAGTTATGACAGACGGAATCATAATCTAAAACAAACCATATAGCACCGCATTATTACACTTTTCCAGAAAATTAATTTATTCCACTCAAAAAAGTATGGATTAATGTGAGGGCCAATTCTCGAAATAAAAAATTATCAAAATATGGTCCAGATCATTGCTCGTAGAACTGATGGCTGCAGGGGCACAAAGGTTCTAGAATGGAGACCGCGCACCGGAAAACGCAGCGTGGGACGACCTCCAACGAGATGGACAGACGACCCGGTGAAGGTCGCTGGGAGTCGTTGGATGAGGGCGGCATGTAACCACTCGTTGTGGAAATCTAAGGGGAGGCCTTTGTTCAGCAGTGGACGTCCTGTGGCTGATATGATGATGATGGTCCCGATCTAGTCTCAATGTCATAAATGTTATTAATGGTATTCTCGTAAATCAAGAAACAACATCCAAAATGAACTTAATTGTGATGAGATCGAAAATGGAGATTGAGATCATACTGAAACCGGACTGAACTCTGATACTGATTGTTATTCAATCTCAGTTTGGTCAACTTTCAATGATAGTGTAAATTAATTACGGGAATTGGCCCCCTGGTTACACTGACTGTATGTATACTTGACATAGAGCTTTAGTTTTATGAGCACGGTTAGTGTGTTAACCTCTTTATGAAACATTCGTTCTCTGTCCAAAGTTGTTTACGAAAAACGTAGTAAACTGTCGGGTGCCATTGTCTGCCTACTGATTGATGGCTTCATATAAATTATGTTGCTTTTTCTTGTTCGCTTCTATTCGTAATAACTTAATTTTGAAGCATTTTTTGTCGAGTATTAATTACTTTGGGCTGACGGTTCGGTAAGCTGATCGATGTTGTAGTAGCTATTTCTAATTATTTGTGATTAAGAGATCATTGGAACTCTCGTCAAGTTGTTAAATCAGCGTCGGTGGTGTTCTTAACTTATAATTTTTTAAGTTAAAAGTCAAGTTAAATTAAAAGTTAAGTTAAATTAAAACAAAAAAACATTGGTGACACTACGACTGGTACTTATCTACGTAGTCAAATTCTGATGCCAGTTCTACATCCGGATTCTAGATTATGTAAACACTCCATAGACATTTCCATAAATAACTCCAAATGAACCGCTCTTAATACATCAGAAGATCAAAGCTTACATCCCAATCAGTAATGCACTATTATAAATGAAAATGTAGGTATATCATATGAAATTGATTTCCCATGCCATAGAGAAACATCGGAGACATTAAACGAAGGCTTACGTTACCCGCCCACGAGTTACTCAATTAAAATTATATTATCTATAAAAATCGTGATAGCCGTCTATGCTCTCATCATTAGGGTTGCCAGTTATAAGTTTGAAAGATTTCGTATAAGCGCCGAGCATCAGCGGTTTGGAGATTCCCAAACTTACAACGACGGAAACGGGTAAAAATTGTATTTTAGATCTAGCAGTGGACAGCGATAGACTGAGGAAACGGATGGACTCAAAATAAAAACAGAGTAGAACATGCAACTTTCGTTCAAATAACTTATATTGACTCCCATTTATGATCTACAAATAACTAAATTTACTGATAAAGATAATGAATTTCATTAGTCTTTTATTTCTCATAATAAGTTAAAAGCACGTGTTAGATACCGAGGTTTTTGTTAAGATTACTTTATAATGTATGTAGTCCGTTTAAATGTAGCGTAGAAAATAACATTTCTTTCTTTCTTTAACACCTACCTTTTATGCTGTTCAAAAACGCAAACAAATCTTTAAAGTCTCGTCGATAAAACTCCCAACCCTAATCACTATTGACACATAATCCGCGTCCAATGTCAAGAGTCAAGCGCCTAGTTGGCGATTGGCGAGCGGCGACTCAAAGCTCGCAAATATGCGTTTACGCAACCAAATCGTTATACGTTGACGTTGTCGATCCAGTGTGGATATTGACGGGTCGTGATCGTCGTGTGCAATGCGATCACACGTGGAGACTAGATGGATTAGTTGGAGATTTGGTTTGAATTTGATTTGGGTTGCTATGGGACGGCGTCAAGTAGGTGCCTTTATTTTATATTTGGGTCCTTATATTGGTTAAGATATAATGAAAACACAAAACTAGCGGTAGCTTGCCGAAGTAAGTGTAAATCTTGACTTAATTATGACATGACGTTGAATTGATGTTCTTATGCTCTGATGGACCTAAATTAGAACCTGTGGCAATTGTAAAATCAGTACAAATTTCAATTTGAATACTTTATGTACCAACAATAATGACTTAGCGATGTACACGACAACAGTAGTTTCGGAGGGATTACAAATTGTGTCGTTAGTTTCGGATTCAAGACCGAACTTACGAGTGCCTTGTAGAAAGTTGTATCAAAATGTCATGTACCCAAATTATTGCCTATTATTTTATAACACGAATTTTCCTTTATTACCCTTCCTTAGTAAATGGAATCTTTCTACAGTTGAACTCACATTACGACTAATGTAGTCATGCATGTATTGTGTTTATATCAACAGAGAAACTATTTCGCTTTGTAACTGAATATTCTGGAGCTTTGATGTCAATATTACTATCATCCTTTGAGTTCAAAGCAAATATGGATTTTGTAATGTAGGTACAAGCTGTTTACACAGAAATATTTTAATATCTGTTTGTTGAATCTTGATCTCTGCGTTCTTCGCACTAGAATGTAGTCTCATGAAGGCATTGAAGTGTAGAATCTCGTGAAGTTAAGGATTATTTTTATTAAACGAGGAAAACGTATGACCGGTCATTTATTTTATCAACATAGGAAAGATTTTCTTTCGATATTTATATTCGAAGATAGCTTTAAAACTAATCAACTACAACGTCCGTCAATATTTTAAGAAAACTGTCTTTATGGACCTAATCAAATATAGTCAGCTTTGATATTACAAGTGGGTTTTAATGGTACCTGAGTTTTTAACTTTATTTTTCTTTACAGATGATGACGAAGAATGCGGTGCTCTATCCGGCTCAGAGACGTCGGAGGGTGGTCGCGCGGATACAGACGACGAGGGCATCGAGCGAGACTCGGAGCCTGCACCCATAAGGCGGCGCCGTCGCAGGCGGTTCATGCTTAAAGATGTCGTTGAGGTAAGGATTAAGGGTAGATAGATCGCGATGATAGCCTAGTGGTTGAACACTTGTCTTCCATACAGGAGGGTCTGAGTTCGATGTGGCCCGCACCTTTGACTTAAGTGGTAATCAATGCTCCTTCCTTATCTGAATGAGAAGAGGGCAGTTACAGGCTGATGATATAAGCTTCTTGGCTGTCAGAAGCCATTTTACTTGGTTTAACATATTTTTCTAAGGGAGACATGTAGTTCTTTATGCTGAGCAATCCAATATTCACATCACTAAGATATATAAATACTTTCCTTTAACGGCTCTCCTCTAAGTAAATATTTCTGTTCACTTATCAATCTAACAATAACCATTTCCAAAGATTCCGTTTCTGATTATATTCCGAAAGTGCTCCAAAATCCCAACGTACATCCCATCCATATCTGATGTGTATCTTTTTCATAAACACTCGTTCACATTGCCTACTTTCTCTTAGATCCCGAACGAACCTCATCGAAATAATAAGGCTGGGTGTTCAACTGGTCATTTACTGTCGCGTTAATGAAAGCCACGAATAAAATGCTGCTGGTTTATTAAGATCTGATAAGAATGGTCCACAAGTGCGATAGGATGTGGGTTTAAAAGATATATTATGCTTAATAGAGACTTATAAGAGATTATTTATTTGAAAATGATAAAACTTGTTGAGGAGCCCTTTGTCTTTATTAATACTATCTCGATCGGATGGCTTGTGGTTGACATTCAACCAATTGTGTTTGTAAAATAACGAAATTCAACTTGTTTTGTATATAAATAATTGGCATTTATTTGTATGCAAATTCTTAATTCTTACGTTGACGCTATGAAGAAAAGAGTGGGAAACAGGAAGCTTGTGGGAATTACACAAATAAAGATACATAACAAAAATAAAGATATAACGCATAATGGAAACAACGCATGTATTTGTCAGCATAACTTTCTTTGTACTATACATATTTTCCCGTGCTGAGAAGGCAGAGAGATCATAGCTCATCTAAGAAGGTGATTAAAATGCTTTCAATTGATCGGTTAAAGCGTTTTGTATGGAAAAATCAAATCTGTTTGTTTAATGTTATCCGTTTAAAGGTGTTTTATAATAATATGCAATAATCGCGAAAAACTAAGACATTACTATTCTAAAGAAATCAGATTTCTTTAGAAATGATAACGCAATACATGTCAGACTAAATCTCCTTTTTCTGTGACCGCCACTTCCTGCTGCTATTCGAAGAAAATTGAATGAAGTAATACAATAACCCATCTAAGAGGATTTCAAATATTCCCACGATATAATTAAGGACTCTAAAAAAAGAAAAACATTGATCCCTTTCACACACATTGTTCTCATAACCCTATGCTATGCACTTATGATATTGCATCACTTGTAATGGTGGTCGGTGTCATCTGCTTTCTCTGTCACTTATTAGGAAGTTATTACTTAAGAAATTAGAAGAAATTAGATTTCTTTACAAATGATAACGCAATGCATGTCAGACTTAATCTCCTTTTTCTGTGTCCACCACTTCCTGCTTCTATTCGAAGAAAATTGAATGAAGTAATACAATAACCCATCTAAGAGGATTTCAAATATTCCCACGATATAATTATGGAGAGTCCTTAATTATATCGAAAAAAGAAAAACATTGATCCCTTTCACACACATTGTTCTCATAACCCTATGCTATGCACTTATGATGTTGCATCACTTGTAATGGTGATTGGTGTCATCTGCTTTCTCTGTCACTTATTAGGAAGTTATTACTGGATAACCTGCCGTTATGGAGCGCTGATGGACTTGTTAAGTGAATACGATAGCGAGTTAGGGTCTCGGCGCATTTACGCGGTTGTGACGCCGAGATTGGTCGTAACATATTCTACGTCTCGAAACTATTATTTAGTTGCAAGAAATATGGAATGGACTTAGAGCTTTGTATTAAAAATAATAATTGATTGCGTAAATGATTGGAAACTTGTTATATCGGGTGTCCATGAAAATGAGAGCCAGCTTAAATGCATAATCATGGCGAAATAACGATGCCTTATCTAATACCTAGACTAATTATTATACTTGTTCTGCAATTTAGAAACAATATCACTAAACATAAAAATACAAAGAGTCGAAATAGTTTACGGAAATATATCGCGTTTATTTCATTCATTCTATATACTTAAGTGAAGCATCCATACGTGCCGTTTACATGCGTGCTCAGCGTACACAGCGTACACAGCGTGCAACCCTACCACATACAATTATTATATTATTAATGCACAAATATATGAATTATAATAGAGAGAGATATAATATAGTCCATAATTGTCTGCTCCTAACCACGGTCAATGCAACTTGATCGAAACGTTGAGGTTAGTTAAAATATTATTTTAATATTAATCTGTGGGCGAATAGACCCGATATTATCTTAAAATCATGAATTCAATTCGAGAAATTTTAAGAATTACAAAAAATATTCAATCAATCGTATATTTTTATTTTCATTTTTTTTTGTCTCCATAAATCCATTAAAAAATTTCTTTCTTTTTGTTTTCCGATGTTTCTTGTTATACTCGTACATATTAGGGATGGTGTCACGTTTGAATAAACTCCATGTAGATTGGCATATATCATTTCCAGCATGAATTTAGAATTGTATTGACATAAAAACAAATCCGTGTTGTCTCCGGATTTAGAATATATCACTACTCCATCTCCTCCCTTGGTTGTCTTAGGAGGACCTAAGGCTCTTCGTCGTTCTTAACTAGCGGCATGGGCAACAGCACCTTTCGCATGCGCATCCTTCAGCTAATATGATGATAATGAAAGAATCGGAAGTATATTATTTTATTTTATTTATGAATAATAAGAAGATTCTTAAAACTTGAACCAGATGATTAGCACCCAACTCATCTTCTTATCTATTCATAGAAGAATCCTTTGCTTTAACTGACGACTACTTCCATTAATATCCATTCTCATCTGTTTTGAACTGTTACGATGCTGATAGTGCTGCATCCAACTTAGTTAATATTATCTCTTTGGTCGTTGAGAAAAATTCACGTAATTCTATCGTCTCGAGTAAGAAGCGCATTATAAAGCCTTGGATTACACCTGGGCTTTTAAGATGTATTCGAAACCGGGATAAGCTGTACCTCAAAACAAAAAAAGACGCTACTAATGAAATTTCGAAATCAATTTACATTCGATACAGAAATTTCTGTAATAATTTATTAAAGAAAATTAAACGCCAGTACGAAAGAACGGAATTTGACAAATATCGTAAAAATCCAAAGGCCACCTGGAACCTTATTAAATCCATCACCAATCTTCAGAAAAACAAAACTTCTGCCTCGGAGCTTTTATCCATTGCGGCTGACCCATCTCTTTCGGTTGACGTCGTAAACAATTTCTTTGCAAATGTAGGAGAGAGTTTGGCATCCACAATTAAGAATCCTGTGAACGATATTTCTACCGATTCATCCAACCCTAGCCTAACGTATCCCCGTGCTAACTCTATGGCCATGTTTAACACGGATAATTCTGAGATCGAACGACTCATCCTTGACCTCAAACTAAACTGCGCTGTAGGTTGGGATGGTATCCCTGCAGCCCTAATTAGTGCTGCCAAGTACATTCTTGTCCCAATCATCTGTCACGTATTTAACCTTGTTTTGACATCTGGAGTCTTCCCTATGGTTTTCAAAAAAGCACTGGTGCACCCTATTTATAAGAGTGGAGACAGAGGCAGTGTCACCAATTACAGACCTATTTCGGTTTTAACGATCTTGTCAAAACTTCTTGAAAAAATTTTAAACAGACGACTGCTCAGCTATCTTAATACACAAAATATACTTGCTGAAAATCAATATGGTTTCAGAACAGGTAAAAACACAGAAGATGCTGTTCTAGATTTGTTAGGCACAGTTACACAAAATTTAAATAATAAAGAAAAGACTATTGCTATCTTTCTCGATCTTTCTAAAGCTTTTGACACTGTCTCTGTCCCTATTTTGCTCAGGAAACTCGAACTGATCGGTATTAGAGGCCTTCCATTTCACATATTTAAGAGTTACCTGAGGGACCGCTCACAGATTGTCAAAATTGATAACCTTACCAGTAAGGAAATGTCTCTTAGCTATGGTCTCCCACAGGGTAGTGTTCTTGGCCCTACCTTGTTCCTTTTATATATTAATGATCTTTGTAAACTGACCCAACCTAACACTAAAATTATTTCGTATGCTGATGACACAGTAATACTGGTGCGTGGCAGTGATTGGACCGAGACACAATTTTCAGCAGAGACTGTCTTACAGGCTACTATGACGTGGCTTGCACTGAATTCACTTACTTTAAATTTGGAGAAAACAAGGTTTGTCACATTTAGTTCAAGAATCACATCACAGCCAACTTCCCTCTTCAGTCTGACAGCTCACAAGTGCAATTCTGTTATGACTGTTGACTGTGGTTGTACCAAAATCGTGCGCGCAGATTTCGTCAAGTATCTTGGCGTCCTGATTGACAGTACGATGACATGGAGTGAGCAAATCAATTCACTGGTGGCTAGGGTAAGAAAACTAATATTTGTTTTCAAAAATCTAAGAAATTCGGCCGATTTCTCGACCCTTAGAATTGTTTATTTTGCTCTTGCGCACTCCATTGTCACGTACTGCATATCTGCCTGGGGTAGTGCTGGTAAGTGCCTGCTTCTACGTTTGGAGAGGGCGCAAAGGGCCGTACTTAAGGTCATGGCGCACAAACCTTTTCGCTTCCCTACCAGCGAACTTTACGTATTATGTGAAATACCTACAGTAAGGCACTCTTTCGTCTTAAGTACAGTTTTACGTAAACATGCTGACCTATTTTTTGACCCGAAATTAAGTAACTAAAACGTAGGTCTGATAGAGTCTGCTCAACATACTCGGCTAAACTTCAAGTTGTACGACGCCAATTTACGTTCTTTGCCCCCGTGTTGTACAATAGAGTTAACAAGGTACTAAATATTTATCCACATTCACTTCGAGAATGTAAAATACTCACCGATAAATGGTTGTCCACTCTTACGTACGAAGAATTGGAGAACTTAGTAAAATCATAAAGGTGACCCATCAAACTTCTCTCCGCATAGCCACTCAACACACACGTAACTTCACATATATAATGTACATGCCATTCACCTCATCATACCCCACACACATTCACCCCCCATACCCCACACACTCACCAACTCATACACATACACACACAAGATTACAAGCTTAGTATTAAATAAATAAATATTATACTTACCTCTTAACCAGGAACGATGATGTCTCCTCCGTCTTGGAGGTGGGCGTTAATAGCTACGACACAGTTTCCAACTAATGTGGCTATTTTCGAACTCCATTAAATTGTATACATGTGTTTTGTTCCAATAAAAATTTATTATTATTATTATCTACATGTCTCTCTTTTCACGGGTTTATATCCCCTGTAAGGGGGAACCCGGTCTTTTGATAGGCTTACGCGGGGACATAGGTCCAACACGCAGAGGCCCTTTAGAGAATTTTAATCTAAAATGTAATTGGACACTAACCGGGGACTCTCCATGGCTGCACTATAAAATGAAGTCATGGATTGTCCCCGGTGGTGTAAGGCTATTGTATGAGATGGAAACTATAACGATAAGGTCTATTGCAATGGGTGTTACATGGAATAAAAAGACTAATAAATACGGGTACAACGGCGTCTGCCTTTCAACTTTGATCGTGAAATTCTGTGGCAGACGGTGACTCGCCACTCACAAGATGGGCCCCCTAAATGGCCACCACTACAGGCGACAAGGAGCAACACCGGTGTGAGCGGCTAGGGGTGTAGAGAGGTGCGGCACCGGTTTCACCATCACGCGTCTCGAAGACTCGGAGCGGGTTTCCCCGTTATTACGCCATTAGACACTTCCACCCCCGAGCATATAGCTCTGGCGGCCCCCCTCTGATCGGCCAACTAAGGCAAGCCAGAGTTGAAAATCCTGCGGGCACTCATGGGGTTCCACTCCAACCAACCAATAAAGGCAAGCGGAGACGAGGCCCTGACCGACTCTCTGGAGCATTCGGGTACGCAGTGTCGCCACTCACATTCAGCTCGCCACAAACTGCCCTGCGTTCTGTAAGCTACTTAATATACTTTTTTTTTTCTTATGATATACTTTTTTTTTAATCATAAGGTATGAAGAAATCAAGCAGCTACTTTAATCTGCCCTCCAGGATTACCTTATCCCATGGTGAGATAACGTTTGCCAAGAGGGGTTGTATATTATTATTATTATTATTAAATCTATAAACTAAAAAGAATGTGTGGCAATACCAAATATTCACGCAAAATCGTATGTCTTTCTCTTAGTTGTTACGCTACAGTTCATAAAGACCCTAACGATTATAATTTTTATATAATAAGATAAGTGTCGATCTCAAATTTCTGAGCGTTTGTTTTACGACCGTAGTTGATATCCATAGTGGATAGTTGTCATTAAGCAGGTAATTAGCCGGTGTAGTGGCTTTCCGACTATCGATGGCGTATTATGAAATGGTATTATGAGATCATTGAGTAAAAGAGTAATTCTTTATGGGTGTTGGTTGCATCACATCTTTCAATGTTTGTTTAGAGATGCTGCTTAGGTTTAGAGAGAAATGGTTTTGAATTTAATTTACTTAATTTATGCATGGGTTCGTTAGTATGGGTTCTTATAATAGGAATTAGGTGCGTGTATTTATTATATGTATACGCAATATGAAAGAAAATAAAATAAATTTGACACTAATACACTTACAGATGACATGACGTTAGCTGTCGAAAAATACTTGACGACTAACAACCAACTTCATGTTGTAAATTTGTTTGTCTCACTCTTACTATGGACTATTAATTTCATCCTGAGAATCTTGGTGTGCGCGCGCATCATAAAAATTCACTCTAATTATTTTCTCATAACGCGAGAAACGACGTATCTCTATAGAAAAAAAGATTTTTGATGCTGTACGTGTAAAATTATGTAGTATGTATGCAATTGGAAACGTAGGAATATTATCGTAATGAATTTACACTTTTACTGGCAATGTATCGAATAGCTAACACAAGAAAATGGTTTTTACTCGTATTGGTGAAAGAGTTTCGATTGATATTCAATTAAAGAGAAAATCACACATGAAATGCGCAACAAATTCACTGCAATACTAATGGAAACGAGTATCAAGTGATTTTTATGACAATTGTGTAAAATGGAAAGCCAATGTGCTACGTTACGGCCAATAAATTACAAACGAACGATGCACTTTACAGTGACGTAATGAACTCTTGCGAAGAAGTGTGAAACATATCTTAAGTTGGTATGCAAATTATTGTGTATGTTTGTTTTATTGCGTAGATATCATTTTAAAATAATAAATAATTATCCGTGTGGTGTCCAGATTAGGAATATAGCACCACTCCCTATTCTCCCGTGGATGTCATAAAAGGCCACTAAGGGACTCAAGGCTAAGAGATATTAGTCTAAGGGATATTAAATTTTTTCGATATTTTAACCACTCCGCATTTCAATCTTAGACATTTTAAGCTTAGTGTAACAATTTTCGATATTTCGATACAAACGATATTTAAGTTTTCGATGTTTTGAACATTGACATTTTACCCGTAGGCAAATAATATTATACCATAGATATGTTAGTTACGTCTATATTAAATGGCGCGGAAAACTCAGCCTCGCTGTATGTAGGTATAAAGCTATAAAACTACGCACCTATGCTGTAAGAAAGAAGATACAAAAACTACGAGAGTAAAAGAGATAGCTATCTAAAATGATAACACATTTATTCGATGTCTTTGTCGTACCTGTGATAGAATATATTATGTGTTGTCTCTTTTCTTTGCTGGGCCTGTGTTTTGTTCAAGAATATTATTCTATCATCATCATATCAGCCACACGACGTCCAGTAATTTGAATAGTATTTTTATTTAAATATTTTATATAGTTTGTTACTCACGTGTGGTATGAGATCCCTTGTTCTTTATTTATTTTTGCTTGATAGTTTGTGCATTTTCTATTATAATTTATAATTAATTAAAAAAACAATACAGATTGTGACAGTGTGTGCTCGTTGTCCTGTCTTGGACGAACTGATTGCAGGGTGCTACAATTGGGGGAGTTTTGGTTTTTACTTTTGGTGGGCATGTAACATATCAATTTCTTTTAATATATAATATCCCGTAGGTGTTTTAATTTTCGACGTTCAAATATGTACACTAAAGTTGGTGTAAGTATTTTAAGCTGTATTTAAGTGGATCGTGATATTCTTTTCTGGCGATAATAGCCCCCGCCTTCGCTTCGCGTTTGTGGTGTGCACAACATGCATTCTCTCCAGTCTACGTTTTAGGAATTCTTCAAAAAATTGAAAAGTATGTTTCTAAATAGTGTTCTGTTTAAAATAGCAAATAGATTGGCCTAATCTGTTGAAACGTGACTAATAGTTCCAACATTTCGTCCGTAAAATGTAGCTGTAACGTAATAATTACTCATGTAATTGGACTTACGGCGCGCCTCCTTGCTTTTTATGTTGAATCAACCATTAAATAGTTGCATTCCTTGGAGTGGCCGTACGCAAAAAATAAACTATTTTTAATAAAACTACTAGTTACCACACTTAATTACTTGGGGATTTTATTACCATGATTTCATTTTTGATTATAATTACTAATTTTAAATACGAATGAAAAATAAGATGACTTCGATCAGCCCGTTATCGTCCACTGCTGAACTCGGGCCTCCCAATGATCATGATAAATGCGTGGTCACAGGGGATAACGCCACATTCACCACGCTTGGCAGGCTGATTTGACGGCACGGTTGGTGCAGTGTCTGTCTGATCTGTTGGCTGCTGCGCACCGGGTCGTGGGTTCGATTCCCGCACGGAACAAATATTTGTATGATCTGCAGGTAGTTGTTCCGGGTCTGGGTGTATTGTATGTGGAATTCATGTCTATAAACGCACCCACGATACAGGAGAAACCCAAGCGTGGGACAACGTTTTTTAAAAACCAATAAAATAATAATATAGAAAATATTAATTGACTAAAAACTAAAAATATAAATAGCCTTTATTTGCTACTACAACGAAACATTACATGAGAACTTAACCTACATTAATGTATTATTATGTATGTATAAAAATATTAGTGCATATTAGTAGTAGGTAGTCGCCAACGTGGCGAGGCGTATGCCTCTCCTAATCCTTAAAAAAAAACCAGGAAAATTAAATAATTGGGTACTTAGGTAGTATACAGTCGCCTCCTTTTCGCCAAAAGGTGCTCGTTTTACAATCACCCCTTTCGAGGTGTGCTTAAAGGTGTTGCACTAACGTCCGATTGTTCTTGTGATCTAGATAACTGTCCGCGAACTCACCGAAGGTCTTGGCAGAATACAGGCGCTGCTTCATCACCTAGTGGTATAATGCTGAGCTAAGTTCCATTTTTGTCTCTCAGACTAACATCACACCACATTTTTACTGTTGCATATAAATATATTGCAAATGTGTGAGAGCAAAATAAATGAGGTTTCTTTCTATCTTCTTTCTTTCTTGAGATCCTGGAGCCCCCTTTAGTGCCAAAGAGCTTGATAAGAGTCATACCCCTCCATCTTTCCTCGGGGTGGAGGAAGTCGAGGTCGAATAAAATCCACTGCTGGACACAGGCCTCCCCCAAAAGGTCGCCACAACGACTGGTCTGGGTGTGTTGTGTGCTCATTGGGGGGATTTGCCATAATCGCCACGCTTGGCAGACGGGTTGGCGATCGCAGTTGAGTTGTTAATGTACTCGAAGGACGCTGCTGCCCATCCTCCGGCTAATCCCATAGTCGCCTTTTACGATAACCATGGGATGAGATGGGTTTTCACGAAGGATTACCAAAGGGAAAATAAAGGCTACGATAAGTAAATCAAAGTAAGATTGGAAACACAGTTTGCTGATATTTACAACAGTCAATACTATCCAGTCGGTGGGAGTGTCTGTACGTTCAATGTATGTAATTTTAATCGTCGAGGTATCAAATGACCGTTCCCACTATTGTTTAATTCATTAAATTGTTATTGTGATAATGAAAGCCACGAGGTGTAGGATTTTTGGAATAAGCAGATATTTTGCGCCTGCTTTTAAACTGACCAGTCAATATACAATACCTAAAGAATGACATCATCATATCAGGACGTCCACTGCTGAACAAAGCCCCCCCCTCACCGATTTCCACAACTGTTTCAACGTTTTTGGTGGAATTTGCCACCGCTGAACAAAGGTGGGCTGCCATAGACAACCATAGATAACAAGCCATCGGCTCTAGTGTGATCATACGAGGACCTGGAGCCTCCCTTAGGTGCCGAAGATGACCGCTCCAGTGGTTTTAGCCGGTAGGAGTCCGGCATACCCCTTCGCCCTTTCCCGGGGTGAAGGAAATTCATGAAGAATTTCCACTGGGCACCAATAAATATAGGTAACAAGCCATGTGTCATCATTTTGGGGGGAATCTGCCAGTACTCGAACCACTGTTAGCAGGCAGTTTGGTGAGCGTAGTATAGGTACTGTTCCACAGAGGGGACGCCTGCTGCCCATCCCCCTGGTTTAAAACCCTTAATCGCCTTTAACGACGTCCACGGGAGTAGATGGAGTGGTTCTATGTTATTAATCTGGACATCATAAAGATCCGAATTACTCTTCAACTTAGCAAAAACTATTGAGTCATAAAGCATTTGTGTAAGGTCCTTCCTCTGAAATGAAATGTGAGCACTTCAATAGGAACTAGAGCCGCGCAATTTCCCCTACTTTTCTTTGGAGTTGTCTTAGCGGGTGGAACCGGGTAAAGTGGGTCAGTGGAGCGTGCCGGGAGTCGGGACTCGTCAATAATAAATGTCTGCAGCAAACTCGTGGTGGCTTCACACGGCGCGTGTTATCAAAGGCAGCTACGGTTCAGGCGTCTATGAAAGAAAGAAAGAAATTATTTTGTTCTGGAGGCACATACCAAAAAACTAAAATTGATAATAATACGGAAAATTATAAAAAGTAAACAAACATTAGCAGTGAAGTGCCGGCTACGCATGGCACCAACCCTGAGTGTCGTAAAAGGCGACTATGGGTTAACCGGAGGATGGGCAGCGTGGCGATTATGGCAAAACCCCCCAATGAGCACACAACGCATCGGTATCGGTCGTTGTGGTGATCTTCGGGGGAGGCCTGCGTCCAGCAGTGAACATTATTCGGCCGAAATGATGATGATGAATGACGAAACATAATCAAAGACAATTGTTTTTGTTTGTGCTACGTCCGTGTTATCTCCACACTGTGCTAGTCTTCCGATAGGGCCATAGATAAAAAAGTAAAGTTTCGCACAATTATCAATAAATAGTAAATTTTTATTAAAAGCATTTATCTAATTTATATTTAAAGAGTGATTCTTTATAAACACAAAAGTTTATAGTAGAAATACAATAGACTGAAGGAATACCGAAATGAATTATAATAAATAAATATTTAAATGTAATCTATACCAATGACGGCACGGTTGGTACAGCGGCTGATACAGTCCGCTGCTGTGCTACGAGTCGCGGATTCGGTTCCCGCACGGTACAAATATTTGTACGATCCGCAAATAGTTGTTCCGGGTCTGTGTGTGGAAATTTTGTTTGTAAACGCACTGACGACACATTTAAATGTTGTCTTTCTGTCTGTCCCATGGCGTATAGACGCTGGCGGGCCCAGCATAGTCTGTGTCACATGCCGTGGGAAGCCACTATGACATTCATTTCCTATTATAGAGATCAAGGGTACCCAATGGTGGTGTAAAACTGTTTCATGATTTGTATTCTGGACGGATTTTATGTCACGCTCCATGAACCAAGATAGGGTGATATTACTACTACTATGGTGCTGTGGGAGTTACATAAATGGAAAATTACTTTCTTTGTATTGTGTAGATTCTCAGAAATTATTATTTACGTAAAATTAATCTGACTACTATTGTAAATGTGACTAGTGATATTCATAATGTTTTACTTGTATTAATTACATAAAAACTTCTTCCAAATTATTTTTAAGTAAATGTTATTTAATAAACAATATAGAAATCACCGATAAACCCGACACTAAAATCACTTACGGCCGAAATTAATAATCATCCTAATCCAAAATCTTCGGATTTCGGATTAAGGATTTGTCCTGTTTTTGTGTTAAGTGTGACCTTAAAACAAACATAGATCGATACAAAAATATTGCGGCTGTAAATGGTGTTAACTCCAATATATTACATTAAGAAAGCACCGAGTAAATTTTCTTTTAAACGCAAAGTTCGGGAATACTATTTGAATTCGCTGGAATCCTAACTGACAATTATGGACATGGTTAAAATGATAACGGCAATAGTAGGTATTGTATGTAGTATATTTTAAACCTATATATTTTACCGTATCTATAGTATGTATGTGTATCTTATTATTAAATTTTTGTATTATATCTTTTTTTGTACCATTTTTCAATGTATTTCTTTTTTAACCTAAAGGTTGACTGGTAGAGAATGCCATATGGCATTAAGTCCGCATGTACCATCATTATAGTATAAATAAATAAATAAATGAATATTAAAGAGAATACCGTCACAAATATTGTACAATACTTCTGAACAACAGAGTCCTAAACAAGTGACTACTATCGATCAATTCAGTCTCGGTCAGGTACCAGTTCTATAAATTCTCATCGATACGCGATAACAACTAACTGTATCGCCAGCGGAACCGTCGAAACGTCAGCTATTCACAGATAAAATATCCCTAACTTTGCCTATAATAATTCATTCTCGAAACTATAACACAGTGTTTATTTGAGGCTTCGGCGTCGTTCGGGCCTCTTCGGGTACCGAACTCAGTCGTCACACTTTAGCTGGCTACGGGATAACTATCATGTTCATTCATGATCGTGCTTCCTAACTGTAAAAATTTGAACTTCCATATGATTCATCATTAATTCTGCCGAATGAAGTCCATTGCTGGACACAGACCTCCCGCAAAGATCACCACAACGACCGATATGGGTGTGTTATGGGCTCATTGGGGGGTTTTACCATAATCGCCACGCTTGGCAGACGGGTTGGCGATCGCAGTTGAGTTGTTAATGTACTCGAAGGACGCTGCTGCCCATCTTCCGGCTAATCCCTTAGTCAACTTTTATGACACCCACGGGAGGAGGTGGGCTGGTGGTATTTTGAGCCGGCACCACACGGCATATCATATATACACCATATATAATCCATGTGATTACCGGCAAAGAATAGACTACTCATCTAATATTACGAGGATAGGCAGTAGCGTCTCCCGTGTGCTAGTAACAATATACTTCTATCACCAATCTGCCTGCCAAGCGTGACGATTATGGCAATATGCCTTATAACCAAAGGTATTGAAAGAAAGGAGATATGCCACGTAGATCAAAATGTATGCGAGCCTAGAAATCCATTTTCCCACTACCATTCTTCATAAAAGCACACTAATGCACACAGTTACAAGGTCTCATCCAATGAACTGAATAAACACAACATTATAGTTGGCTTCTCATACTAAAACACACCCACGACTTTGTAGGTAGCTAATCATACCGAGCGGACAGACCGCAAACGACAGCTGTACCACGCAACGCGTAAGTTTATTGGGAGTACCATTCGCTGTTCTATTCACCGCGTTTGTTACTCACCGATTGCTAGTTAAAAGTGGTAGATAAGAAGCATTGTTTTTGTACAAAAATAATAATGTCGTGCTGCTCCATCAATCTAAATGTAACATAATAAAGAAAACAATAATTATTAATTTATTATTTTTATAGACAAATACACGAAAATTGCTTCACTTGCATGTTGTATATGATTCCTTCCTTGATAAAGTTATTATTTTCGCTTCGGTTTTTGCATGTAATTCCCGAACAACACGACAATTTAACAAAGCACGCGATCGAATCTCAACTGATGTTATAAAACCGCCATTTTTTCTGGATGGCCCAAATTGATCCATTCGCGGTGGCGCAGTTACGGCCCCGCTTCTCCTTATTTCCTATTTCTGTACTTATAACCGCTCATTGTAGTGATCATTGGCCATAAGACGACCGTAAACATGCCGTGTGTCGTCATTTTGGGACGAATCTAATATAATTCATAAACGCAGCCATAATTCACTGTTTATTCAAGATTTATGATTAAAGGTAGCATTACGATAATGTCAGTAATGTGGGTGTCAGTCGGCCGATCGTTATTATGTTGTCGAATTCGGAGTTAGGACAAAGGGTTCTTGCGAAAGTGGTCGTGTTTGCCCCCGTTGCCCCTTAAGCCCTTGACATGTTGAATCATTTCCTAAGCATCGGACAAAGGACGGCAGCTTTAGCGTATTACCGCCTCTCTGCCTCCTCTTACTCTATTATAATTTAGACTAGACTGTACTTTTTACTTATTACAATGTTGTCAAGCAGTGTTTAAACTACAGTTTTTATTTTTATTTTTTTATTGTTTATCATTAAAAAGTATACAGAATAAATAGATAATGATATAGCATTCGTAAACCACAAAGGTTTGTAATTAATGCTACAAGTAGTCTAATATCTAATAAAATTAATAAAATAGTAAACTAAAGTAAATTGAAAGTTGGTGAGTGCATTTCCAAGCAATTTATATAATTTATAATGTTTGTATCAAAGCCATAATTTACACATTTTATTAAAACAGCGAGTTTATTGTTATATCAAGATGTTGTCTGCAGTGAAAGTGCGCATTCATGGGGTGCAAGATGATAACTGGGTATAAAGGACAAAATCAACCAGTATCGGGGCCTAATAATGTTATATTAAAGTATTAGAGAGTTTTCATCAAGAGAACTTTAACAAGAAAATACAACTTGATAGAATCAGATACACAAAGAACAAGAAAATGGAAATTTTTCACTTGGCACTTTTTATGAAAGGACTATGAAATTGGACTTCTGGGGTGGAATGCCTGGTGACCTGAAATACAGGCTTCAACCTAGTTTAGGCACCAGTCTCCAACAGTAAATTTCTATAGTACTGTAACTTTTTCGTTATTGTGGTGAGAAATAAATATCTATCTATCAAAAAAAAAAATATCTATCTATCAATTAGCATTTCATGTGCTCATTGCTTGGAAATGTTTCTCAAATCACATTCAGTTAGAACATACTGTGTTACGGTTTGAAGGGCACTGTAGATAACCTCTCGCGTGGCAATTGCCGGCAGCCGTGTAGACAGTGTCTGTATGTGTGGTGCCGGCTACGAATAGCACCAACCCATCTCATCCCTTGGGTGTCGTAAAAGGCGACTATGGGATTAGCCGGAGGATGGGCAGCAGCGTCCTTCGAGTACATTAACAACTCAACTGCGATCGCCAACCCGCTTGCCAAGCGTGGCGATTATGGCAAATCCCCCCAATGAGCACACAGCACACCCATATCGGTCGTTGTAATGATCTTTGGGGGAGGCCTGTGTCCAGCAGTGGACTTTATTTGGCCGAATTGATGATGATAAATGATGTGTAGACAGAATAGATTTTTAATTGTGTCTCGTTTTACGACACGCAATGAGACAGTGAAATTACATGATATAATTGACTAACGGCCAAATGCTCAAACGCCATTTAACATTAAGTCGCCGCTTTAACTATTCGAGAAACCTGTTTTTGGTACAAAACTGGGCGCCTCAAATTGTTTAAGCGGGGACTTAACGTTAAATGGCGTTTGAGTATTCGGCCATAAATAACTCATGTCTCAAGGTGACGAGGACAGTGTGGTGCTACGCAGCCTATCCTGTGTACATTATAACATTCCTTTTTTTAAAAACGTTGCCCCCCACTAGGATTTCTCCTGTGTCGTGGGTGCGTTTACAGACATAAATTCCACATACAATACACCCAGACCCGGAACAAATACCTGCAGATCATACAAATATTTGTTCCGTGCGGGAATCGAACCCACGACCCGGAGCGCAGCAGTCGACTGTGTCAGCCACTGCACCAACCGTGCTGTCATTACATACACTTGTTATGGACAGGTGTGTCCTCTCACTAGTTCGCATAAAAAATACTAAGAAAAGACTTAAAAAGTGATTGGATTTCTGCGGCTCTTGTCGCGGGTTCACGAGGAACAAACATTTGTATAGACTACAGTAGCCCTACCACGAACAACTTGCGAGAAAGTATTCGTATCATTACGTTAATGTGAGTGAATTTTGAATTGAAAATACTTGATGCGCATATATGTTTAATTGAAACTAAAGACTTTATGTTTCGTGTGGTGTCCGGATTAAGAATACAGCACCACTCCATCTCCTCCCGTGAAAGTCGTAGAAGGCGACTAAGGGAATCTAAACCAGAGGGATGGGCAGCAGCGTCCCTTCTGTGAAACGGTAGCGATACTGCACTCACCAACTTGCTTGCCAAGCGTGGTGAGTGTTGGCAAATACCCCCCCAAAATGATGAGATGATGACGCAGTTGTGAAAATCTATGGGGGAGGCCTTTGTTCAGCAGTGTATATATATGGTCGTATAAATGGCCGATATGATGAAAGACTATTGATACCTATATATGATAGGAATTGTGTTTGTCGTATAAATGTAAACAAAAATGCTATAGGATAGTTGTATTTTCGATTCAAACTCACATTAACGTTACGATACGAATACTTTCTCGCAAGTTGTTCGTGGTAGGGCTGCAGGTAGTTGTATTGTACCGGCCTGATTAGTTATAAACAGCGACAGCAGCTATCGCGTAGCCATGTATCCACCGGTGGCAAATCACCTGAAATTGAAAGGCGAGGATGCAAATTTTTGTTCATTGATCGTCCGGCAGTGTGTGCGTCAGAGATCTTCGACTGTTTAATCGCTAAAACGACGTTTGTCAGCGGCGTCCGCGCGATTTTGCGCCTGTCGCAAACCGTCTGCGAGATTTTGCGCCTGTCGCAAACCGTCTGCGACATACCTACGTAATCAGCTCACCGAACTGCGTGTATGTGGGATTTGTCCGTAAACTGTACCCACGACACAAGTGAAAATTTGGTGGAAAAAAACCCTAGTGCCGTAATATAATGTATGTTATGGTTTATAAATCCAAGGTTATTCTGTGACTAGCTTTACATTTTATGGGTTTATTTTATAGTGCGTACAAAGTGTTGCCATGTGCAATACTATATTGCGTACGCGGCAATTATGGTACCGTTTTAATTGACAAATTGGCATGTGATAATTAACATTGATTTGCCAACTTAATGGACTTTCGACCGTTCAGTTTAATTGCGGCGCCGATACTCGTATGCAAAAGCGACAATTAAGGTATTTCCGAAATACGGCAATGATTCCGATATGGTGAAGTATGTGCAGCAAACGTTGAAAACGGCTATAGAAACTCAGGAGGTTTTTAAACAGTTTTATTTATTTATTTATCCTCTCTTACATCTATCATTACAGGGTATTACCTAATTCGATAGTGAAGATTTTCATGTTACACAAAAACATATTTATAACAATAAAACTATAACATATACAGGTTGTCCAGTAAATAACACGACATACTGCTGGGGGTGAGAGCTTGGGTCAATACCTACCAAAAAAAACACAATATATGTTCAGAAAAATCTTACGGATTTACAGTACGGGTATTTACCCCTTCGCCCTTCCCCGGGGTGAAGGAAGTTCATGAAGAATTTCCATTGGGCACCAATAAAAAAAAAGATGTCTCATATATCGTGAGTAGAGGATATAGACATAAATGTGTAAAAACATCCAAACCCAGAACCACTAATTAAAGGCCGCACAAATATTAATGCATTCATTCATGCCACCCATTGCTCAGAAAGCAATTCGCTTAGACACTTCACGCATAATACCGTGTTCGTTATAATCTGTTATACAAATATTTGCATCAATGTCGTTATCTTTAAGAGCAATCAAAAACACAAGATGTGTGTGCACTTCGCGACAATGTTCACACAATTTAATTTGCAAATACGAACGCCTGGGTGGAAGCTGACGTTCATTCGGAACAGCTTGCATAGGAATGAGTATTCAATAACTATGAACCGCGAGTTCCAACAGTTAAGCTAAGTAATATCGCTTATAATCTAACACTTTTAAACGGATTAGATCGTGTATGTTATATATTTTTGTTAAATATCCTAATTTTAATGGAGAAGATGGTTGGCAGGTACCACCAGTTTGGAATCCTGTTCATCATTTCGGCCGAATGAAGTCCACTGCTGGACCCAGGCCTCCCCCAAAGATCACCACAACAACCGATACGGGTGTGTTGTGGGCTCATTGGGGGGTTTTGCCATAGTCACCTCGCTTGGCAGACGGGTTGGCGATCGCAGTTGAATTGTTAATGTACTCGAAGGACGCTGCTGCCCATCCTCCGGCTAATCCCATAGTCGCCTTTTACGATAACCATGGGATGAGATGGGTTTTCACGAAGGATTACCAAAGGGAAAATAAAGGCTACGATAAGTAAATCAAAGTAAGATTGGTACGACACCCACGGGAGGAGATGGGGTGGTGGTATTCTGAGCCGGCACCACACGGCAACGAGCCGGCACCACACGGCAATCAAACAATCAAACACGGAATCCTATTAAAATAATAAAGTCCCAAACAACATACCACACTAAAACACATCAAAACACAGTACAGTGAGTGATTACTGCGTGCATCGTTTTTATTTTTATTGGAATTGTACGGTAGATAAAATAACTTTTGAGGATCAGTAACGACGCCTGTCACCTTAGTCATCCGGCGACCACGAATGCTGCAGTGTTCGAAACGTCAGGAAAAACAAATCTATAATATACGCGATGTAATCCGTTTTAAAGGATATTATTATAATGAGTAATAATCGCGAACACCCAAGACATTACTCAGTAATATCTGTTCGCGTAGGCTACCAAAGCGTTCTAAGTAACCGGTACGTATTTTATGTATTTGAGTTTTGTTTTGTTGATATAGATTTTAAAGATATCCTACCTCAGTGTAATTTATTTTCTGGACATGTGGTAGCCTTGGGAAGGAAATGTATCTTTTCGTCTTGTATAGCTACTCTTTTTATTAATCTATAGAGAACCGTTTTGAGTACTCTAAAAACAAGACGCAAAGATTCGATTTTTAAAAGCTTTAAAATAGATCAAGATACCTTATCAAAAAAGAGGTTATTATGCAGTGAAATGACCTCTGTCGTTTAAATACGACGTGTAAAAGTATCTATTAGGACTTAATATTGAACAAATTATTCTATTCTATGTAGAAGTTTATTATGTGTTGCGGAAATCAGAAATATGCACTGAGTATATGACGGATAATGACAGTCCTGCCTCTAGATGGAATAAGTCCTAAAACAAGGCTATTGGAATAAACCATGATTGTAAAAAAATGAACACTAAAATGCTATTAGAAGAAAAGGTCTGTCGTAGAACCAGTGTTCTATAACATTTTCAATAAAAGAATTGTAAATTTATGCAAAAAAAGAACAGGGCAGTGCAGATGTTAATCTTTACATTATTTTTTACTATTCTCATGGCTTGTTTCATGAAGACCGAAGGAAATTATAAGAACCGGTATCACGACAACTCGCCCCATGACAACTCATCCCCGACTGCTCGACCCCGATTAAGGCGGATCCGACACGGACAATTTTACTAATAAAAAACAAAGAAGTATTCTAAATAAAACAAAATCTTACTGTACAAAAATATGTCATGCAAGCTGTTCCTCCTCATGGTTTCACTGGTATTCCTTTTCCGTTAGTAAGAGTTAAAATGACTATTGTCACGGGGTCGAGTTGTCTCAGGATCGAGTTGTCGTAGATTCATAAAAACCACCAAATCGTCTAAAGTGAAACTTCGCGAAAGTTTGTTATAGTTGCATTAGTTTATCGTTATGTTTACTATCTATACAAATAAATAAAATTGAAGTGTCTGTTTGTAATTTCAAAATAACAGCTTTTTACTAAATGTATATGAAAGTATGTACGTTACATATAACAAAAACACTATTTTAATTTTTTTTGTATGTCTGTTCGTCTGTATCTCTGTCTATCTGTCTGTTTGTTCCGGGTAGAAAAATATTTAGGGTTCCGCGTAAAAAAAGAAAACCCTTGAAATCCAATATATATATTCTATGTCAAGTGTCTATGTCGAAGTAGTTATACATTTCTTTTAAATTAAACGCGGGTGAAATCGCGGGACCCAGCTAGTCTAATATAAGATTAATTATTGTTGAACTTAATTATGACTCCTGATTTATAGAAACTGCAACAGCCAAACATTTCTGATCGGTGTTACATTGGAATGTTGAATTTGAAAGCACTGCTGTATATCATGACCTGCCACTATTATAATCTGCATTTTACTAACTTATAAATCTTAAGCCAATTCCGTATGCGGTAGGCGATTCATCATTTCGTTTATATGTTAATTAGAGAACATAAGATTGCCATAGTTGTAAATTATATATCGACGCCTTATACTGTCTGCAGTCTGGAGTAAATTCTTTCTGGAATCCATAGGTATTTATGATAATTATTAGATGTATGATTAACTTAACTGCGGATACAGATATCGCATAATGCCATATTTACGACTACACTGCAGAGATCTTACTAGGAATTCTACCTACCCTGCATCTTATAAAAACCTCGCTCTTTTATGTCGGCGTTTCGTCTGGCACGTACGCCATAGGAGTGTGATAGATTAACCAGATTATAATAATTAATTGTGTGAACTGAATTGAAGAGGTTGCATTATCAGGCAGAATTGAAATATCTCATTGACGTCAGATCGTCCCACGTTTGTAGATTACATTTATGTACGTCCAGAATTTCCTGTTTAGGGCGATGTAACAAAATGCCGAGTATAATTCAATTCGATTCAATTATGTTATTTGTGTCATAATTAGGGTTGCTATATTTGGCTAGGGTCTCGTCGGGGCATTCACATAACCGGAGAGGGCAAATCTAAAAAATACCTTGGACGGCTGCTTTCAAAGCCAGTTAAAAGCTGTCAAGATGGTGCCGCATCATTTTGGGGCAGGTTTTCCGGTAATTACCTTGCTTGGCAGGCGGGTCGGTGCGCGCAGTATTACTGGTGTTCCACAGAAAGGAGGCTTCGCAACCCTCTGTTTTAGAGTCCCTGAGTCGCCTTTTGTAACTGCTACTTACATTCTTTATCCGTACACCGCACGGATATTACGGTGGAGAAGGGTCATTCTCTGTCGCGGGAACAACACGCAAATAATTATTCGATCTCTTAAAACAAAACCAATCTTCCTCAGCGGTGCGTGTGGCACTGCGGCGGGGGCGGTCGCTGCGCACGCGACGCTGCTGCGGCGCACTACCGCGCCGTGTGCCGCGCGCTCGTGGCCGAGGCGCTAGAACTTGCCTCTTTCCTTGCGAGGGTCAGGGTCGGAGGCGCTAGAGATATGGGCGCCGCTGAAGACTCGGCCGCGCATCTGGATACCCTGCGATTTTCTGACTGGGTGGGTATTTTAAAGGTAATAAGAGGAATGTTGGTGAAAAACCCAGTAGGTGATAGACTGAATGAAGGAAGAGTAGGTAGAGATGTTGTTGAAAGGAGGAAAATCATGTTTTCTCCTAGGCTTGCCACGAAAGCATGTTTATATTTGGTGAGGATTATGGAAAGTGCAAAACGGGCATGTGGTAGACAACGTTACTCTAGGCGTTTAAATGTGAAAAGGAAAGGGATGAAGTGTATGGGATAACTATGTGTTCTCTGAGCCTTGTACCGAAAGTCCTGGTATTTTTCTATATATAGGGTCTTACTTTAATAATGGAAAATATTTTAAGGCTAGGTGCTATGAATGGTATAGAATTCATTTAAAGTGTCAACACATTGGTGGGGCTACTAAACAACCACATTGTTGTTCGACCGGACCATTCTCCAAACATGTTTTAATGTTATTGTGTGTGCGTGTTCGGTGTTCGGAGTATTTTTAGAAAGACATAATAGTGATAGTTACCTATAGTATTTACGTAGTAAATTGCGCTTTTTATGCAAACGGAAACATGAAATATTCAAATAAATTTTGAATATGTATAAAATAAAGGTTGTTGTTATGTTATTTTTTGTTCCTAAAACGCATCTTAACAACCTATAGATTTACCTCCTTAAATATTTTCCATTAATAAAGTAAGACCTTATATAAATAACTTGAGATTTAAGAAAGGATGACTGAAAGAATGAAACTGTGGATGGTAGTGTGGCGGAGTGATGAGAGACCACCAACATTCAATAGTAATTTATAAAGCAAAACCTCATTACCACCAAGTGCAATGTTCCCCGAGCCGCGCATGCAGATTGTTGCGCGTTGCCTAATATACCCAGTGATGCATTATTAATGTCCCACTATTCTCAAGTAATTCGCATTAGGTTACGCGTAAATATTTATGGCACTCACACAGGATTCGTAATGAGAATTCCTGAGCCTAATGTATGCAAGGTATTTTCGCCTACTTTTAAGTGGTGGGTTTCTGGATGTACCTATGGAATAAGATATAGGGACTTATCGAAGAGCTCGGCTTTTAACATGCTAGGGGTTACATTACGGTATCCGTCCATTGATTGAGATCGTTATGTCACCACGAGAAACTGTTGATAATTGTTAAAAACTATACAATATTGGTGACTTTAATTTGTTCCTTAAAATTTGATTGATATAAATAAAGGAATGTTTATAAATACTTATTCATATCTAATCCTACTGATATTATTGTTGTAAAAAATAACTTGTCAAGCTTTGATGCATAGTAACACAGCAGAGTAAAATCGCATTTCTCTTTGAAAGTTAGTCCTAACATTTCTAATTATGTAAATACTTCTTTGCCATAATAATGTAACACTATCTTATTTTTAATTGTAGTCTAACCGAAGAATATGGAGAGCACTACAAGTACGTAAACTGAAAATTGATGGTGTAGTGAAATCGTTGCTTATACTTTGTAAATATGTAGTTTTATAATAAATATAACATAGCTATAATTTGGTGCGATGGTAGATTATTATAGATGAAATGCATGTCATAGTTAAAAGCATGCATATTAGATGTCACAAGAATGAAGGACGCCTTGGAATGTAATTGTCATTTATTTGATCATTAGTCACATTCAAATATTACCCACATACCATGGGTTATTTTATATGTCAAGGCTTCACCACAAGCGGATATCTATCTTAATTAACGAATTTAAGGTTGAATTACTAAACTCAGAATATAATTTTAACTCCCGTACAATAGAGTTCCTAAGCTACATTATCCTATGTTTATTATATTATTCCTCTATACGTTGCAAAGGTAAAACACTTAAAACCACTTAGTTTAATTAACTTGGCTTTTCTGCTATGAATTGCGAAGTCTTGACAATGCGCCTGCAAGAAATCTCTTAGCATAATGTTTCACACAACTAATAGTTATTAAAAATATTTCAGGCGCGGTTTTGGATGCAAGTTATTGGCGAATTACGGATGGGTGTCAAATTAAAGAAAGTTAACTATTCAAGGACACCGATAGAGTACGAGTTAACACCGTACGAGATATTAATGGATGATATACGGTCCAGGAGGTACACGCTAAGGAAAGTGGACGGCGCGATACCTCCAAGGTAAGAAATATTATTCCAATTCGATTCTTGTGATTCCAAATTTCAAATATATTTATTTGCGTAGAACTTGGTTAAATATTTATTATAATATATGCAATTCTTTGGTCCATAATTAAGTCGAGATATTTATCCAACTTTACGTGCACATTTTCGATTTAATGAAGTAAGTAAGTAGTTTATTTTCTCACCACAATAATGAAAAAGTTACAAAAACAACAAAATACAATATTGCCTAGTTATAGTATTATTCAAATATATTGTGGGAGACTGGTGCCTAAGCTAGGCTTAAGCCTGTGTTTCAGGTCACCAATTTTGCTACAAACTGTGCCAAGCAAAATTATTCCGTTTTCTTCTTCTTCGTGTATCAGATTCTATCAAGTTGTTTCCTCTTGTTAAAGTTCTCTTGGTAAATACTCTCCAATACTTTGATATAACTTTATCAGGCCCCGATACTGGTTGATTTTGTGCTTTATGACCCAGTTATCATCTTGTATCCCATAAATGCGCACTTTCGCTGCAGACAACATCTTGATATAACAATAAACTCGCTGTTCTAATAAAATGTGTATATTATGGCTTTGATACACCCAATATTGATGTCTTTGACACTTGGCCTTGATTGTACCTAACCATCGAATAAATGACACTTATCTCAAATAAATAAATTAATATTAATGAATTGTTAAGATCACAATTATTATAAATATTCGTTTTCATTAGACTAAAAAAATCATACACCGTAGAAACAGTTCTAATAACCAATACCATTTCGGGTCAAACTTTTCATGACTTCTGGAAAATAATTCCCTTACTGAAATAATTTGCTAAAAGCAAGCAATTATTATTTTATACTAGCTGGGACCTGCGGTTTCACCCGCGTTTAATTTAAAAGAAATTTAGAGTACTTCGACATAAACACTTGACATAGAATATATATATTGGATTTCAAGGGTTTTATTTTTTTTGCGCGGAACCCTAATTAGTTTTCTAAAATAAAAGTAGCCTAAGTTATTCCTTATAACACCAGCTATCTGCCAGTGAAAGTCCCGTCAAAATCGGTCCAGCCGTTTCAGAGATTACCCGGAACAAACAGACAGACAGACAAAAAATTTAAAAAATGATTTTTGTTATAGGTATCGTATATACTTTCATATGCATTTAATAAAAAGCTGTTATTTTCATGTTACAAACAGACACTTCAATTTTATTTATTTGTATAGATAATATGTGCTAATTTTATCGATCTGTCGATTTATTTAAGTACATCGCAACATTCTCACACCAGACTTCGGATAAAATAACAGTACACTGACCTATTAACTCTGAAAAGCTACCAGTATTAACTTATGGGGATTAAGTGCATACAGTATTGTGTGTTGATTTATTGCATGCTGAATTGTGACCGCCTTATTAGTGAGGTAGTAGAATCGCAGTTCGATCAAAATGATATTGCGTCTTGGATAATATCCTTACGGAGATTATCAGTTGCAATCAAGGCACAGTTGGTGCAGTGGGTGATATAGTCGGCTGCTGCGGTCTGAGTCGTGGGTTCGATTCCCGCACGGAACAAATATTTGTATGACCTGCAGGTAGTTGTTCCGGGTCTGGGTTTATTGTGTGTGGAATATATTATGTCTGTGAACGCACCCACGACACAGGAGAAATCCTAGTGTGGGGGCAACGTTTTATAAAAAAAAAATGAAATAGCACTGTATATAAATGATTAATATAGTAAACTATTTAAGCCATGATTATGCTATTTCAGATACTGAAGTTTTAAACGTTTTCTTTTGTTACAGTGTAAAGAAAGATGCGCATGCAATGATACTCGAATTTATTAGAAGTAGACCTCCACTTAAAAAGGTGAGTCAATATATTTTGATTTAGTTAGTTTACTCGGTCGTAATTAAATATTTTATGTTTGCTGTTTACTTTACAAAAAAAGACTGAAAGACATTGTTTATTTGTGTAAATGCAGCTGACATTTTTTTAGTTCCTTTTATTGAATGATCACGAAATATGTTGGCCTATGCAAATTCCACACTGGACACTCACGGTAGGGCTGGTCCACAAGTTTAAAGTCGCTCAGCGAGCAATGGAGAGGGCTATGCTCAGAGTCTCTCTGAAGGATAAAATCAGAAATGAAGTGATCCGACAGAGAACCAAAGTTATCGACATAGCTCATAGGATTAGTAAGCTGAAGTGGCAGTGGGCTAGCCATATTAGTCGTAGTACCGACAACCGTTGGGGAAAACGTGTTCTTGAGTGGAGACCGCGTCTTGGTAAACGTAGGGTAGGACGCCCTCAAGCTCGGTGGAGTGATGACCTGCGCAAGGTGGCTGGCAGTAGCTGGATGAGAGTAGCCGAGGATCGCGATCAGTGGCATGCACTTGAAGAGGCCTATGTCCAGCAGTGGACTGCGATAGGCTGATGCAAATTCCAGAGGAACGAGATAGGGTGATTTGTAATAAAAAAAACATAACAGACTATCGATGGGTAATTAAGATATTTCAAGGTTAAAGTTGAGTGCACCGTTTTATGTGAAGCGTTGCGTGTGTAACGTTGCGTGGGTGCGTGCGAGGAAACAATCGCATATAATAATGTTGTACACTACTGCCACTAGTTGTAGGTAGGTACTGAGCAGCGTGCCGAATGCCGTGTGGTGACGGCTCAGAATACCACCACCCCATTTCCTCCTATGGGTGTCGTATAAGTCGACTAAGGGATAAGCTGGAGGAGGGCAACAGCGTCCTTCGAGTACATTAACAACTCAACTGCGAACGCCAACTCGTCTGTCAAGCCTGGCGATAATGGCAAAAGCCCCTAATGAGTCCACAACACACCCATATCGATCGTTGTAGTGATCTTTAGGAGAGGCCTGTATCCAGCAGTGGACTTCATTCGGCTGAGCAGCGTTGTCAGAAGTGTATGAATAGTATGAATTGTGTACTATTTCAGTCATATGTGTACTTCCGTACTCCGGGCCTTGTTTGTGTACTCAAAGTATTTCTTCAAGTTGTTTTTATTTTATTTGATATTTTGATACGTAGCCACCGTATACTGTCAGAACAGTATAACATAAAACGGTGTTAGTAATACACACATACCAGAACACTTCTAACACTAATCGAAATCCTTATTCTTGAGGAGAAAACGTACTTTTGTTTGTGTAGGTACTCAAAGTAAATCAAGTTTTAATAAAAATGATATTTAGATACGCAGCCACCATATACTGTCAGAACAGTATAGCATAAAACGGTGTAAGTAATACATAATACCGGAACACTTCTAACACTAATCGAAATCCTTATTCTTGGGGAGAAAACGTACTTTTGTTTTGACTTCTGTCGCGGTTTTCTCGTAAGTACCATAGACGTACTGACAGCTCTCTGGCAACGCTGGTACTGAGTTGAACGCGCGTTTTTTTTATTATAATTGAAACGATATAGGAGTATATCTTGGTGTTAATAATGTCACCCTGATTTTATTATATAGAGACTAATTAGCCTTTTATTTATTTAGGCATCAGACCGCAAGCTGCCGCCTCCACGGCGCGAGGTGACGCCTCGGGAAAAACTCCTCGCCTCCATACAAGTTGGGAGGCAACTCCGACCCACCCCTTACTCAAGGCGATTGTGTGAGTATTTTTGTACTATCGAATTACTGCTAATTAATTATTCAATGTTGTAGTTCTGTTGACTTTGGAGATGGACATGTCAATCACTGAGCTACACCGTTTGTGCCACAGAAATAATGATACATTTCTGCGGTTTGCACCTTTGATGAGTGATAATTCTTTCAACATCAGGGGTGCGATTCCTTAAGCTCAAACATCCATACAGAATCGAAATAACGGTGTAAAAGCATTTTTGGTATTCGCTAAGACATGATTGAAGCTATTCAAGGACACGTTGCAGAAGGTAAGCCACGAGGACTAGTCTTAGCGAATCCAAATCGGATTATCACCATTATTTCAAATGTATTCAAGGATGTATGGATGTTTGAGCTTAGAGAATTGCACCCCAGGCGTCGTTCGTGCCCTTTTTTGTTGATGTGTGAAATCTTCATTGACTTCATCCGCACTGGGGAAGGGCGGCGGGGCGTGCCACACACTGAAGGAACACCTGCGGGTTTTAGCCGGTTCTTACCTTTCATACGGTGTTTCTCTTCCTATCCATATCGCTTGGCGGTGAAGTTCGCTCAAGTATAAGACCGCACCAAAAATCCGTCCGTGCCTGGGAAAGTACACTTGAAGCCGTTGTTCAAAGTTGTGTTACTTATGTTAAATGGTGAATATCGTGACCAAGGCTGTAGCAATGTTATTTTTTCTGGGAGGCGCCAGATTGAAACCAGAACTACAGACCGACATTAGGTTGTTATTAATGAATGATTCAATATATTACTGGGGAGACCCCACCCCCCGCTTCGAATATAACCGTGACATATACACCTTAGAATTTTGAACGGTGACGGATTTGACACCATTGGGCAGCTCGTTAGTGCTTAAGTCAAACCCTCAAAGTCAAGTCCGCTCTGCGAGTCATGAAAATGGCGACTATATCAACATTATATTATATGCGTTTGTGTGCGTGACTGCGAAAGTTAATACAAATACGCATATATCAGCCAAAATATGTCCACTGCTGAGCAAATATCTCCCCTCATAGACGACCGGTTACCTGCTGTGTGTCGTCATTTTGGGGGGAATTTGCTAGTACTCATACTAACACGGTCGGCAGACAGTCCCTCTGGTCTGGACTAATGGTTGATATCTAGAGGATCGGCAGCAGCACCCTCTCGTGTGCTAATAACAACTGTACTCCAATCAGGCTGCTAAGCGTGGTGATTATGGAAATATCCTCTTTGACCGCTCATTATGAGGACCACGTTTGCAGTAGTCGTTTTCAGGCTAATGTGTGTAGGTGATTTTGTTATTGTGTCTGTTTGACGAAGTAGCACACGGTGTTTTATATTTGTTTTATATTTATGTTTACACAATAGAAACATGATGAGGGACACTAGGATTCATCGTGTGTCGTGGGTACGGTATACAGATATAAATTCTACAAGTACTTACAACTTTTATTTTTTATTGATGCGATGGAAACTCATCAGGTACTTCCTCTGCCCCGGGAAAGGGCGGAGGGGTATGACGGACTTCTACCGGCTAAAACCACTTCGATACCGAAGAGAGGCTCCAGCAAGAATAATCTCCATCTAGAGTCACCCATTGGTCTCACGTCTTTAGGCATATCTCAGAGGGGATGAATGTGAAGCCGTGACCCCTTCTAGCGGAGGGGAAGCGACTGTAAAGAGGCCGCCCACCAGGCACATGTTGTCATGGTTGTCAAGGATTCCCCCGAAGCCTCGCTGTGCGCTGTGCTGCGCACACGGTGGCACGTGATCACGTGTGCACCATCTTCCAGTACGCATTACATACACGCGAACGTACTGATAGCCTGTTGTCGCTTTGAAATAATACAGTTCACTGTTTTGTAGGAACCTATATTATGATTAATGTTTCACCGAATTCGATTCCACTTTCATCATCATCATTTCGGCCGCATGAAGTCCACTGGTGGACACAGGCCTCCCCCAAAATCACCACAATTACAGATATGGGTGTGTTGTGTGCTCATCGGGGGGTTATGCCATAATCGCCACGCTTGGCAGACGGGTTGGCGATCGCAGTTGCGTTAATGTACTCGAAGGACGCTGCTGCCCATAATACGAGAACCATATACCAGAAGACCCATGGTATGAGCACACAGATTCCCCAAAGTACAAACACCTAGACTCGTTACTACTATTTATAGACCATACAAATATTTTTTCGAGCAGGGATGGAACCGGCAACCTATAGCAGAGAAAATCAAGTGCTTAGCCACTGCGACAATCGAGCTGTCGTACAGGATTCAGGTAAAGCGCTCTATTGTCGATAGGTTTATCTGAGATTAATCTGACCCATTCCCTGTCACCCGTTCCTGGGCCCTTACTCGCTTTGACATGTACTTTTATTACACCACAGTGACGAGGCGAGCATGTCGTACGCCTGATGGTAAGCGTCACGTCTGTCCATAACGATTGTAACGTTACTAAGGACTCGTCCTGCGCGGCACTACACTGCCTTCGTCACCTCGAGACATTAGTTATTTAATCTCTTATGCCCAGTAATAGTTATTTAAATCTCTTATGCCCAGTAATAGTTATTTAATCTCTTATGCCCAGTAATAGTTATTTAGTCTCTTATGCCCAGTAATAGTTATTTAATCTCTTATGCCCAGTATTTTCACTAGCTACAAGTATCCTTCAAACCGAAAACAGTAATGTTTAAAGTTTAAACACTAGTGTTTACAGCAGCAGAATATCTGGCACTGCGGTGATACCTTTTTATTGGTGTCCAGTGGAAATTCTACATGAACTTCCTTCGCCCCGGGGAAGAGCGAAGGACTTACCGGCTAAAACCACTGGAGCGGTCATCTACGGCACCGAATGGTGGCTCCAGGTCCTTGTAAGATCACACTAGAGCCGCACATTGATGCCACGGCTTTAGGTACATCTTGGAGGGGATATTTGTAAAGCGGTCACCCTATCTAGCGGAGGGAAGGACTGCGGTGATACCTACCTACCTAGTCAGACTTTTGCAATAAGAGATACAATACTGATTTTAACACGCTCCTATTTTATATGTCGTAGCGAGTAAGGGCTCTGTTCCTAATCAAATTACTTGTTCCAGATCCTATCCTAGATCCGAATCCAATTCCCGAATTAAAAGACCAAGAACCCGGACCATGAATCTCTTTTTGTATCTCGTGGGCTTAAATTGTACAATTGTTTATTTAAGTAGTTTTGAGTATGTAAGCGTAACAGAAATATTAAATCAATGTTCGTGTACGGGTTTAAATTATGTTTTTGCAACAAATTGTATGTAGCATGAGGGTGTTCCTACCACTCTGATGTGTCGCCTTAACTCGTTCAGCTGTCGTCGGCGCTGTTCAGGTGTCGTTGGTGCCGTACTGCCGTCGTCGCTGCTGTTCAGATGTCATCGGCGCTGTACAGCCGCCATAGGCGCTGTTTAACCGTTGTCGGTCTGTACGGCCGTTGTTGGCGCTGTTCAGCTGTCATCGGTGCTCTACTGCCGCCATCAGCGGTACTCAATGGTCATCAGCACTGTATGGACGTCGTCAGTATTCGCGCACTATGTCCGAGCCGGACGGCCTTCGTCTTTTGTTATCTGCCAGCGGCCCATTCCGTCCCACGTTGATCGAAACAAATGTGCAAAAATATGTATTTCACACCTTTATAATGTTGTTTTCGTTGTTGTTGTTTTTGTGCGTTGACAGGGTTGGGGACACCCTAATGTGCCAATGTTTGGTTATCACAGTTTCAAAGTTGCAAGGCGCCTTGTAAAAAATTGTATGCAACATCACTTTACATTGCTATAAAAATTGGTTAGGCGTTAAAGTCAACATTTTTCTTCGTCACCCATTTAAGAGACACCGTGCTTTCGTTCGTTTCGTATTGCCGTTATTGCCTATATACAAATTTTTACAGTATTTAGTTTTCTTTTTTTTTACAGTATTTATATATTTTTAGTAAGTGTTTATATTTAAGTAACTTAATAAAGAAGATATATCATTATTTCCAATTCTGATTCCGTTCATAGATTATATTTTGAGTCAGTTATTTAGCTTATAATAATAATTAAAGTCGATTAATATACAAGACCTTATAAAAATTAAAAATACCTGTGAACTACCCAGCAAAGTCTAGGCAAGAAGGGAAATCAACTTATTTCAGGAAACTCTTTAGGAAAAGTACTGGCCAACAACATTTGTAGTTGGTTGAAACTGTGTTACATAATTGTTCGAAATTTAATAAATAAAACAAAACAATGATGTTTTCGTATTATGGGGAAAACTTAACTTGGAGGTAAGGTACGAGGTTTTATATCGTAAAAAATTGCGAGATTATTATAAGTTTTCGTTTTTTACCCCGTGAAGAATAATTATCGCTGTTTTCTCGTAGTTTCTGTGACTTAGAGAGGAACTGAATGACTGAGGAAGAGTTGTTTAGGGCTGTGGGGAAAACATCTTAGGCCGTGGGCATGTTGGTAGCTGGGCGCAATCAACGCGAATTTGCGAAAGCTGTTAACACGCAACCAAGAGTAATTCGCCGATTATGGCCACGCTACAGGGCTACAGGAAAATAAGCCGAACGTCCCTGAGGGTATACAGGGGATACAGGGTCACTACTCAGAGAAAAGAACGTTATCTGCAAAATGCTTCAAGAATGAAGGCCCAGATTATAGCTGGCCAGTGGGTAGGAAGACTCCAGTCCCAGCGATTATCAGTGACCAATCCGCCAGGAGAATGTTACATGAAGTCAATCTTAACGCTCGCAAACCGCTAAGAATTCCTGCACTGCGACTCGGAAATCGAGCGCGTCGAGTCATCATCATCATCATTTCAGCCGAATAAAGTACACGGCCACGACGCCCTATGGTGTGCTAAGAATAGCACCACCCCAACTCATTTCGTGGGTGTCGTAAAAGGCGACTGGGCAGCAGCATCCTTCGAGTGCATTAATTACAACTCAATTGCGATCGCCAACCCAAGAGTGGTGATTATGGCAATACCCCCCCCCAATAAGCACACAACACAGATCCAGACAGGTCGTTATCTTTGGCCCAGCAGTGGACGTTTTTCGGAGGAAATGATGATGATGAGCTTGAAGTTTCGTAAAAAAACTGATATAAAAAATTTCCTAGCTTTTTTCATAATTTATATGTGCATCAACAACGTATATAGCTTTTATTCCTTTCCCGTTCCTTGCGTCACGTTAAGAACGGTCCGTATCTATGAGATATACTGCGCTCTAGTTTCGAAACGGTACACAATGCTGTGATTACGTTTTATAGCTGTCGTGATAGGAACTTCTTGTTTGTTATACGTAGGAATGATTTAACGGGCAATAACTGAAACGAAATTGGATTGTTTCACAATTTTAACTGTGTCCATTTTGATTGATGATTTATGTCATAATGGTTTGTTCTTCGATAAACAGGCTGGGGATTAAAAATTAATACGTGGTGAAATCCTCGTCGACTTGCCTGCCTTGACATGCCTCATGCATGAATACCACGTTGGTTTTTCACCGTTATTTCAGTTCTAGTTACAAGGATGTATGGATGTTTGAGCTTAGAGAATTGCACTACTGTTTGTACTTAATACTTTATGTAGATATGATTGATGGTATATTGACGATATCAGGATAGGCAAAGGCAAATGCAGATAGGCGTGTGATGCCGGATCAGAATACCACCACCCCATTTCCTCCCGTGGGTGTCGTAAAAGTCGACTAAGGGATTAGCCGGAGGATGGGCAGCAGCGTCCTTCGAATACATTAACAAATCAACTGCGATCGCCAACCCGACGCCAAGCGTGGCGATTATGGCGAAATCCCCCAATGAGCACACAACATACCGATGTTGGTCGTTGTGGTGATCTTTGAGGGAGGCCTGTGTCCAGCAGTAGACTTGTTCGGCCGAAATGATGATGGATGTTTGAGCTTAGAGAATTACACTACTGTTTATACTTAATACTAGATAATAATGTAGATATGATTGGTGGTATATTGATGATATCAGCCATATCAGGATAGGCAAAGACAAAACATAAAGGAAACATTACAAAATTACAGCAAGAACCTAATCATTAATTATAATGTAATGTTTCGGTTAATGGAATGGAATGTAGTAGCATCACGTTTTCTGTAGAAAAGTGAAGTGCTTATTGGGTATTAATCAAGTGTAATTGTGATAATAAGAGAAATATCAGTCAGTACATGTTAGCTTGGCTCAAGCCCATACATTGTGAAAGTGCATTTATAGGAATTTCTAACTTATGACTTTCCATGAAAGTGCTTAGTCTGAGTTTTACTGTCTGGCTTTGTCGCCAGCTGGCCAATCTATCGAATCCTCGACCGCGTCAGCAACTTATGATCAGGGCAGAATTGGTCAAGTCCAATACAACTGTTAATTATTTGGGTAGTGCTCGGTACGATACGGTTTGTCATATTAAAGTTCACGTCATCATCATTGTCTTTTCAGCAGAAAAACGTCCACTGTTGGACAGAAGCCTCCCCCAAAGATTGTCACTACGACAGATATGGGTTTGCGTTGTGTGTTCATTGGGGAGTTTTGTCATAATCGCCATGTATGGCAGATGGGTTGGACATCGCAGTTGAGGTATAAATGTACTCGAAGGATGCTGCTGCCCAACTTCCGGCTAATTCCATAGTTGCCTTTTACGACACCCACGGGATAAGATGCGTTGGTGGTATTCTTAGCCAGCACCACACTGGAAAATTCAAGTAGATCTTCTTAACTTAGTGAATTCAGTTTCCTTACGAAGATAAGGTGACCACAAATCGTGTTTCTTAATGGTTTGCTTACTCTACGTGGGAAAATAGGAAGCTTCAAACTAAGATTGTCCTGTATTGTGGACACAATTTACAGACTTTAATCTCACATGCACAAACACCCAGACCCGAATAAACTATCTTTAAGCCATACAATTATTTGATCCGTGCGGCGATTGAACCTGTTCTCCTAGTACGAGTTTATTTTCGCAATCGAAACGTTATAGTAAGCTACACGTTTACCGGGTTCGACGCTCCGATTGGCCCGCTCGAAACTCTTCAACCAATCAAATCGCCGAACGCAATTAATGTCTAGTTTACTATTACTTTTCGATTGTCAAAATAAACTCGTACTAAGGGTACTATTCCGTGCGGTGTCCGGATTAAGAATATAGCACCACACCATCTCCTCCCGTGGATGTCGTAAAAGGCGACTAAGGGACTCTAAACTAAACCAAAGGGATTGGCAGCAGCGTCCCTTCTGTAGAACAGCATCATTCTGCGCTCAACAACACGCCTGCCAAATGTGGTGAGTATTGGCAAATCCCCCCAAAATGTTGACACAATTGTGGAATTCTATGGGGGAGGCCTTTGTTGCGGTGGACTTCCTTTGGCTGTGATGAAAGGTACTGTTATGCGTGCAGAAAGCCAAGCAGTACGACGACCGTACGTTAGGTGGAAGTTAAAGGACACGGACAGCGCGTTCATCCAGGGGGCTTAATGTAAAAGTCAGTTGTCACTAAAAAGTCGTATTTTATAGGTCTGGCAAATAACCAGCAATTGAAGCTCATATTAGATCCAGAACAGCCACATGTCTGCGCCCTACGCATGCCTGGCTGCGCACATACGCTAGTATTTGTACATGCAAAACAACATTTGCCGTGTATTGCGCTGCACTTGGCTACATTATCTGTACTTCAGCATAAGTATAACCTTTTAAACGGATTCTATCGCGTATATTTTAAAAAAAGCTGCAAAGCATTCGAAACATCAGGAAAAACAAAAATCTAAAATATACGCGATAGAATCCGTTTAAAAGTGTTTTATTATAATGTGTAATACTCGCGAAAACCTAAGACATTATTATAAGTATACATTTATATAGTAACCTTTTTTTTTTATTGGTGCCCAGTGGAAATTCTTCATGAACTTCCTTCGCCCCGGGGAAGGGCGAAGGGGTGTGCCGGACTCCTACCGGCTAAAACCACTGGGGCGTTCATCTTCGGCACCTAAGGGAGGCTCCAGGTCCTCGTATGATCACACTGGAGAGCATAAGTATAATACTAATACGCAGTTTCAAATAATTTGGTCATCATCTTCCACAAATGTTTGGCGACAAGACTCATTACATCATTCATCCGTGTATCTACATAGGTACTTACCATTCTGACATGAATCCAGACCGAGAAATTCCAATAATTTCTGATTTAGCAAGAAAATATTTTTTCCAATTGATTTCACACTTCCCGCAGAAGTTCACAAATAAAAATAAACTCGTGTCCCTCTATTCGATTGTATGCTTTAAATCTATTGCCACTAGACTCGGTTTCTGTCCGTGTGAGAAGGCGCCTGATTGTCTATAGCGTAAGATAATCTAGACGTCTAGGTCACTGGGAACTTGGATATCGACCTGGATACTGATAGTTGCGTAATGGATACCCGGAGTTATGTAACTGGGTTTTCAGTCAATATAGGTTGCCTGTATGTGTAATGTGAACTTCATTTGTATATCTATTCTCACACTCGTTATAATAACTAATATGGGCTTGCTTTTAGTTGTCAAATCAAAGAAACTAAAGTACATTCAATAACCAACAAGTACATTGAAAATATTTATATGATGTATGAAAACTATTAATTGTATTGTCATCACACATTCGCTTTCATAAAACAAAAGACGGGCAGAGTTTCTCAATGTTGGCACGTTTTTATTTTTATTTTGTGTAAGCACAGCTGTTCATCGGCAGTATTTTTAAAAAGAACAAGTACATGCTGTATTTCTCGATAACAATATTTGGTGGAAACCAAAATGAATAAGTCTCGAGTTGCATAAAACTGGTCTATTCGTCTGAGGTTCGATAACTTTGGCACTTCGAATACCTGATTGCAGTTTATTAGAATTACGTGAAAATTCTATTAAACTGCAATTAACCCACACGCCGTGTGGTGCCGGCTAAGAATGCCACCACCCCATCTCATCCCGTGGGTGTCGTAAAAGGCGACTATGGGATTAGCCGAAGGATGGGCAGCAGCGTACTTCGAGTACAATTATAACAACTGCGATCGCCAATCCGTCTGCCAAGCGTGGCGATTATGGCAAAACCCCCCAATGAGCCCACAACACACCCATATCGATCGTTGTGGTGATCTTTGGGGGAGGCCTGTGTCCAGCAGTGGACTTCATTCGGCCGAAATGATGGTACAAAAAGTAAGAAAAATAGATTGCATGTATACCCTATATAATTACTTGTCCTGACTGACTGGCTGATTTATTAACGCGCAGAGTCTGTACCGCTGGGGCTACAAACTTGAAACGTTAGCAGTGGATGCCTTTAATAGCGTAGGCATCCACTGAAGACGTAATTATAGAAGTTCCACTCCAAAGGTGCTAAAATAGGGGTTGAAAGGTTGTATGAAACTCCGTCATTTTATAAGTTAGGTCTATGAAAATTAGTCTTTGGCTTTTTGGTTCAAAATAAAGCAATACGTGTTTTCATAAATTGTACCCTTTAGGGGGTGAAAATTTCTATGGTGTACCCGTTATTTTTGTAACGCGGGTGAAGCCGCGGTCGACAGCTAGTAGTTAGATGTTATAAGTACCTAATAATAAAGTTAATAAGTACTCATTAATGTCATAGTGGCCCGGAAGTTCACGAATTCCCTCAATAAGCTCAAGGTTGCGAGTTCAAAACCTGTGCTGAGGTGACTGTTCATTTTGATATGTACTTTCTTAGTTACATAAGAACACTGACTTTAACGGTGAAGGAAAACACCATGACCTTGGACTTGGACCGAATGGTCTGAAAGCGCCAATACGAAGTGAGCAAGAGTGGAACAAGCATTGATCAATGCTTGTTCCATTTCTGTGTTAGAAAAGGCTTTTGCCCAACTGTGGGACAGTGAAAGGCTGATATTGTTTATTATTAAGTACTTATATACTCAAGATCCAAAATGTTTTCTAATTTACTCATTTCAAATCTTACAAACAATACTTTCCAGAAACAATAGAAAATGCTGTTAGCAAATCAAACAGTCACAAACAAGAGATTTAGTTACATTACAGATGGAAAACCTACAAGATTGGGAGCCGCTTGCTTAAAGCAAGGCATACAGCCTACACTTCGTACCGCAGTCTGCGGCGGATAATAAAGACGCGCGGTTGTGTGAGCTCGGTCTTATTAAAAATATACAATTCAAATCTGGAACTCTAATGTCAAAAATTTGCGGTATATTTAAAATGCGAATGTTTAAATTCGAAGTAGGAAGCGATGTAGTGATTTAATTAGATTAAAGTTCCTGTGAGGCTTCAGTCAACCCTTAACGTGGGGTTGCTCTGCTAACAGGATTTTGTGTTATATCAGTGTGTTCGTACCATCATTACTGGGAGAATCTGTGGAGTGGAGTGTTATGCTAATTAATTTTGACTTTTAATTCTTGGGGCTAAGGATTAATTTCAAAGTTAAGTAACTTTTTAATTGATTCGGATTTTGTGTGGTAATAAATTTTCCTGAAGATGGGAGTGTGTATTACCAGTACTCTGGCTATGGATATTACTCGTAAGTATTTTCATATTGTTTTTAAATATGAGTTATTTCATCACTGTTGACTGGCAATTTCATGTCAAGCTTGCATCACAAATATATTGCAGCAGTTAAACACTTTTACCATAATTGTAAATTCAGCTCTTCCGCTATAAATTAGAACATCATTTTGCGTGTGCTTGCTAATTAGTTCGCGTTTTTGACATTCAGCTAATATTATGACATTGTTTGTAAAATTCGTCATCGAAAACCCGACATTCGTCACCGCGACCCCATTTTGAACACATGATAATAAATTCGAACAGCCAATATATCCAGTTAGCATGTTTTCTGACTGCGCTGAGGCTTCGGCTTTTCGACGTACATTGAAAGCTTACTATCTAGTTTACTAGTTAAGTATCCGTATGAGGCAATCTATGTCGAAACATGGTTTAAGTGTACCAGTTCGTTTAAAGTTGAACCAGTATTGCTTGAATGTTCATTTTAATTCTCGTTATGGTCAAACTATTTTTTCTAAGGAACGTTTCACGTTGACCTTGGCTTTTTTAAGAATTCTTGGTTACTACATTTATTATTATTTTAAAACCTCCGGTCTATGAAGATACAGTTATATATCTATAGAGGTGGCCTTTGTTCAGTAGTGGACATTTGGCTTATGGCAGACCCGACCGAATATCCCAACTGGCATCGAACCCGTGACAAGTCCGCAGAAAGCCAATTGCTAAGCAACTCCGCCGTGCCGTGCCCTCAAAATTGTCTTTGAGGAAGTATAAACAGAAGAAGCGTCATAAGACACAAAGTCTGATGAAAATAACTTTGCCGGTATTTAGGATCTGTACAGTACTATAATAACTTTAGCAGTAAATTTCATTTAAAAAGGGGCAACAGACGACCGTTACCAAAGTATCCACGTCTCTAGAATTTTTATTACTACTTATGTTTCCCATTAGCCAACTCCAACATTTTCTCAAAGACATTTGCCCGCCGACATGAACCTACAGACATATAGATTCGTAGGCCACCGTAATCAACGTTTGTTGTTAGCATAGATGGACTCGTGACTTGATGATGATGATGATGATGATGATGGTGATGAAGATCTAAAGGCTGTGTGATGTGATGGCTGTGCCTAAGTCTAGTAGAAGATTGTTATAGGCATGTCAGATTCACAAATTGTGATTTATGATATCATAATATTTTAAACCTTTATTATCTGGTACACTCCATTGTTTAAGCTTCTTAATAATAATATCTATCTATAACACGAATTGATTATACAATTCATACCCTTATTGTATTTTTGTAACGGTTATATTTCCCAGCATCTTACTGCTGTTGAATGAAACACTCAAAATCTTATCTCGCGATCTGAACGTTAAAATTCTTAGTTATCAGTATGATATGAGTAATCTTGTAGTATATTCAGTTCTACGAGTAAACTTTACTGCCAATCTCATTTTGCTATATATATAGAAACCGTGGCTGTAGTATTAGTAGGTTCTCGTTTAGTTTTTTCATTCTGATAAGTTTTGTGGATTCCGAAATTGTATTTTTCAAGAAATGCGTTCCAGATTTCCAACCATAGTTATAATGGGTACCAAGATACGCATTGGCGCTATTACTATTCATTCCTGTTTATGCTCATTTGGTTTGAGATTGCATATACCTATACTTTTTACGATTTACTGGACAAAACGAGCCTTTGCTCGTTTCATTTGTCGCAATAGTCGTCCTTCGACTGAAATAATAATAATGATGATGATGACAACAACGAAAAGGGATTCACGATTCTTCACATTTATACATTTGCACAAAATTAAACATACTTCATGTCGAATAATTTTCTTACATTACTTATTCCAAGATTAGTTTTGAACGCTTTAGAGTCAACTAGTCTCGGTCCATTACGTCCGCGTCTGATGGCACGGTTTCATCAGAAAAGCGAGAACAAATTGTTTCGTTAAACTTTCCTTAAGTTGGTATTTTTCACTTGGAGTCGCTCGTGGTTATTGACCACATTTTTCATTTGTTGTAATTGAAATCAACTAGTTTTATTAATATAATGGTAATTTGTAAAGGGAAATCTATAATCAATGCAATCAGTAGCCGCAGGAAAGTCCATAAGAAGATTAAGAAGTAAATTTTTTACTAAAAAGTTTTAGGTTTCAGACTGTATATGAGTGATATGACTCCGTGGGGTTGGGTTTGGGGGTGGGGGGACTCTCGGCAAAGAATAGACCACCCCTTTTCACCCATGGCTGTTGTAAAAGGCGGTAAAGCGTCGATATCAAAAGAATGGGCAGCAGCATTCTCTCGTGTGCTAATAACTACATTCTGTGGTCCTCAATCTGTCTGCCTAGAGTGGTGGTTATGGCAATATCCTCATGACCATTCATTGTAGCGATCATTGGGAGGCTCATGTTCAGTAGTGGAAATTTATGGGCTGACGTGTGGGACTCTTTTCCCTTCAAATGTGATCATCGTATGATCACATTTGAAGCTACAGGACCACTCCTGTAGCTCCCCTTGGGTGCCGAAGATGACCGCCCTAGTGGTTTTAGCCGGTAGGAGTCTAGCATGCCCCTTCGCCGTTCCCCACGACGGAGGAAGTTCATGAAGAATTTCCAATAAGCCCAATAAAAATAAAAGGACTCTTTTCCCTTCCCTTTCGTTTTTGGCTTGGAAACTTCGATTCGCATTCGATTACGAATGGATTTTACATTTATAGGCGAATGCATGTCTATTGCGCTGATTTACTTTGGAATTTTGAAATAAATTGGGTATATTTCCGTTTCGACGTCGCTTAAATTGATCGCTTGGACGGCAATCATATCCATTAAAAAAGTATACGCAGTGTTTCATGAAGTTTTAATTGGATCATAAATCCATTAGATTGTGTTGCTAATTTAAAGTGTCACATAGAATTTTAATTAAATTTTCAAGCATTTGTGTACCACCATAATATTTTCTATGGTTAATCATTGATTCATCGAAGTGGAGGTAACTAGACTATTAGTTATTAAAACCATTTTGTCTCTGTTCGCGACCATAGTTTCAGATATTTATTTGACACACTAATTTATTTGAGGACTCTTGCCTCTACTTGAAACTAACTATGATATACTGAGGATTTACCTCTGTCACGCCTATTTATGCTCTAGCTCAAAATAATGTTTTATATATATGAAACGCTTTGTTCTTTGCGTTGAGATTTAAAAGGTTAATAAATAATTACGTAACGGGTAATTTTCTCCTTCAGTTTCACAAACAACTGTTACTGTTACTGTAATATTAACTTGTTAATTCTGTAGCGAATTGCGGCTATAGTGTCGTGCAAGTAAAGTTGATTGCAGAAACCAAAGGGTCATAAAACTAATGGTTTATTTTAATAGTATACCAAAGCTATTGATTTATTCAGTGTTCTGATGTAACCTTTAGTTAAGAAAATATCAATATAGGGTTGTCAACATCAGTTTTCAGTGTCAATATCAGTTTAAATATCGGTTAATCGTCGGTATGTAAATATATTTTTTGATTTCTAGAAAAGTACATTGAAGACAACTCTCTTTTTGTATATTTACGTATAGATTCCATACCTCAAACTTTCCGTGAGTCAAAACCAGATGGTTCGGTCTAACAGTTCGGGTTATATTGCATCTGTTGACAGCCCTATAACAACAGCATAGACACCTTATACTTAATGCTGTGTGACCAATTTGGTCCATCACGCAATAATCGTAATTATTTGTAATTTATACCGAAACCGATTGGCCAATGGATGTTTATGTAATTGACAGTATGTAGTCCTACATTCACTGAATGACCGATACAGGAATCTAAAATTTAAGTGTACCTTTCGCTCTAGTAGAGTTACGTAAGAGACTGAGGACATTACATTGTAATGGCTGTGATATGTTTATATGATTGTAGTATTGATTGATGTAATGTTTAGTAAATATTTTAAAGTAATTATGTCATGTTCACACATTGATCGACAAGTTCGCAAGTGGAATGAGATAGGCGATCTTTAACAGGCTATTTTCTTAAATACATTTATACTACTTATGTGGCAAAGAAGCATATGGCCCGCTCGATGGTAAGCGGTTATCGTAACCTATGTACGCTTGCAACATCAGAGATACGACTCTCGTTGCCGACCTTGAAAAATCTTTTCACGCCCTTTTTGAAGAGCCCCATGCTGTGGCAATTTGTGGAAAACTCGATGGGGAGCTAATTCCACAACCTGAGCATACGAGGAAGGAAGTTCATCTGAAAACCGTACGGTACGAGACCATTTTGGCTCTAAGGGTATGCGGATGAACTCTGCATTGGTTGCGAGAGGTGGGATGGTAGAAAATAGCCGTTGGCATCATATCGTAAGAAATTTCCTGAGTATTCCTAAGAAAACTGTACAAGCTATACAAGCAGTAGAATACACATAGGGAGGCGAGGTCACCCCTCAACGTTTTAGACTACTTGTGAGCTTGGGATCGTCGACGATTCTAACTGCACGTTTCTGGACCGAGTCAAAAAGCCCAAGCTGGTATCCAGGTGAAATGACAGCAGTAGGTACTCCATATGGGCCCGGATTTTGATATCAGAGATTCCAAATATACAAAATAAAATTTCTTATCTGTACATCGTTTCTGGTGCTGCCGGCTACGAATAGCACCAACCCATATCATCCCGTGGGTGTAGAAAAAGACGACTGTGGGATTAACCTTAGGATGAGCAGCAGCGTCCTTCGAGTACATTAACAACTCAACTGCGATCGCCAACCCGCCTGCCAAGCGTGGCGATTATGGGAAAATCCCCCAATGAGTACACAAAACACCCAGAATGGTCTTTGTGGCGATCTTTGGGGGAGGCTTGTGTCCAGCAGTGGACTTTATTCGACTGAAACGACGACGACATCGTTTCTAATTTACTATCTGCTAAAGCGTTTACACAACATTAGACAGCTGCACTTGGTTTTTCTCGATAACAATGGATTCTCGTGTTATAGAGATTGTTTTTTTAACGAAAAAGGTTAGTGTTTCACATCTCCACAATTAAACCTACACAGAACATTCTACAGAATATCATTTCTTAACCTTATCACGTAACTTGATTGAAATTTTATCTCAATAAAGAAACAAGAGGAAGAGAATACTTAGAATTAAACGCTGCCGTGCGTGCATGCCGCATCAACACAATTATAAAAATAAATTACTGGTGTTCCTCAAAATTATAGTATATATTTTCTTTATTTTTATTTTTATTAACTTGTTAACTAATTTAATTAACATTAACTTTTAGTTAATGTCAACGAGACAATGTGCAGATCAATATAGTGTTCTTAATTCGTTTTGCATCGACTGTGGAAATTCCAAAAAAATATTCTCTTTTTATGACGCTGACAAAATGCAGATTTCTCATAATTCAAGTAAAATCTACAAAACAATGAAAAGTGTTGATGTGCAAGTGGTGTGCATTATTAAGTGTGCTAAGTCATCATTCATTTAGGAGTACATTCACATTCAATGTTTTCTTTAGAGATCAAAATGCAGAGATTTATCATTAGCGATTGATATTCAAAACACTTATCTAAATTCGCCACTGACCTTGAAAGCACACACGAAGATCTGGTCTAATCACACGGAAACTAACGAGGTCGCTCGACTCACTTTTTTGCAACCTCGGACCTACTACACGAGAGCTTAACCGACTTTTTTGTAGCCATAATGGGTCGTGACCGCAGACTGCCTTTCCCGCGTCTTCTTACGAAACTAGACGGACAGATATGCATTTTAACGGTGCAAGTGATAGATTGCTAACGTGAGATTCTTTGGAACCCAGTCACGCGGCTTTTGTAATAGTAAATGGATTGTGAAGGACCCTTGCCTTCCCTTGTATTTCGTAAATTATACTCACTAATTCACTTACTAATTCGTAAATATTTCGTAAAAGACGACTAAGGGAATCTAAACCAGAGGGATGGGCAGCAGCGTACCTTCTGAGAAACGGTAGTCATACTGCGCTCACCCACCCGCCTGCCAAGCGTGGTGAGTATTGGCAAATACCCCCCAAAATGATGACACAGTTGTGAAAATCAATGGGGGAGATTGTTCACTTTGTTCAGCAGTGGACGGATAAATGGCCGATATGATGATGATGATGATGAGGGACCCTTTCCTGATGACATCTTTCATCAATCTTGCGTTCCTTGCTATTGTTTTCTGTTAGTTGTCTAGCTTGCCGAAGATTTCAGTTATTCCGCTACGCATTTGTTCAATAAATCGAAATTGCGGTGCGGGCGATATCTTGGTTGCAGGTGAGATGCCAACAACATGACGTCAGAGAATACTACGCTTACTATAAAAAAATATTTATTCATACTTTATAACAAGTTTCATTTAAATGTTTAATACATATCCTTGAAAATGTCAATTTAGCATTTTTGTAAAGACCATCTGTTTAAATATTAAAATATCTTTGTCTCTACGAAACCTTGGTTTTACGTATTCAGCGTCAGTATTAAAAATGGAAATGCAGTAAAAATAATATACCTATGAGATGGCAAGAATCCGAGCTATATCATTTCACAGAAGTAAAGATGACACATCTTGGGGAAACTGCAGAAATGCCGCAACGAACTTGACGATTTTCTCGCTATTCCTTGATTTAAAATATAGTCTATTGATTAATTGTTCTTATACTTTAATATCTATTTTTACAAAAAATAAACCAAACAACGTCGCTATAGGGTACATATAACATATTACCCATTTGTTATCGAAAAGAAACTGTTAACTAATAACGTTTAAAATTAACCTGAAACAAGCATGATTCGAGTTCTTGGTTTTCAAAGTGATCTATAGGAACGATCGCAATTTTTTTAATTGGCAATTAGGCTATTGTTATTAAAAAAAAAATATTTTCGCACGTACATTGTGGACGATTATATTAATTTATATTGATAGTTTAAAAGTGACGAGCTCTAACTGCGTGAAGGCATCTTATTGTATCATTGTTGTTATAATACTGTCTTGAGTGTTTGTCGGACGAAAACATGTTGTATCAACTGTTACTATTATACACTGTCGATGATAGTGCATATTTGACATTCATTTGATTATAATAAACTTTGATTATTGACGTCTTGTATACAATTGGAGCAATGGAGTCAAAATGAGGAAAGCTATTGAGATTGATGGAATAGGAGAATTATCCTTTGAGTTAATCGTGCCACTAAGTTGCTCGCTTAAAATATCGAATTTAGTCAAGTATTGTAGAGCGGCACTATCTATCTACTGCTAAAGTGCTGTAGCAGTCAAAAGAGATGTTGTGATATGTTATTGAATGATCACAAATAAGACTGATGATGTTATAGCGTGATTTTCAACTCACTAATGATTTAAGAAACATGAATAGATCGCGAAGTTATGAAACCGATGCATTATATGATCCAGGGTCGCTGCTGAGGTCTTTAACAACAGAAAACTTCGGGTCAAGGAGACATTGCTTGGAATACTGCCAGGTCAGAGCGATTTGGAAGTGACTGTCTCGGCTTGCAAAATATTGAATAAGTTGTCGTGATTGTATAGTTTTCTAAGTCATAGAATCAAGAATTTATGGTTGTAGCTTTAATTGAGGACTTGTGTTGCAATAATGTTACCATATAACGCGGGTTTGAATTATTGGTAAACTTGATTCAATCTTGGGATCATTTGCTTAATTTCCTTTTAAAATCCAGAATGAAGATCCTTTCCTTTTCTACCACTACACTATTAATTACTTTGTCATGATTTTTCTTGAGACTAAATTGTTTAACAGAACAAAGATCTCGTTCTTTGTTCGTCTAATTGACTTGTTACACAAGAATCATGAACGCAATTTGCTCTAGATCCTAATTAAGTTTCCAGTTGCGCCGAGATTTCGGTCCTAAGTTGGTGTTAATTATTGTGCTTAACTTTTATTTTAGTGTGTTTACTAAGTGCTCGGTTTACCTTTATGTTAGTAAAGTCATTAAACTGATGTGGTTCATTTGGTTCTAATTGAAACAGGGAACGCAACAAAGCGGAAAGATTAAAAAAAGAATCTAAAACCACGCTAATGTGAGCGCGAGTTCCATAGAATTATTTATTTATTTAAAATCAGTATCTATCCTAAAAAATATACTGATTTTAATAAATAATCACAGGTCTAATCCTGTGTTGGCCAAGCGTTCTTTAGTTCAGTAAATTGTCACAACGGGCAAGGAAAAAGGAAAGGATTTCAAATAAAAAACGAAGTCAGTTTAGATGAAAATACTGCAATATATATACTGCAATATATAGTAGCATTGATAATAAAATAGAGACCCATGTTCAACGTGTTAACGTTAGCGGGTGATGAAGAAAAATAAACCAGAATGCGCTTACGAAACATCGCTCAACCACCTCACAGCTAGTTGGACCACCGATCGGTAACACGATCGATTGGCGAGGATTGGTTTGTCTGTCACAGGTACTAAAATTGTCATTAAATAAGCGTCAAAATTGAGATTGATGTTTTTCTGTCACAGGTACTAAAATTGGCATTAAATGAGCTTAATTTGAACAAAATTGAAATGAGATTAGATTGAGATCATACTGAAATAAGACTAAACTTTAAGAGGAGCAGAACACCATTTTTTGTTCATTCATAATTTAATCTCAGTTCTGTCAACTTTCAGTCATAGTGTAAATGAATCAAGAGAATCTGGTCTTGGTAACAAAAAAAACCCGCCATAAATGACAAAATCATAACCTCGTGATTATTTTTCATACGCATTCATAAAAGCTGCTGCTTGTCACAAATTTAATTATCTACCTTTAAGTGCACTTCCTGATTAAAACCGTAATTAACTTATCTATTAAAGCAATAGTTATAACCTATTTAGATAGCTAGAGCTCTATTGGTATCAATTGAATTGTTAATTAAAACAAAGGTTTATTGTTTTCGAACGTTTAAGTTTTTATCCAAGCGGGGCTTGCTAGTGACATTCTTAGCTCTCAGTCTGGCTCCTAAGTCTGTTTCTCAAGGAAACGTGGTTGGACCACACAAGGTCAGTTGATGAAGTTTAATAGTTGTAGCACAGATGCGCTTTTGTTTATGATTCTCCATCAACACAGTATCGACGCAACACACGACGTGACCTATGACCGAAATTGCTGAATGGAGTTGGATTTTGTGTTGCTACATTTGCCTCGTTTTGTCGATGCTCCATCATATCAGCCGTAAGACATTTTCTGCCGGACAAAGCGTTCTTTATAGATTTAGCCACAATTGCTCGTCATTTTTGGGGAATTTGCCAGTATTTGCAGGCGGATTGGTGAGTGCAGAATAGCTGCTGTTCCACAGAAGAGACGCTGCTGCCCATCCCTCCAGCTTAAAGTCCATTAGTCGCCTTTGACGACACCCATGGGAGGAGATGGAGTGGTGCTACATTCTCAATCCAGACACCACAAAGAGAATCGAATCGGATGTAAAAAAATAAAATTGCATCTGCGCTATCTCAAATGTGTTACGGGATCCGTTTCAAATACTTTACTGCTACTATATTTTTCGAATTTGTGTACTACCTTCCTTGTTGAACCTCTAAAAATCCTTAGTGATTTGCACTTTAAGTGAGAAGGAAAAGTCCTAGTACGAATTGAATATGAAACAGTGACATTCCCGAGTTCCGTATTTAACGGAATAAAGTGTTACAGTAACCATTTAGCACATTTTTGTGCGCCAGCGCATCTGACCGTTATACCTCTTACAATCGGATGGCGTTGCGTCATCCTAACGTTACCTCTTTGTTGGCTTCGATCACTTTTTTTGCATTTCCACGGATAATTGACGATTGTATTGATCTCTTTTTTTCTTAATGCCTTGCCTGATGTAAGGTCTTCTGCATGTTAGGGTTTATTCTAATGAGATCGCAATGTACTTTGATTAAGGGTCTTGCTTGTTTGTAATTTCAAGCCAAGTTATAAGTGTAGTTTACCGGGAATCCATTAAAGCAGAACATAATCGCTTTTAGATATAGTACATTTTTACGAAAGAGCTTTTTCCCAAAATTTGATTGTTTTTTAATGACTCATTCAAATGAACCGTCCGTATGAAAGTCAACCAAGGTTTATTTTCATTTTGGTAAATCACTTTGGCTGTTAATTTAAATTACATTATTCTGTTCAGTCATTTGATAACATTTCCTCTTTTATGGAGATATGTTATTTTGTAGTAGTTACCAATATTGTGCTTCAATTTAATATTATATGTAAGTATATAGAATGAATAAATTAAACGCGATACATTTCCGTAAGCTATTTTCAATTCGATGGATGCTATTCGCGTAAACATCAGAAAATATTATTATATGATGTTTGAAATATGCAAGTAAGCTATGACGTTGAGTTATTACTTGGAAACGTCCTCATTATTACTCGCGAAGATGGAAGGCTTTGATGAGCGAATCAGAAGCAATGTGAAACGTAGGTATTTAAGAATAAATTGAATCTCTAAACAGAATCACCGCAGTTAGATACATTGTTAGCCTTAGATTAGTGTTGGTAACTTACAATTGAAATTAACTTGTTATCACGTTATATCGCGTGTGTGAACGAAGATAATAGTTTAATAACCAGTCGGGTTTCTATTACATTATTGTGAGGTTCTAAGATGTGAGTTTTAAATTGATTTCATTTTGCGTTCAGCAGATGTCCAGTACATTTGTCTACTTCGTAGTTAAGCTAAAAGCAACGCGATCTTGAACACTAATAATTCCGAAGTCTATAAACCACAAAACTAAAGTTTACTTAGTTGGAAGGGTTACAGGATCTCCAGTAATGCGCAACGCACATCACAAGTAATCATTAATTAATATAAATGATATACTAAATACCGTGTGGTGCCGGCTACGCACTAGCTAGCACCAACCCATCTCATCCCGTGGGTGTCGTAAAAGGCGACTAAGGGATTAGCCGGAGGATGGGCAGCAGCGTCCTTCGAATACATTAACAACTAAACTGCGATCACCAACCCGCCTGCCAAGCGTGGCGATTATGGCAAAACCCCCCATGAGCACACAATACACCGATGTCGGTCGTTGTGGTGATCTTTGAGGGCATGTGTCCAGCAGTGGACTTTATTCGGCCGAAATGACTAAATGATCGATCGTGATGAAACGAAACAACGATAATATTAAGCTAATCCTTGTGATTGCCGGAAAAGAATAGGTAGGTATGCTCTTTTCGTGGGTGTTGTGATAACATCAAAGTAGTAGCACACTTCTATGTGAAGGACTTGATAGGAGCTGTACTACAGTCTTACCTATTGCACCCACCGGTAGGAACAGTCAGTTCTTTCCGTCTTCTGAATTTACCAAAACAAAAGGCATTCCAACTTGAGGTTCTGCGTGGCTATTCTTTAAGAACTCACCGTCGAGCTCACTTCTATATCCGCAGCGAAATCTTTAATTTCGAATTATTTTTACTACTTTTCACTCCGGATTCAGAAGTGAGTTTGAGCGGTGAATTGGTACAGAATAGCCACGCAGGTCTGCAACAAATCAGTTATCACTAGATAGCTGTTGTCCATCTGGTAAGCGGTGGTTTGTTTCGTGCCTGTGATATAAAAATAAACAATCTAGAGTATGGACAACAGCTTTCACTCAAGCACTAGCAAACATACTGCGACCATCAATCTGTTTGCTTCTGTCTTGCACCAGTCTATTAAAAAGTTTTTCCAGTTAGTAATGTCTTAGATTTTCGCGATTATTACACATTATAATAAAACAATTTTAAACGGATTAGATCGCGTATATTATAGTTTTTTTTTGTTTTTCCTGACGTTTAGAATACTTTGTAGCATTGCCGTGTGGTGCCGGCTCAGAATGCCACCACCCCATCTCCTCCCATGGGTGTCGTAAAAGTCGACTAAGGGATTAGCCGGAGGATGGGCAGCAGCGTCCTTCGAGTACATTAACAACTCAACTGCGATCGCCAACCCGTCTGCCAAGCGTGGCGATTATGGCAAAACCCCCCAATGAGCCCGCATCACATCCATATCGGTCGTTGTGGACATCTTTGGGGGAGGCCTGTGTCCAGCACTGGACTTCATTCGGCCGAAATTATGAATCCACGAATCTGTTACATAATCAGCACATTACTTTCCCACTGCTGGGCACGGGCGTTTTCTCACGATGTACAGGGTTAGGCCTTAGTCCAACACGCTGGCTTAGTGCGGTTTAGCGGACTGCGTACACCACTGAGAGCATTTTGGAGCTCGCTCCGGTGTTCAGGTTTCCTCAAGATGTTTTCCTTCACCGTTTATCCAAGTGATAATCAAATTCTGATCCACTCGTGAATCCGAAAACTCAGAGGGCGGGATCGAACTCGGACCCTCATGTATGGTAGATAGACGTTTAACCACTAGGTTATCACTGCTAGCTATTATGATTATCTTGAGATTGTCACGTCACGATTTCTTTGCTTTACAAACAGTGATTTCGTGACGATAGATTGTGTAGTGTGTTATCAGGTTATCACACGTGCGTGTAGCTCCGTTAGTAATATGTACATAATATAATACATTTACAGTTAAACAGCGTTAATTTTGTTGGATGTATATGCTTGCACACATCCAAGATAAATTATTGGTCCAAGATCGAAATCAACAATAGACAATAATTATATTTTAGTTACGACAAACATATTTGGGTCAGTTTTTTTTTATTGGATAACATTATCATCATACGGAACCCTCTCCACGAGAGTTCAACTCGCGCTTGTCCTGTTTTTTAAATGTTGAATTTTGTCGGTCGCTGGAACACTTTGGAATCTCTATTGTGAATTCGACGTTTCACTTTTAAAATCGCATACTTTTTCATTATTTTAAACATTATTCAATAATTAACAATTATTCAATTCCTCAGCTTACTTTTTACGTTGCAACATGTATAATGCAAAATTTGTTGTTTGGACCTTAAGGAGTATTGAGAAAAAAGATACTTAAATTGTTAATATATTATACTAATAAACCATGAATTCATAGTTTTCGGGAGGCAGGACATTACATGCAATGCCGGGAGAATCTGGACGAAAACCGACTAGCGTTAAGTTATTATAACTGAAAGATCTATCGAATAAATCGACTATTATGAATTGTTTATTCGATTGTCTCGCCGTAGCCGAATAGCAATCGAATGAAAATGAATCGAAGATACAATTGCGCGCGGGTCGTCAACATGACGTTAGTCAAAATGTATGACCGGGAATGAATAACAATCGAATGATAAACAAATGACACCGACTGTTGTTCGACTGTAATCGTATGGAAATGGAACAATCACTATAACTATTGTTTTTTTGCAATAACCATCCATCTCGCAACGCTAGGCGCAGCACATCCGCGCGCAACTTGCGCAGCCATAGATTATATACAGACCGTGGTCCAAGTGTATTTTAAAATTTACGTGCGTTCGATACATTTAGAACAGAAAAAATATACGCATAACGTACAGTCTCGCCTCTAGTCGAGGGGAAACTGGCTCGGCAAACGTACCCTACATTTATTCGTTTTTACGTGCCCTCAGGCTCGGTGGCGTGACGATCTTCGCAGGACGTCTGGCACGAGTCGTATGAGAAAAGCCGAGAATTGTGCTCAGTGACTAGATTTGGAGAACCTTATGCATTCCAGCAGTGTAATTCTATAGGCTCGTCATATTGAACTAACTTCAATGTAGCTAAGAAGTTTGCTTTTGTTTCACTTTCCCTTGAAATTCTGATTAAGCTTGAACAATTTTTAATGTTGGAAAGTGTGGTAGTTGCTACAAACTGGAGCAGTGGAGTTAAACCAGTAATGTGTGTCATCAATTCATCATTGACCCGTGCAGGAAACGCCGTTTGATATCACGTTATTAATAAATATCTGTACATTAATCCAAGCAGGAAATGATACTAAACCATTTTTAGAATTAATGCTAGCTGCTTCATTCGGCTTGCAATCGCAGGTTCTCTTTTTTATTATTTCCCCGGTGGAAATACGTCATGTACTTCTTTCATGAGCATGCTGGACTCCTACGTGCCACGCCTTTAGGCCCATCTCAGTGGGATGTAGAGCGGTCGCCGCCTCTAGCAGTGAGGAGGTGATTGTTAAAAGGCATAGGGGGATAAAAGGGGGATCACACGTGTGACATGCCATCTTGCTGGGGATCGCTCGGTATAAGCACGCAGATTGCGCGATCTGCACGCTGGTGATCCTCAAGGCCCCATGTAATATAACGAACACATGAGGCTCAGGCGAGTTAAACAAAGGCGCTTCTTTATCCGAGTGGGATCGCTCTCTTCCGATCCCGCCACGCGGTCTCCTTCTGGAGTAGGACGTTTTCCCAGAAGGACCACTCCAATTTACGTGATCTGCCAACATAGTAACACTATTGCCGGCAGAGAGGCATCTTGCCCTATCCGATCGACCAGGATCCTACGTTCTCCAGCCCACACGGGGCACTCCTTGTGTGCGTGCTGCGTAGTATCCTGGTCGCTATCAAAGTGGTGACACCGTGACCTTGCGTCTAATCGCAGGTTCCCTAGGTTCACGGTTATTTAGAAGATGCCAGCCCATGTCTTCCTAAATTAACGTTACTATTAATGGTTCCTGCGCAGGATACTTAGCCACTGGATCATTCCATCTTTATGTTATTTCTTAAGATTAACTAACGGCCGAAATTGATAATCGATCTTATCCAAAATCTTTGGATTTCGGATGTTTGTTTTTTGTGTTAAATGTGACCGTAACACACCAAAGAATCAAATTCAAAATCTTAAATCTGAAGATTCTGGATTCAATCGATTACTAATATCGGCCGTAAATTATTTACACTTCGATCTTCGATCAACATGTATTTCTTTCATATTAAGAGAATGTATAACTTTATTTATAAACGACTGCCTTTATTTAAAAGCTCAATTTATTATGTAGTCAATACTTCATACAGTATGAATGCCATTCGTAGGTTAACCAGTCTGTAAATGCCTATTTAATTTGCAGCTTTATTACCATATGTGTAGGACATAAAATGTAACGACAAATTAATGATCACGAGTGGCAAGATTGGTCAGCAAATGTCAGTTTCGGCAAGGCTAGCCACCGCTCTCACGGAAACGTTAATTATAAATGTTACAGCTATGTTGTTTACTTGGCAATATTGTGAAAGGGCCGACTTGCATTATGTCGACACATTGTTGCAACTTGTAGGAATCTATTGTCAGAAAACATATGAATAGTTTAAATATAACAATAAGAATTGATTGCATTTTAATGAGAATTGTAATGCGGTCTTTAATTGATTGCCTGCATTGAAATGCTAATTATTAGATATTTATGTAAATACGTTGGTATATTCTATACGATCAATAATAGGTTTAAAATAAATAACTATAAAGTAACCGCAATTTTTCCGAAAACTACACCTTTTTTATTGGAAATTCTGCATGAACTTCCTTAGCTCCGGGGAAGGGTGAAGGTGTATGCCGAACTCCTACCGGCTAAAACCATTGGAGCGGTCATCTTCGGCACCGAAGGTGGGCTGCAGGTCCTCGTATGATCACACTAGAGCCTCCCACTGGTGCCATGCCTATAGCCACATCACTGTGAGGGTGACTGTAAAGCGGTCACTCCCCTGGGGCTATTGTAAAGGATCCCCAGAAGGTCCCTGTGCGCTGTGCTATGCGCACATGGCAGCGCGTGACCACATGCGCGCCACCGTCTTCTCGTGGGTCGCTCGATGTGGGCATGCAGATTCCCCAATCTACGCACCCGCAAACCCAGAAGCCCCCAGCTCCGAATACTATACCTATGTTAGACTGCGTGAAGTGGAAGAACAAGACGAAGAAAGTAGACCCACTATCAGTTATAAGAAAAGCCAGGTAGATAGAGAGAGCAGACAAATATTTCATAGGGAATCAATATAAATAAAATGTGCTATTTCAAAACGCGGCTAAATAATGCACTTGAACTGTAACATAAAACATATTAATTGAAGACTGTAAAGTTCAAGTATTTAATAATAAAACAAGGTAATATGTTATAAAAATAAATTACACTGGATACATTTTTAACGTTTTGGTGTTTCTATATATTACATTCTATGAAAAAAATTGCAAAAATAACATGAATACCAATTTATTAAAAGAAATAAATTGTGCTGTATTTAATCAACCGAAGTATGGTATATCTACTCAAGACTTCAGGTTGAATGCAGTGCCTTAAAAGGAAGCTTGTTTACCGCTAGCATATTTCCTTCCTTCCTTATCGCATGATACTTCTGTACGCCTCACCAAAAAAAAAAAAAAAAAATTATCATGTTATATCACCATTTCTTTCTTTTTTTTCATGGCAATCGTATTCCATTTTGCCAGTGTCAAGTTAAGACCATCATTTCTATCAATATTGTAATCTCATCTTTTTTAAAAGACTGTCCATAGAGTTTGTTTCCGGCTCTTCTCTATAGGATCAACCAATAGGAACCGTGCAACTTAAATCCTGACGTTTCATAAGTGCCAGTATTTAGCATTATTAAATAAAAACGTTGACTATTGAATTCGTTGATTCTTATTTTTATTTATGATTGTTATTTTCAAGTTTTTATCGAGACCGTGTAAAGACACTGCATACCATTTCGCAATTAGATCTAACATTATCTTTTTGCTTTGTTATGAAATGTACTCCTGTATTCTTCCGCACAGATAGATCAAGATTTTCTCATATAACAAAGACATTGAGAATCTTGGAACAATGCACTCACTTGTTTACACAAGCAGGCTAATTAAGTAGGTTGTTTCAATAAGTTGTGTCATTTAAAATTAAATAGCATGTTGATAACATATGCGATAACGTTTTGATAATTAAAAAACGTGAAGATTTTTTTGGTTCAGTTTTCTATTTAGTTTAATTTAATCGTGGAGTAACATATTATATTTAATTGTCTAGATAAGCTATTTGATTATATTAGTATAATAAGTACACCACGGACTAACCCTTTTGTCCTTTTTCATCCTTTTCTTGTCCATCCAAAGGTTGTCTGTAAGAAATCGACAATATAGATAAGCCCGCCCATTGTACAATTACTGTTCATAGAAAGATTCCTAGCAGTTGTTTTTAAAATGGTGTATTATAAACAATATTCTATTCTATTCTAACATATCTTATAATAAAACACTTTTAAACGGATTCTATCGCGTATATTTTAGATTTTTGTTTTTCCTGACGTTTCGAACACTTTGCAGGGTTCGTGGTCGCAGGATGACAAAGGTGACAGGCGTCGTTACAGATTTTAAAAAGTTATTTTATTTTATCTACCGTACAATTATAATCAAAAATTATTTCGATGCATGCAGTAATCACTCACAGTGTCTTGATGTTTTTTAGTGTGGTATTTAGTTTGGGACTTTATTATTTTAATAACAGGATTCCAAACTGGTGGTACCTGCCAGCCATATCTATTGTGTGTATCGCAGTGTCATTACAAGTACGAATAACAGAATCATATTTATTAACTTCTGAACTAAAACCATCTCCGTGTGGTGTCCGGAGTAAGAATATGGAACCACTCAATCTCCTACCGTGGGTGTCGTAAAAGCCGATTAAGAGACTGAATTTGTGTGATGGGTAGCATCGTCTCTTCTGCGGAACAACAGCTATTTTGCGTTTAACAACCTTCCTGCCAAGCGTGGTGAGTAGTGGCATATTCCCCCTAAAGTGACGACACACGGCATGTGAGCAAGCAAGCAAGAAATTTATTTTCTCACCACAATAATAAAAAAATCAATATTGCCTAGTTAGTAGTTAGTATTATTCAAATTGATTGTGGGAGACTGATGCCTAAGCTTGGCCGAAGCCTGTTTCAGGTCACCAGGCATCCTCCCGTCGTTTATCGGAGTCGGAGGCCTTTGTTCAGCAGTGGATTTTGGCCGACATGATAATACTGATGAATTTATACTTTCCAAGATCTAATGAACTTGCATTGCAACACAAATGAAAGTGTCAGTAAGATGTCAGTTGCGGATACTGATTGGTAGATTTTTGTTATCCGACAAAAAACTGGCTCCGTATTAATGGCTCAAGAGAGAAGAACAGTTAACAAAAACTAAGAAGAGAGCCACAATCGCGTTATTCGAATTACAAAACACTGCGTTCGATCTTATTTAAAGACTGGTTTATGCATTCATTTATAATGTTTCGATTTACTAAGAATCTCGCGTCAGCTGAACAAATGTTCTAGACTTTGAAACTTTGTAATAATACTTCAACCTCATTTCTGACATCTTTTCCTGAATGCAGCAAAGAAAAAAAGTATTCATATCATGCACGAAAGCCAGACACGGAACAAATTATGCATAATCCACGTATACTTGTAGCGACGGCAGTCATTTCACTACGCTATTTGGGTTGCCAGAAACTAATTAATTAAAATATACTTATTTTTGCCAACGTTATCTCTGAGGTGATTGATGTTTGTCTGTCTGTCAATTCAACTTCCCGAACTTAATTGTATATAGAATAAATAGTTACTACATGCAATAAACCGGTTTGTTAGAGTCTGTCAGATAAAAATATTATAATTTAGAGTAGAATTTGCATTAATATCACTTACCATACTGAGTATTTGTACTAGATGCAAGTTATTACGGTAATGCATGTTTAAAATCTGCATATATTGCAAATATTTTCATAAAATGTACCTCACCCCCAGCCAAAGGTAATTGGAAGCAACACTGTGGGGTTTTAGCTGGTAATAGTTTCGAGCTCCGGCATGCCTCGCAGTCTGTCCAATGGCGGAGGAAGACAATGAAGACTTCCTAATGACAAAAAAAAGAGCAAGGTCAAGGGTGGACCCGTAAAATAAAAAAGTAAAAAAAATGGACCGAGCACGGTGACACGAAGATCACTTCTGAAATTAACTATTTTCCGAAATAGTTGTTAATAAAAAACCAACAGTAAAAACTGAACAATACCGTGGGTGTTAATAAGTGGTACATAAACCACAGTTAGCGATCATGTTTACTATTAGAAATAACTGTACCGAATTGGACTGTACCCAATTCCGTCTGCAACTCTATATCCTGCGTAGTTTTCTACAATTCGTTGATCGAAATCTGCAAACGTGTTAAAGAAGTATTTTATATATTCTTTTGCAAGGCACAAACAGTGCATGCATGCAATTAATTTCCGCCGTTTGGAAATGAAGTCTCATGTAGTCAATATTGAAAATCTAATTTCTGCCTTCCCGATGCGTCTAATTTAGCTATTTGTCGCCAGGTTTTGACAGCATTACCGTATCCTCTCTTACTCTACTTATAGTTCACATAGATGGTTGTTTAGATGTATATTTATTCTGAGAATATTCTGGTTCCGACATGATGACCTGTAAAATTATCTCATCATATAACACAAAGGCCTCCTCATAGATTGTTCCACAACGAGCGGTTATATGCCGCCCTCATCCAACGACTCCCAGCTACCTTCACCAGGTCGTCTGTCCATTTCGTTGGAGGCGGTCTCACGCTGCGTTTTCCATGGTGTCCACTCGAGAACCTTTCTGCCCCTAAAGCCATCAGTTCTGCTAGCTTTGCGCAGTCCATGGTCTGTCAGGCCCTAATTACTGAATAAATTATTAAATTCTACTCTTTCTACGTTTATAATTCTATAACTTCAGAACCTGAAAGTAAAAAGTGAGCAGGCACCTTCTGAGCATACTCTCAATTAGACTGCTTTGTTGATGTCATGAGAGAGAGGACATTCTTAGGCATATCTTAAACAATGTTTTTAGATTTTTATATTGACGGCACGGTTGGTGCAGGGGCTGATACAGTCGGCTGCTGCGCTTCGGGTCGCGGGTTCAATTCCCGCAAGGAACAAATATTGGAATGGTAAAGACAGGCCTATGTTTAGCTGCTCATACCGAGCGACCCCCGGCAAGACGGCGGTGTGCATGTGGTCACGTGCCGCCGTGGCGCAGCACAGCGCATAGCGAGGCTTCGGGAGAGTCCTTTCCAATCCCCCCGAGAGGTGCCTGCGGGTGGCCTCTTTACAGTCGCATTCCCCCTACTAGAGGGGGTGACCGCTTTACAGTCATCCCCTCCGAGATGTGCCTAAAGGCGTGGCACCAATGGGTGGCCCTTGATTGAGATTATTCCAGTTCCCGTAGTCTCCGTTCGATGCCGAAGATGAGCACTCCGGTGCCGGTAGGAGTCCGGCATCCGCCTCCGCCCTTTCCCGGGGCGGAGGAAGTACATGATGTATTTCCACCTGATCAATAAAAAAAGGCCAAGCCAAAGTACAGCATTGGATGTTTATGGGCTAATGTAAGTTCGTGTGTACATGCGAACTAAGTAACTATTAGTAAACTATTTATACAAAATTCTCAGTGCAGCTATCCCTCAAACTTTAAAAGGTTAACTTTGAAACACCCACGCAAATCTCTACATTATACTTACAAAGTTATACAAACATAGGTTGCGAGCCCCTGACGCCTTAAGAGAGTCTCCAAGAGAGAGAGAGAGAAAGAGAGAGAAAGATTCCAAGCGTTATTCCCTAAAACGTATTTTCTTATCCGACACTCGCACATTCTATTTACAGAACATTTCAAAGGTCACGTTCTCAAATAATAACTGAGTTCATGTCTTAAGTTGTCGGTAAACTTATTAACATTTGATAGATGCTGACGAAAATGTAAAGGTCATCTTCAAAACTAACTTTATACAACTGCAAACGGAGATTTATTTAATAATTTTGTCATATGGCTTGAACTAGTAGAGCATAGTATCAGCAAACATTTTCTATTCATTTTTGTCATTCATTTCAAGCAAATCAAATTTAATTAATGTTCTAGCACCATTAGCTCTTCTTACTTTCAGCTCATATTTTTTCGGTTTACGCTTCAATAGTCAATAACAAAAGAGAGCACGATACAACGGGAAATTTCTTATCAAGCACGGGTCTTGTTATATAAATATATTTGTTAGAAACAATTACCAAGCTGAAAATAAAAAATATCGTTGAGCTCATTAAGCCTCTAAATCATGAACGAATTGAAAAGGATTCACGTTTCAAGCAATACAATTTAGTTCTATGATATACTTCATTACCATGTAGAGTTCAAAACTATTGTTAATTGAAGGTTATTTTTTATCGGCCGATAGTTTAATTGCCAATTAGCATATCAGATTGCACATTGAATATCACAAATCCACTCCAGAAAATAGTAGGCACAAAAGAAGGCCATATTATACGACTGAAAAATAAACCGTTAAGCTTTGTAACATTCTCGGGCGTTCTAAATTTGAAAAGACCCGTTACTGAATAGAAATACAATGTTGAGTAACATTTTGCTCCCTGCTCTCTGATTTTTGAAGCTTTAAGCTTACGTGGCTTATCTCGTTTTCACATTGGTAACCCTACGCTAGGACTGTTTCAGCCGGAGTTCTACACAGAAATTATATTCACATTAGAACTTAGACCAACTATATACCTACCAATAAAAAGAGGCTGTGAAGCGTATTTAGGTGGCTTTATTTTGACATTAATTTTCAATCGATATAAGCTCCTCTATACTGTAAACGCAGTTGAGGATCCTATTAGGTATTGGCATTGTCGTTCTAACGTTAATTCTGATACTTTATCTATTCAAAAAGTGCCTAAAGATTCTCTTCAATCCTATTCCAAGTTTAATTTAATTGCTCCATAGTATTTCCCTTTTCTCGATATTGTTAATCGCCCATATCCATAGGCAATCTGTCTATGGAGAAGACATCTAAGCCCAACATTCACTATTTTTTTTATATATTATCGAGGGCACCAGCATTCCCTGACCGCGCACCTGCCACGAGCAATTCTGACACTTCCTTCGCTCCAACCAATGGGGCAGTCATCTTCGCACCTAAGGGAGGCTCCAGGTCCTCGTATGATCACACTAGAGCCGCCCACTGGTGCCACGCCTATAGCCACATCTCGGAGAGGGTGACTGTAAAGCGGTCACCCCCGGGGATGGCTGAGAGACCTGTAGAACTAATAATAAACGGGTACTCGCAACCGGCGTGGAATGTGAAAAATGTGAATGTTAGTAATATATCCTACCACCAGATTTTCGATTTTCAAACGCTTTTATAGTATCTTACCAGCACTGTTTTACTATACAACCTGGTGAAGAGACTAGCATGTCATACCCTGGTGGTAGGCGTCACACATATCAATAATAATTGTCATGCTACCCAGGGCCAGTCCTGCGTGGCACCACTCTGCACTTGTCACCACGAGACGTTCGTTATTTAGTCTGTTATGACCTTGTTCTAATTGTTTTTTTTAAAATTGATTGGTGTCCAGTGGTAATTCTACATGGAACTTCCTTCGCCCCAGGGAAGGGCGAAGGGATATGCCGGACTCCTACCGGCTATAACCACTGGAGCGGTCATCTTCGGCACCGAAGGGGGGCTCCAGGTCCTCGTAAGATCAGACTAGAGCCGCCCATTGGTGCCACGCCTTTAGGCACATCTTGGAGGGGATGACTGTAAAGCGGCCACCCACTCTAGCGGAGGGCAGGCGGCTGTAAAAAAGGCCGCCCCCGGAACAACTACCCACAAATCATACAAATATTTGTTCCGTGCGGGAATCGAACCCACGACCCGGGGCGCAGCAGCCGACTATATCAGCCACTGCACCAACCGTGCCGTCGTTGTGTAATTTCACTAGCTCCAGTGCCCTTCAAACGGGAACACAGTAACTTCTAAAGCTTTAAACACATATGCTTGGCGGCAGAATATTTGGCACTGCGGTTGTTCCTACCTTTTTTTTTTTTTTTTTTTTATTGGTGCCCAGTGGAAATTCTTCATGAACTTCCTTCGCTTCGGGGAAGGACGAAGGGGTATGCCGGACTCCTACCGGCTAAAACCACTGGAGCGGTCATCTTCGGCACTTAAGGGAGGCTCCAGGTCCTCGTATGATCACACTGGAGTGCGGTTGTTCCTACCTAACCGGACTCTTATCAATAAGAGACCAGTCGAAAAGCCCAGAACTTTACATCCTGTTCTCCATTCGATAACATTATTTAACAAATGTCTGGCCTTATAACAATTTCAACTCGCATTCAGACAACATTCCTGCAAACGTACACCGACCCTCAACGCTCCCTTCACACGCCGATCAAGGCTGACTATTGTACTATTGATCACTTATCTTTCTATCTGCTCGACATTGCACGTTTCTGTTGCAAGCTGCAACTATATTGATTTAAAAATGCTGCTGCAAGAAGCAGATAATGTTATCCGGGGCCTAAAAAGTCGCCTCCTATTGTCTTGTGCGAGGGAAATCCTAATGGACTTCCTCTAGCTTGGGAGGGCGGAGGGGCATGCCGGTCTTTTCCCGGCTAAAACCCTACTGTATCCTTCCACTAACCTGTAGCTGGGGGTGAGGTGCACGCTTTGTCAGCATTACACCGCGCCGAAGCCTCGTGGCACATGACCACTTGCGTTCCGACCTCTCCGGGACTAGGAAATACCTGGGTGCAATCAGCACAAAAGGAGAAATAACTATACCCACATTGGCAGATTAAGAGCTGATGGACGATTTATTTCGAAATTCTGTGACTAATGTGTTAGCGATAATTTATATTGATATTGCACGTTTCTGTTGCAATCGAATAATTTACAATTACAGAATTACTACCTGCACCATTAAAGGGTTTTACGCTTTATAGTGCGTCTTTATAGTAAGCAGGTATAAGATCTGAGACCGTCTTCATGAGGTTAAATTAAAATATGTTGTGGCAATAACATAAATTGCTAAAGGGATATCTATGAAAAAAGGTTTATGTTGCTTTTGTTAGAGAGTATATTATCATGCTTGCACACATTGCACATTGCCGTGTGGTGCCGGCTCAGAATGCCACCACCCCATTTCATCCCGTGGGTGTCGTAAAAGTCGACTAAGGGATTAACCGGAGGATGGGCAGCAGCGTCCTTCGAGTACATAAACAACTCAACTGCGATCGCCAACCCGTCTGCCAAGCGTGGCGATTATGGCAAGACCCCCCGATGAGCACACAACACACCCATATCGGTGGTTGTGGTGATCTTTGGGGGAGGCCTGTGTCCAGCAGTGGACTTAATTCGGCCGAAATGATGATGATGATGATATTATCATGTAAGATGAGAGCAAATGCAAAATCTATTTAAATTTTAACAAACCGTAATCAAAATACTAGTTAGGTTTTATTTTATCCAATTTAACTTTGACATTAAGTATGCTAATAATAAATGGTAGGTTCCTAAATCCCCTTAAGCGTGCCTCATTGTTAGAGTTACAATTAAATTTGTAAAGCTCTCTAATACAACGGTTCTAGATAAAAGCTTTGACCTTTCCTAATATATACAACGTCAGCTGTTTGGTTTATTCTCAAAAAATTGCACGTCTTAAAGTCCCTTTACAAATAATTCGCAACTTGCGAACTATGATCATTACTCAAAAGCTTACGAGAAACAATGCTCTTTAGTATTCATGTCTGCTTTTCTATGGCACCGCTTTTGTTTTCACTCAACTCTCAGTGCTATAGTAGTAGTGTAAATTATGTGCGTCGTGGTAACTAATACGAGGTGGCATTTCAAATAAAGAACCCCGTGAGGGCTACTGCGCATGTGTGAACTGGAACAACCCTCACATTTCCAATATGGCGCCGACCGCCACAAGTTGAGCACGCGTTCGCTATTTACATTGCATTCTAACTAGATATTATATCTATGACTTAAAAAAACTAAAAGTACTTTCTATAATACTATGCAGTGATATTTAAACTTAAATCGAATATGTTTTAGTGTAATATATATATTTAAACCAGTGGGGTTTTGATGACGCAGTGCGATCAGATGTGTTTGATCACGTTAAAAGCGCAGTAGGCCGTTTATCGTAGGTCAAAGCAGTTGTGTCATGCCAATGCGACAGTTAATTTAGCCAATTTCCTCACACCTTAATTAGCTTAGTAAAGAGCAAATCAAAGACTTATATTATAAGCTATTATTCTTAATCTAGTGCAGATAAATATATAAACATTTAAAAATTCTGCGTGTAACGCGTTTTTTATTAATAATAACACCACTATCAGATTAATACAAAAAATATAAGTTACAGATAAACAATATTAATTCCCGCGCTAACATCGGAAGTGTTCTAAAATATAAAAAAGTTCTAATTACAAAATTTCGCGGGTCCTCTTTGAGTCCTAGTGACAAACAGCATTCAAGCTGCGTCGCTCGAAGGTATCGCCGGCGGCTTTGCTGCTGGGTACAAGGCCGGTATCTGGACTGGTCGAGCCTGTAAGGAGTCCCGAAGAGCCAGCGTTGGACGTCGCGCAAGACAAAGCCTACTGGGGCAGCGTCGCTACTGCTATGACGAGTAATCTTTATATTTATTGATGTTGGTGAAGCCTAAAAAAAGTAGAATTTCGATATTCATATCGGCCATTTATACGTCAACTGCTGAACAAAGACCTCCCCCACAGATTTTCACAAGTGTATCATCATTTTGGGGGGAATTTGCCAATACTCACCACGCTTGGCAGGCGGGTTGGTGAGCGCAGTAGCCACCGTTTCACAGAAGGAACGCTGCTGCCCATCCCTCTGGCTTAGATTCCCTTAGTTGCCCATCCACGGGATGAGATGGAGTGGTGCTATATTCTTAATCCGGGCACCACACGGACTAATTTCTATATTACAGAAAAGCAAATTGTACGAACCTAATGTTTCATGTATACGAAGTTGACACTGTATACATGAAATATTTATTCAACCTTACTACACCCAAGCCTTTTCATGTTGCAGTTTTTGGTTTGGTTAGCTACGGCTGCGAAATATTATTATTTACTACGCTGAGACGAAGCGTTCCTTCTATACTAGGCAGATCATTATATATGTATACATTTTTTTTAATGATGTCCAGTGAGAATTCAACATGGAACTTCCTTCACCCCGGGGAAGGGCGAAGGGGTATGCTGGACTCCTACCGGCTAAAACCACTGGAGCGGTCATCTTGGGCACCGAAGGGGGGCTCCAGGTCCTCGTAAGATCACACTAGAGCCGCCCATTGGTGCCACGCTTTTAGGCACATCTCGGAAGGGATGACTGTAAAGCGGTCACTCCCTCTAGCGGAGGGAAGGAGACTGTTGAAAGGTCGCCCCCCCAGGCACTTCTCGGGGAGGATTGTAAAGGATCCCCCCAAGCCTCGCTTTGCGCTGTCCTGCGTACACGGTGGCACGTGACCACGTGCGCGCCACCGTCTTCCCGGGGGTCGCTCGGTGTGAGCACGCAGACTGCCCAATCTGCGCGCCCGCGACCCCCGTAAATATGTATACCTAACGCAATAGGCATTTCGTGTGGTATCATATGATGATGATGATATGATAAGAGTTGAAGTTTAACAATCCATCTACAGTACATATATGTAGATTACTTTTTACTGGCTTTTGGGTACTATACTTCTTTTCCATTAATTATAAATACAGAATAATATTATGGTCTTGCGTAAGAAGTAAATTGCGTCTCAAACTACTTAAGATGTGCATTAATTTAATTATTTTTAAATGTGAAATCTAACTCATATAGTATAATATAATCTCTAATGAAAAAATGAAGGTTCTAATGGAATTCGCTCCGAGGCATTGATGATTGATGATATACGTTTCCTAGCAACTTCAATGAAAGCTTAATATTATAAAGCTTTCGAAACATGTACATTCATATGCATCCTTTTCGCAGTAGAACGCATTAAAAAGTAATTTAATATCTGTGATTTTTATTATTACATCATTTTAAACCAGCAGCTATTTGCTAGAATTTTACGACGCTATTTAGATCGTCTTTGTAATGGAAAATCTTGCCAGGCTTTTCATCAGCGATTTTTTTTCCTTTGACGAGTATTTCGTCTGTAATTACTTAGTTTAGTTATAACTTATGCTAGGTCTCTTATTACGGCACAGGATAAGACGCGAGTTCACAGCACAGTGCCAGCATTGTGGAAGCGACCATGATACCGCACAGCACACTATCGAGGTGTGCTCTACTCTACATGAGCTGCCGTGCGGCTGATCCTGGTCGATCGGCATCCCGATTAACTAAAAACAGCGACAGCAGCTATCGCGTAGCCAACGATCCACCGTTCAGAGATCTTCGCCTGTTTAATCGTTATCTTCTTCTTCTTTTCTTAGATTACGGCTTCTGTAGAGTATCTTCCACAATTTCGCCAATGTCAAGTATAAGGCAACGTCGTACGGTGTTTAGAATAATAAATCTTTACATATTCATAAAATATTTCTCAAAAATGAAAAAAATCTATAAAGCATGTGGGCGTATACGTCGTATGGTTCAATTGTTTTATTTTCAAAATATTTCTCAAAAAAAAACTTAATCGTTATCGGCGAGTCCGTAAAGGCGGCGTTTGCGCGATTTACGCCTGTCGCAAACCGTCTGCGACATACGTAATCAGCGCCGATGGCATTGTATGCGTCAGGCATATTCTCCGCCTAAAAAGTTAAGTGTTTAAACTTTAGACATTAATGGTTTGAAGGGCACTATAGCTAGTGAATTTACTAGCATAACAGACTAAATAGCAAACGTCTCGAGCTGACGAGCGCAGAATGGTGCCACGGAGGTCTAGTCTTGGGTAGCATTACAATTGTTATGGGCAGGCGTGACGTTTACCACCTAGCGTATATCTTGCTTGTCAGGTCACAGGGTTGTATTTACATATAAAATGAAATAAAATATCATTTGGCCCAGTACAATTTTAATACCAAGACTCGAGACCCGACATTTGAAATTGTTATTACAGGTTTGTGTTCTCAGATTGTACTCCTACACACAAATTGCCTTGTTATGAAATAAATTTCTAAACGCGTTCGGGTTTACATTTCACAAGAAAATTAAATAAATTACTTCGTTACAAATCACAAAAGCGTGAATCGTTCAATTCATAATTTAATTAACCGTTCAACCAACAAATTTTAGTATAAACAAATGACGCAAGAAAGCGGAAAATGGTTCTGTGACCATATCATTGACAATCAATCACTATTGAGTACAGACAGCGGTGAATTGAGCTAGCCTTGGGGGGATCCTTTAAAATCGTCCCCTACAAGTGCCTGGGGGGCGACCTTTTTACAGTCGCCTTCCCTCCGCTAGAGGGGGTGACCGCTTTACAGACACCTGTGATGTGCCTATCGGCGTGGCACCAACGGGCGGCTCTAGTGTGATTGTATGAGGACCTGGACCCCACCTTCGATGCCGAAGATGTCCGCTCCAGTGGTTTTGGCCGGTAGGAGTCCGGCATGCCTCGGGGATGGGCGAAGGAAGTTCATGTAGAATTGCCAATGGAGACCAATAAAAAACGTTTTGGACTGAATTGCAGTAAGATAAGATAAAAACAAAAAAATATTTTTATTCATATTAAACCACTTACAGGCACTCATGAATAGTATGAATGAATGAAATGAATATTTAGACTTTAGTTGCCGCGTTCCAAGATGTAGGTTTCCTATGGAGAAGAACCGGCTCGAAACTCCATGTTTTTTTTTGGCGTCCTTGGCCTGATATGGCGTACTTACGCACTGGCATTTTGGCATTATTCCACAAAGATTGCCACAACGACCGGTAGGTATAAATGTACTTGAAGGACGCTGCTGCCCATCCTCCGGCTAATCTCATAATCGCCTATTATGGCACCCACGTGATGAGATGGGGTGGTGGTATTCTTGCCCGGTCATATATATGTATATAATTATGGGTTTCACCTGTATCCCACAGTATCTGTACATGGTTCAAGCAAAGAAAGTAAGTAAAGTAGCGTATTTCAGTGTCCCGCCCATAAACTACGTCACATTAGGTCGCTGTTACATACAATGCATGACGCACCGCAATTTTGTCTGAGATTGTGACGACATTAACATTCTATAACATTAAAACTTGGTTTTCGTGAACGCGATAAAATGTACCTGGTGAAATCAGATTGACGTAAACCGAGATTGAACTCAACGTTTGAACTCAGTTATACAAAACTTAGTTTTATTGAACTCTGTTTTTAATGCGAACGGTGAAATCGGCCCTTAGTCTTATGATATTAAAGTTATGTTGATATAAGAAAATAAGTGTGATATAAACACACTAGCTACTTAAAAGCTATTTTACTTCTTACACGCGCAAAGGAGCTGCGTAAAAAGAAAATAAGTATATAAACACACTAGCTACTTAAAAGTGAGTTTACTTCTTACACGCGTAAAGGAGCTGCGTAAAAAATTTAGCGGTAAAAAAGGCTAAACGGCGTAGGATCTTCGTGTATTCTCTTGTACGATATGAATGATTAAAATATAATAATCTCGACAGATTTTTCTTATATGTACTATCTTGAAAAAGGAGAACATTAGTAAAACATAAGGTGTCTCGGCTCGATGAACTTGACGGGAAAGTGTATCCAAGCATTTTGTAGGTCTGGTATTTTATTTATGCAAAAGTAGTTTAACGTTGTAACTTTATTATACTTTTGTACGTCGTTAAGTCGTGCTTCAATCAGTCATTCTTCTTCTTCTTTCTTTTTCGTTTGGTTTGTGACCAACCTTGTTTCATATAGGTTCAAGCCGCTCAAAGGCCTCCGACTTGGCTGAACGACTGATGTAACAACATGATGCAGTAACAGTTGATTTTACGTGCCTTCCGAAGCTCGTAGAACCTCAGTTTAAATACGGTCACCCATCCATAAACTGACCGCACCGAGCGTTGCTTAACCTCATCGGTCGTTTACCGATCAGCGAGTGCAACTGCCTATAGGTTCCTCGACTTTATTAAATTAAATCTCCCTATTGCAGCTTAAAATAGCCTCTTCCAACTTGCGTCTTGACACTGGATTCTCTCCATGTCTATTCTGAGTCTTCCGCGTCTATTCTAACATCTAAATGAAGTGTGAAACCCAGATAGATGCAGGGGCGACTTCTAGAAATGGTGCTTAGCCAACAAAATAGGAGAGAACATTTTGAGAACGAATTTAGTTCCCAGAGGCAATTTTCCGGTCACACAGAGCGGACGGTAAATGGTAATCAATTTAGCGTATCTTTTAACTAGGATGGACGCCACACTGTAATGGCGTTTAACTTTATAAGCGTTCGCGGGTAATTCGGAGTTTACCAAAGATTTAAATATCTTTGGAGTTTACGATAATTCCAGCGTTCAATGACCGTTGGGAGCTCTGTTCTGGAAGTTGTTGACGAGTATGTGTACCTGGGACTAATTGTCCAGTTAGGTAGGTGTGTTTTGCCATAAGCACCATGCTTGGCAGGCGGGTATTGGCGACCGCAGTTGAGTTGGTTTTGTACTCGAAGGACGCTATTGCCTTTTACGACACCCACGGGATGAAACGGGTTGCTATTCTTAGCTGGCATCACACGGCAAATATACGCCTGACGGTTTGAAGGAAGTTGGACCTTCGAGACAATTTGATGGCACGGACGAATCTTCGATTTTGCGATAAGGCAATACCGATAGCGCTGGTTTTCAGACAACTCCCGGTGACGATGACATGTTATTGTATCAAAAGTATAGAACCACGGCGTAGTCGTAGTTCAAAACCGTCAGGCGTATATTTGCCGTGTGATGCCAGCTAAGAATAGCACCAACCCGTTTCATCCCGTGGGTGTCGTAAAAGGCAATAGCGTCCTTCGAGTACAAAACCAACTCAACTGCGGTCGCCAATACCCGCCTGCCAAGCATGGCGATTATGGCAAAACACCCCAATGAGAATACAACACACCCAGACCAGTCGTTGTGGCGATCTTTGGGGGAGGCTTGTGTCCAGCAGTAGACTTGTATTTGGCTGAAATGATGAAACGGGAAAACCAAAACCGCGACCACGGAATAGATCATATTACATTTCATTCTGAGGCTCCATCACTTTTAAACGACGAATGGATGGTGAGTAGAGCGAGAGGCAGATTGTTTTGTAGAATAAGGTGTAGGATTAGTTTTATTAGAATTATCTAAATAACAAACAGGCATCACAAAAAAAAATACGCTCAGCGAAGCGGGGCATATTGTATGTGGAATTCATGTCTGTAAACGCACGACACAGGAGAAATACTAGTGAAGGGCATAGTTTAAAAAAAAATGGTCGTAGTACTGATTGCCGGTGGGGCAAACAGGTTCTCGAGTGAAGACCACGCACCGGAAAACGTAACGTGGGATGGCCTCCAACTAGATGGATAGATGCCATAGGGAAGGTCGTTGGGAGCCGTTGGATGCGGCATGTAACTGGTCGTTGTGGCAATTTACGGGTGAGGCTCTTGTTCAGCAGTGGTCCTTCCACTGATATGATGATGATGATGAAGCGGGGGGCGCGTAATGGATAGTGAAAAAATACATACCTACATACGAAAATACAATTCTAGAATAATGAATTTTAGATTTTGTATTTTTTAGAATAGCTAGTATAAGCGTCATGAAACATCATTATGCGTAATCGCTAACAGTACTCAACTTGTGCCCTTTCAGTGGAAATGTCAAGGTTCGCGCACATTTACGTCAGTCATCCCGCCATTTTCCATTACCCATCTGAAGCCCTGTTAGTGAAATGCGTATTTCATTTATAACTAGTTTACTAATTAATTTAGGTGGATATATTTGTGCTATCGTTTTTATTTGTAGTACAGATGTACATTGTCGTCCGGATAACTTCAATTTCATTAAAATGGACATCCTTGCCGAGTGGTGCCGGCTTAGAATACCACCACCCCATCTCATCTCCTGGGTGTCGTAAAAGTCGACTAAGGGATTAGCCGGAGGATGGGCAGCAGCAACCTTCGAGTACATTAACAACTCAACTGCGATCGCCAACCCGTCTGCCAAGCGTGGCGATTATGGCAAGACCCCCCAATGAGCAGACAACACAATCATATCGGTCGTTGTGGTGATCTTTGGGGGAGGCCTGTGTCCAGCAGTGGACTTCATTCGGCCAAAATGATGATGATGATGATGAAATGGACATCTCACTGCTGGACATAGGCTTCACTGAAAATCGCTATAACGACCGGTCACGATTTGTGCTCATTGGGAGGATTTGCCAAGAGCGCTACGTTTGGCAGGCAGGTTGGCGATCGCAGTTGTAAATATACTCGATGGACGCTGCTACCCATACTCCGGCTAATCGTATAGTCGCTTTTTACGACACTGACGAGGTGAGATGGGGTAGTAGTATTTCTAAGCCGTCACCCCTCTGTAGACCTGTTACCGGCCGGTTAACCCTACCAGGTAATAGTTTGATAATAGAATAGGAAGGTCGTCTGATTCTGCAACGGCCAAGGCAAGGCCACTCTAACGTGGTGGATGTTGAAAAAGATTACCGGAGGCATTATGATATACAAACGTCTAGCAATACCTTTAAAAAGGAGATTTAAAATGATTTGCATGTAATTTTTTGTGAGATTATTAATTATTTTTATTTTTCCTATAAAAGCTTGGGCCTGTGTGTGGTTCAACCTTTGACCTGTTCCGACACGGTTTCAGTGAACGTTGATTGTAATTATTCGGGTAACGTTTAACTTTGTAACAAACACAAGGTTTGATATCGAGGTGGATATTTATTGACCTTAATTACATACATTATTTGAGTCCGTAACGCGTTGCGTTTGCGTTCATTGCTCTTTAAATACATGAGCTTTATGTAGCTGTGTTCACGATTTAGTCTGCAAGAAATCTGTATACACTTGTAGAAGCCTCTGAAAAGCAATCCCGTTTATTTGAATATCTTTTACTTACGTCATTTAAAAAAAAAAAAAAACGTTGCCCCTCACTAGGATTTCTCCTATGTCGTGGGTGCGTTTACAAACACAAATTCCACACACAATACACCCAGACCCGGAACAACTACCTGCAGATCATACAAATATTTGTTCCGTGCGGGAATCGACCCCACGACCCGGTGCGCAGCAGTGAACTGTATCAGTCACTGCACCAACCTTGCCGTCAAATGTATACTTAATGATATAAAAACAAAAACACACAATGTACATACAATTAAATTAGATAATTGTTGTTTTGGCTTTGTTCCGCTTGATGGAAATAGGGTGGAAAGGGGTAGTCTACTCTTTGCATGTATGTCAAAAATGGCGACCAAGGGTTGGCATCAAGAGGATGGTCAGCAATAACCCCCTTTGACTGCACGGTTGGCGGAGTGGCTAAACAATTGGCTTTCTGCGCTACGTGTCGCGGGTTCGATCCCCGCATGCAACAAATATTTGTATGATCTATAGATAGTTGTTCCGGGTGTGGGTGTTTATGCATGTGAGGTGTATGTCTGTAAACCGTACCCACGACCCCACGACACTGCAGAAATGATAGCGTGGAGCAATGTTTAAAAAAAAGATCACCAATCCACCCGTCAAGGAAAGGACTAGGATTTTTTTGTTGATGTGGGGAAATCCTCATGGACTTCCTCCGCCTTGGGAAGGGCGGAGGGGAATGCCGACTCTTACTGGTTAAAACTCCACGGTGTCCTTCCACTTACATCTGGCCTTGTTTTTTATTGGTGCCCAGTGGAAATTCTTCATGAACTTCCTACGCCCCGGGGAAGAACGAAGGGGCATGCCGGGCTCCTACCAGCTAAAACCACTGGGGTGGTCATCTTCGGCACTTAAGGGGGGCTCCAGGTTTTCGTATGATCACACTAGAGCCGAGAAAACATGTTACCTAATTCCAAAATAAATCATAGTTGCTATGTTAACACTTGAAAAGGTAAAATATTTTGTAACTACAAAACAGATGAAGCGTTTTGTTATAAGTTACTCAATAACTCCTTGAGACTGTCCAAAAAAGCAAGTCATTATGCATAAAAAAAGTGTGAAAAGAATATTAATGACACCAAAATTGACAGAGACTGATCGCATTTATCCTTTACGCTTTTCACAAATAACTTGCCAAGGTTGTTAGTTCACGATACGAATAATAAATATAAAGTCGATTATGCGAAAGTGTCTTTAGAATATTAAACTGAAGTGCAATCAGAACGCCAGATCCCAAACTTCCACTGCTGACAACAAGTTAAAAGTTGGTCTAATACTAGGTAGGCCGGTGGAAGGCCTCCCCCATAGATTTCCACAAAGAGCGGTCATATGCCCGCCGCATCCAACGACTGCCAACGACCTTCACCAGGTCGTCTGTCCACCTTGTTTGCGGTCGTCGCACGCTGCGTTTTCCGGTGCTCCAACTTTTTTACCCCAACGGCTATCAGTTCTACGTTCTACAGTTCGCCCATTGCCACTTCAGTTTACTAATTCTTTCAATTACGACGGCAACTTTAGTTCTTCTCCGGATCTCCTTATTTCTGATTCGATCTCCTAGAGAAATACCAAGCATAGCTCTCTCCATAGCTCGCTGAGTGACCTTAAACTTTCTTATGACGCCCATCGTGAGTGACCACGTCTCTGTTCCATATGTCATCACTGGTAACAGTGGTATTAGTTAAAATATGATATAAGCTTATGAACTATACAGAGTTTAAGTGACATCTTACCGAAAATTTAGGAAAATAATAAAATAAAAATACCATAGGAAGACCATTTTTGTTGGAAATAATAGGTTACAGTTTTTGTCATTTTTGAGGACGCAGTGTAAACAACGCAATCAAAACGCTATGTGATTATTGTACTATGATATGAGATTATTACACTTTAACAGCTGTTTTAGTTTTTATTTTAATTTCATTTTTATATGAAACTAAACATGTGTTTTGGTTTCAAATAGCGCTAGGATAGACGAAAACAACTATTTTATACTGAAATCAGTTCTTTCTTATTCTGTTCCTACTCGCTTTGCTTCGAATACCTTTCTATACGCAGAAGGTGAAAGTGAACCTTCAAATCCGTACGTATATAAATCACACAGTAATTGGCCGGTACAAATAAAGCAACGCCACACATCGTTACTGCCGCAGTGGTGCATAGCTAGCTGTTTAGAAGTCGTGGTGTATGTATTTTTTTCTGATCGGCTGTTTTTGTTTTTGCTATCAAACAAGGTCTGAAACCTGCGTTGAAAAAGAAATGAGACCAAACAGGTCAATCGAAAATGAGTACCTAATTCTTCTTATTACTAAGGCCCTAGTAAGATTGCATGTAGTTAACACTTGGGTTTGCGTTTCTTACTGTTAATGAATAGATTTATCGCATAAAATGCACTTGGGATTTGGTCCAATTTTTTTGGATACCTTTTGCCACTCTATTTGTATGTATTTGGAGTTTTTCTGTACTACGATTATTGAGTTTTAGTAGCTTTAGTTTGCAGCAGTCGGCCTCATGAAATTTTAATATCGTATATTATTCATACATTATGGATTATTCATAAGTACTCGAAAATTTTCAATAATATATATTGTCTGCACGCCCAGCAAAGCATAATTTATTTTTAAATAATTCAAACAATTTAAGACAACAAAATAAAGAGCGACGTAACCTTCATCACTCGAAATGTATCGTTAAGCCGTGTTGCATTACGATCGTAGATCCAGATTATATACTTGAGTCCGCAACCTATCCGTGAGAAGCAATTACAACAGTTCATCTGTTGTGCCACCTGTGTGAGCTGTGTTCTTGTGAGATACGAATGTCGAAGTCGAGACAAGATTCGTGGTACGGTATGAGTCGTATTTGTAGAAAATATTGGGGATCTAAAAATAGCGAACTTATTTGGCGAGGACCATCACTAAATAAAATAGTGGTTACTTTCTTTTTTAAATATTTTGTTACGAAATTGCGCCAAATAAAGAACGCGCGCCGATGTAATAAAATGTGCTAAAAATAAATATTATTTACGAATTATTGCAAAAAAACAAATGAAAACATTTCAAATGATATATGTCTTCTTGTTATCTCCCATATCTACAATGTATGAACGGCTCGTGATTGGTAGGCCAAGTTCAAAAATGGAAATATTGACTTCAAAGATGCACCTCGTTCTGGCCGTCTAGTTGAGTTCGATGAAGAGAGAAACCAACTTTTGCACAAAAATTCGCGTCAAACGAGAACGGAACTGGCAGAGTAAATGGAAGGCTCTTACACTGCTACAGAAAAGAAAGAAAAAAAACGCGGGAACTTATTTGCCAACCTAATGATTTATAACTAATAGATTTAACAATATTGCTCTATGGCTTTACAGAAACATTGAAAACGATTAACTTCGATCAGCAACACAAACTGCATGGACATTATTGTTTACAATTTCTAACAGCAGTTTACTGAATGCTTTACGCCAGCATTCTCAGTGTTAGTTTTTATTAGGTGTAGCACGCAGAAATAAATCGCAGCTGCGAGGGTGATATAACCACCGCGATGCAACCCTCAAACGCGAGCGGGTCGTAAATATCATGCGAAAATTATACAAAAATACTTGAACAATCTCCAAGTCTCATTTGAAATTGGATCTGATTTGATTTGATGATTCCTTTATTTTATTTTCCGGGTATATTAAGACTCTGCAATCAGCGAGTCTTAAAGATTGCGGCTTGCCTCCAATATGTCAAATATGACTAACATTATCAATAACTTCCGGGATATTTGGTTTTCCAGTTTTCTCGAAAGAAACTCAATACCTTAGTTACTGAAATATGTTCTGTCACATATATTAAAACATTACGACGTTAATAACACTAGACCTGTATTTGTATATGTACGTTTCGTAGTCTGTGGGCGGTTATGAACCACTTTTTCGTGTCACTGATAAAGGGTCATTACTCAACAGGGTTATGTTACCCACGTAACCACTCGCATGCGACGGGTTGATTGAACAAATTATTGTAATATTATTTAATGAAAGCGTGAAACAGTGTTATTAAGCTTGTTTATGGTTATTGTGGTATTTGTTTAGAAGTAATTTTGCCCGCCGATTTCAATAAATAATGTAGCATTATTCACGGAAGCAATTCTAACAAAGGTCATTAAATGAATCTATGAAGCACATTTTCGTGGCAACTAAAAATGGTAATACAAATGTATGTCCTATCCTATAATTCCCTTACCCATTTACGTATATTTTGGTTGTATTTCCTTGATGCTGAGTTTTGAAATTGTGTACCAGAGGTCATATCTGGATGACTAGTGCCGTTGCTAATCTATCGAAATTGCGTTTGAATACACTAGGATTGCATCCGGTATAACTTTAATCCTGGCAGATTGTTTGCTTCTGAAACTATACATATTATATCAACAGGCAATGCAGCGATTTGTAAGATTTCCCAAGTACCTTATATCTATAAAGTCACTGCGATTTGACCACCTGCTCGTCAAAATGAAAGCCAAAAATGTACAATATCTTCTGCATTTCATATACATTTCAACTAGGCAAAAAACTATAAGCGATGTCATTTTTTATTATTATTTTGACCTGGAATCTAAGCCCTTTGGCCAGTACTTTTTCTATCTTCTATCTTGATCTTATGACTTGATTCTGATTTTTAAATCTTAAGATTCTGTGGTTTCTTTGCTTGTTTGCTTGATTATAACATTTGCATGTTTCAAATTTTCTCGATGGTGGCGGTTATAAATTCCTGTATTGAAGTGAAAATGTACACTTCACGTCATGAAGTTGGCGGAGTACTTGATTAGCTATTTCTTTCATGTGTGTGGTCATAGAGTTTTCATATGGGGCAGCTGAAATGTTATTAAAATATACATCATCTATTCCTAATGCGTTCGTAATTATATCAAAAGGATATACAAGCAATAACGGTATATTTTGACTGACTTTTGTAGTGACATCTTATCTCGTTTTCACACTGTATATTTTAATTGACGACCTGCCGGGGGTGCGGCGAATGCGCATGTGAATCCCGCACTCCCAGCGATAGGTGGGTCGAAAGAACACCGAGGGGTTTTAGCCAGCAAGAGTCCGGCACGCTCCTCCGCCTTCACCCTATTGGAAGAAGTCAATGAGACGTTTACCCATATGCAAAAAATCATTGGAGGCAGAATGTGAGATAAGAAACTGAGATTAGAAGTCATGAAGCCAGAAAAAAGAGCCAATGCTACGGTATAATTGATAATTGATATTGGCAATTAATGAGGTGTCATTGATTTATTATAGACGAACAAGTTAATATTACATATTTACTAAAGTCTACTTTCAAAGTCTAACCGTTATTATCTATGAAGTATGTACTTTAATTATACGCACATGAAACAGAAATTGCGCAAGATACAAGTTCATATGTCATGTAATAACATGGGTTATCTCCGTGATCTTGTTTTCCATCATCAATCTTGTACCTACCAAAAACGGCTTCTTCGCCGCGAGGTGAAATATCACCTTTCACTCCATCCATAGATATTTGCGATCTATTTGTCAGTGCCAGCTTTTAGGGTATTTCGATTTACTCTGATAAAAAAGCTGTCGTTTTGTTCGTTATTGTTATTAGAATTCAAATATCTATCTCATTTTACTATCGGTAAACAAGAGATTACTCGGGAGTTAATACGTCTATCTATACAAATAAATAAAATTGAAGTGTCTGTTTGTAATGTCAAAATAACAGCTTTTTACTAAATGCATATGATATACGGTCCATATAACAAAAAAACATTTTTTTTGTCTGTCTGTCTGTCTGTTTGTTACGGGTAATCTCCGAAACGGCTGGACCCATTTCGACGGGACATTCACTGGCAGATAGCTGATGTTATAAGGAATAACTTAGGCTACTTTTATTTTACAAAAATAATTAGGGTTCCGCGCAAAAAAATACCCTTGAAATCCAATTTATATATTCTATGTCAAGTGTCTATGTCGAAGGACTCTAAATTAAACGCGGGTGAAACCGCGGGTCCCAGCTAGTCTTCACTATTATTTTAGGCCACATAAGTTGGATACTTTTCCGTGCCTGAGCTTTGCGTCTGTTTTGACGTGCATACTTGTTGTTCTAACAGTAGACATTTCTTTGTTTTAGCTACGAGTGGTACCGGCAGCGGCCCAGGCGGGGGAGACGCGAGGCGAGGCGGTGATGTTACGCCGCATGCGCAGCCACAGCGGCGGCTCATCAAAGTTGACTTCGATAATCTTGAGGTAATTTACACATTCCATACGTCTTGTAAGTTTTTACACATAAGTGGTATCAAGCCAATCATAAGTGAAAGTAATTAATGTTGGGATACTATTGGAGAGTGAAGTGTAACTATGTATGAGAAAATCAAATGGAAATTCAACCAGTTGTAATTATTGTGGGCGAACCTCGACCACACTGTGGAAAAAAAAAGATGAGAAAATGTTGGCTAATATACGTGATGCGAATGTGCGTGTGTGTGAGGGCAGTGTACAATAATTATTTTTCTACTACCAATGTTTGTTAATGTTATATCATAACTCACGCGTCTATGTTCTCCATAATCTCTGATAAATCACTTTAATGAGAGCAAGAGCTTCCCCACATGAACAAGTATAGTACATTCCATGCGAAAACGAGAGCATGCCATCGTTCTTGGCAACAAACCACACCGGCCGTATAATTTTTGGTATCTAGATTATGTTATAGATATGCACTGGTAGTTTGGATCGTTGGCCATATATGTAAAATAAACTCGGAGGGCATGATTTCTTTCTCGACTTTTAGAATTATTTTATAAGGTTTAGTTATTATTATTAATAGATATTCATAATCCGTGTGGTGTCCGGATTAAGAATATAGCATCACTCCATCTCCTCCCATGGAGGTCGTAAAAGTCGACTAAGGGACTCTTAACCAGAGGGATGGGCAGCAGCGTCCCTTTTGCTGAGCAGTAGCAATTCTGCGCTCACCAACCCGCTTGCGAAGAGTATATATATCGGCCAATTTCCCCCAAAGTGACAACACAATGTACCGCTCGTTGTGGAAATCTAAGGGGGGGGCCTTTGTTCAGCAGTGGACGTCCTGTGGCTGATATGATGATGATGATGAATAGATATTATTCTAAGAGATATTAATTTTCTTCATTACAATATCTTTATTTGTTGACACAAGTTGTTTTAAACTTTAAACGGTGATTAATTTAATAAAGGCTCAGCTTTGTTTTGCATTTGGGCATACAAATATTGTCAGGTGTGTATTTATCATCATCACATCAGCCAAAAAACGTCCACTGCTAAACAAAGGTCTCCCCAGTAGGTTTCTATAATTGTGTCGTCATTTTGTGAGGGCGGGTTGGTGAGCGCAGTATGGCTACTATTCTACAAAAGGGGTGCAGCGTCTCTCTGGTTTAGAATTCCTTAGTCACTTTAAGCAACATCTGCTGGAGATAGCAGTGCTAATATTTGTTATTCGGACATAACACGAAATTATTTTGTATCTTACTATGATATTAAAATAAATCACTTTTAAACGGATTATATCGCGTATATTTTAGTTTTTCCCGACGTTTCGAATACTTTGCAGCATTTGTGGTCGCAGGATGTCTAAGGTGACAGGCGTCGTTACAGATTATAAAAAGTTATTTTATTTTATCTACTCACTCACAGTTTTATTTATGGCCGAATACTCAAAGGCCTTTTAACGTTAAGTCCCCGCTTTAACTATTCTAGAAACTTCTAGAAGTGTCTTGATGTTACTTAGTGCGGTACGTTGTTTATGACTTTATTATTTTAATAACTGGATTCCAAACACCTGCCTGCCTGCCAACAACCGTCTTCTCTGTTAAAATTAGGATGTTTTTTTAATTTCTATAGCCTCACGAAACATTTTAGATACATATCGGTTCTCTTTCGCGAGGACTTGAGGTTGATCAGAAGGAAGAAAATGGTTAGGTTTGCCTAAGGCATCTTCACACACTGCAGACTTTGTGGAACGTCTATGCTTGACGTCAGCTGTGTTCTAAAGATATACAATGTACGCGACATAATCCGTTTAAAAATCGCTGATACAGTCGACTGCTGCGCTCCGGGTCGTGGGTTCGATTCCCGCACGGAACAAATATTTGTATGATCTGCAGGTAGTTGTTCCGGGTCTGGGTGTATTGTATGTGGAATTCATGTCTGTAAACGCACCCATGACACAGAAGAAATATTAGTGTGGGGCAACGTTTAAAAAAAAAAAAAACCTAAGACATTACTATGATATATTTACTATGATTACAGTAACATGACATAATTAACCAATGATTGGTAATAATCACAGAATGAGAGCATTTGTTATTCTTGTATCTTATTTTTATATTATTATTTATAAATAAACTATGAATAATAAGTGCACAAATTGTTAATTTGATTAAAATAATAGAATATATGCTTATTTTTTTTGTAGCTTTTAATGCTTCCCCTTGAAAGCTAAAAGTTTTGAACTTTGAACGCACATAAGGCAAAACCCGAGCTTGCATAAATTCTGTTTTTGCCAGAAATATGTTTTGTACTACTATTTCATTGCTGGCTCAAATTAAATAACTAGGATTTCGACTTCAAAGCCGTGTCTAACAATAATAACCTTTTTTTTGGCAAACGTTTTGCAATAGTTAGAGCGTCAGCTCCTAACAGCCATGAAATTGAAAAATAGAATATTATACAGATATACTTACATAAAAAAAGTAAAGGTACTGACTGTCCGGCCAGTGACACGTAATTTCGCAAAAAATAAATGAGACACGTAACCATAGTCTATTTGGTGGGTAGATAGATGGCTGTTGTATCGCTATCGTTATAATGGTTCCTACTATGAGTGGGATGAAAATTGTTGGCGCGTGAAATGAAATACTGTTTCATGTAATTTAGTTGTTACAAACATGCGAGTCAAAACGAGATGAAAGACAAATTAATTATGTGTACATACATTTCAAGAACAAATAATAAATGTTTGTGAAGGAATAATTAAATTCGGAATCGTGTTTTCATTCTGTAATAACGTGTGTACGAGACTGTACATACAGTAGGCAAATACGGAATTAATTTTGCTATCCCATATATTGTACGTACTATTTTTTTTTTATCATTTCGGCCGAGTGAAGTCCACTGCTGGACACAGGCCTCCCCCAAAGATCACCAAACCACCGATATGGATGTGTTGTGGGCTCATTGGGGGGTTTTGCCGTAATCGCCACGCTTGGCAGGCGGGTTGGCGATCGCAGTTGAGTTGTTAATGTACTCGAAGGACGCTGCTGCCCATCCTCCGGCTAATCCCTTAGTCGACTTTTACGACACCCATGGGAGGAGATGGGGTGGTGGCATTCTGAGCCGGCACCACACGGCACTAATTTATTAATCCATTATTTTAAAGACATTTTTGTGACCATTGTAATTTCTTTACTTTTCGCTGCCCTTGCCTGTTTATGCTGTTATGGAACGAAGAAATGAAAACCATGAAACGCCTTGATACGCTACTTTAAGCGGAATACGTATATTTCGGTCACCTGTAATGCTCATACATCGTCCGAGTCCCATAGCTCCCGTATGCCTGTGGCAAAGTTCTTTTTCATATCATAAGCTGGTATTTTTGAAACCCTGTACCAAAAAATTCAGTTTGTATGAGTTCCCCGTATGTGAAATGTGTCTTCGTTCGAGGTGTCGTAACTTTACAACAAAAGGGCCCATTCTTACCGAGCATGATAAAGACAAGCTAAGTATTTAGTAGACCTCGAGAGATGCCTGGGGGGGTGGCCTCTTTACAGTCGCCTTCCCTCCACTAGAGGGGATGACCACTTTACAGTCATCCCCTCCGAGACGTGCCTAAAGGCGTGGCACCAATGGGTGGCTCTAGATGGAGATCTTTCGAGTTCCTGGAGCCTCCCTTCGGTGCCGACGATGATCACTCCGGTGGTTTTAGCCGGTAGGAGTCCGGCATGCCCCTTCGCCTTTTCCCGGGGCGAAGGAAGTACATGAGGTATTTCCACCGGATCAATAAAAAAATAAAAAAAGTATTTAGTAGAAGGCTTTTTTATGCTGAACTAGCGATCCGCCCCGGATCCGCACGGGTAGCACTCGTAATTATCCATTATAGCCAGATTACTTATAATAGATATTCTATAAAATTGCCGTTCGTCAGTACTGGCCATTTCAAATAAAAACATTTTTTGTTTAAATTATGAATTCTAATTTCAAATTTATTTTATTTTATATACATGTTTTTCATTGTTCAAAATCAGTCTTATGTGTATTGATTAGTGTTATGTTTTCATCACATTTGAATATTTTTCGTCGTCATGGATACGTTGAAAATTCGAGTAATTATGGAATATGAGTACTGTCGTAGCAGCAACGCGACACAAGCGGCATCACAGAAATAGGAAATAAGGAGAAGTGGTACGGGGGCGTAACCGCGCCACCACGACATGCCCAATTTGGGCCATCCGGAAAAAAATGCCCGTTTTATAACATTAGTTGAGATTCGATCGCGTAAGTGGAACTTGGAACTTTGTTAAATTCTCGTGTTGTTCGGGGATAACATGCAAAAACCGAAGCAAAATAATAACTTTATCAAGTAAGGAATCATATACAATTTGCAAGTGAAGGAATTTTCTTATATTTGTCTATAAAACCAATAAATTAAAAATTATTGTTTTCTTTATTATGTTACATTTGGATTGATGGAGCAGAACGATATTATTATTTTTGTACAAAGTATTTTATGCTTATCTACCACTTTTAACTAGCAACCAGTAAATAACAAATGCAGTGAATAGAACAGCGAATGGTACTCCCACTAAACTTACGGGTTGCGTGGTACGGTTGTCGTTTGCGGTCTGTACGCTCGGTACGATTGGCTACCTACAAAGTCGTGGGTGTGTTTTAGTATGAGAAGCCAATTATAATGTTGTGTTTATTCAGTTCATTGGATGAGAACTTGTAACTGTGTGCATTAGTGTGCTTTTATGAAGAATGGTAGTGGGAAAATGGATTTCTAGGCTCGCATACAATTTTGATCTACATGGCATATCTCCTTTCTTCCAATATCTTTGAGCGGTATGCAACATCAACGTTTACGGAGCGAACACTACAAACGAACGCACAACCCATTATTGGTTTGCCCGCTTCCGTTCTGGAACCGGATCATTTACGGAGCAACACATTTAAGAGTAAATTATATAGGTTATTTCAGTTATAAAATGAGATATCCTACCTAAGATATCGCAGTATTTTTTAATTCTACCCCATCAAGCACGGAAACTAAGAAAGCTTTGTATATCATATACCACAAATACACAAGTATAGGTACTAGGTTGGTTTCCTTTTCAATGAATGGCACCATCTTACGCACACATTACTTTGAAAATACCACTCATTATGGTGTCCAGCTGTCCACGCTAATTACCACCTAACTGTACAAGAAAATGTATCCTTAAATATGTACACTTGTGTAAACTTGTCTTACAAGGCTTCTGTGCCCTAGATCGGGGGTAACGGGATTTTCAGTCATAGTGAGAAAAGTATTAGATCGCTTTTTGTGTGGAGGCCAGGTGACCTGTTTTGTCTCAAAGTAGGATTTGAATTTTAGATAAGTTAGTACTAAGTTTCGCGTGACATTTTATGCTGTTTTAAATGCTGAAACTTTGTTCATAAACAATAAACATCACCTTTATCATTTTTATTTTTGTTTGCGTGAGCAAACGAGTATGCTGGTCACCTAAGCTTATCATTACCGCCCATAACCCGCAATTTATTTTTTTATACTTTTGCCGTGTGGTGCCGGCTCAGAATGCCACCACCCCATCTCCTCCTATGGGTGTCGTAAAAGTCGACTAAGGGATTAGCCGGAGGATGGGCAGCAGCGTTCTTCGAGTACATTAATAACTCAACTGCGATCGCCAACCCGCCTGCCAAGCGTGGCAATTATGTCAAAACCCCCCAATGAGCCCACAACACATCCATATCGGTGGTTGTGGTGATCTTTGGGGGAGGCCTGTGTCCAGCAGTGGACTTTATTCGGCCGAAATGATGAGAATGCCTCCTGTACCGTGGGCGCGTTTACAGACTCCAATTCCACACACAATACACCCAGACCCGGAGCAACTACCTGGAGATCATATCAATATTTTTTCCGTGCGGGAATCGAACATACGACCCGGGGCGCAGCAGCCGACTGTATCAGCCACTGCACCAACCGTACCGTCAAAAAATCATTAACAAAGAAGTTGCTGATGTATTGCCGACCTTAGACATAGATTTTCTAAAAGGCCCCCATGTCGTATGTCTGCCATATTTTTAGGGGCTTGTCTTCTGGTCTTTTCTCCTGCATAGTCCTCACTTTACCCTAATTTCGAGAACATAGCAGTTAAAAAAGATAACAGTGTACCAATATGATTTTAAAAGAGTAACCATGGATTTTCTTGCCCATTCTTCTCCATAAGAAATCTACACCCTGGATTGCGGCAACTAAAGTCTTGACTATTCAGTGCCTATAAATGGCTTTACTTGAATAATTTTTTTTTATCTTTAATTTTGGTGTTCGGCTTGCACCGTACGAAACGCAGCTGCAGTTGTTACCAACAACGTTGCTACTTCACGCTGATATTGGTGACGTAGTAGTTCTTTTGCGGTGAAGCCAGCCTATTTAAGAGCTCTAGTCAACTTATGACTATAGCTAAGCTCTTCCATCAATCATATCAGCCATTTATACGTCCATTGCTGAACATTGGCCTCCCCCAAAGATTTACACAATAGTGTCGTCATTTTTGGGGGGTATTCGCCAGTACTCCCCACGCTTGGCAGGCGGGTTGGTGAGCGTAGTATGGCTGCTGTTCCACAGAAAGGACGCTGCTGCCAATCTCTCTAGTTTAGTTTCCCTTAGTCACCTTTTACAATATCCACGGGAGGAGATGGAAAGGTGCTATATTCTCAATCCGGACACCACACGGATCTTCCATGCATAAATCTTAAATCTTTGCCCAGTTTTACAAAAACTGTATATAGGGCTATTTAAAGTTGGTTACTTAAAACATAAATCTGTACATACATAGAGTAGTTCTTCTTCTCTTACGTTACGGCTTCTGTAGAGTATCTTCCACAATTACGCCAATGTCATGTATAAGGCAACGATGTGTTCAGATAATCAATCTTTACATATTCATAAAATATTTCTCATAAATTAAAAAAATTACAAAGATATGCATCAACAACGGCATTGGCAACGTCGTGCGGCTTTCCAATGTCTATGTAGAGTTCCCGAATAATGTTTTTTTTTTTGTCAAATATGCGTGTAATTTTTCCACCGAACATATAAGCTACACGGGGTAAAGAAAGAAAATATCGCTCATTTCAATCACACACACACATTAGCCATCTTCCGGCGGCATAGTCGCGTTTTACGACACCCACGGGATGACATGGGTTGGTGCCAGGTGCTATTCGTAGTTGGCACCACAAGACACCATACGGATTGGTAATTGCTGTTATGTTATTATCAGCACAAGGGAGAGTACTGTTGTTCATCCTTTTGATATCAAAGCTTAGTTGTCTTTTACGACAGCCAGGGGTAGAAGGGTGCCCCGGCAGGCGCGGTCTAACCTGCCGCGAGCACGGTCTAAGCGTGCACCTCACCCCCGGCTAGAGGTAAGTGGAAGGACACCGTGGAGTTTTAGCTGGGAGGAGTTCGGCATGCCCCTCCGCTTTTCGTAAAGCGGAGGAAGGCCAAGAGGACTTCCCCACGACAAAAAATAAAAATAATAAAGGGGTAGAAGGTGGCCTACTTTTTGCCGAGAACCACCCGGAATCAATCCATTGCAAATAGCTAGTAAGGCACATGCTCTGTGCAAGTTTGGCCGTGTTCCAATTCATTAGCTTTTCGCACAAAGTGGATTTATGCCTATACGCGAGGCTTTAACACAAACACATTATAATTAGCTTAATGAACGAGGTTGTTTCATTAGTCTGTTTGAATGTCAAAGGTAAGGCTCGGGTTATTTTTATGCCGACATTGACATTATGTTTTGACAAAGGAATGTTTAATTTTGACATTGTGTTGTAGACGCGTATGGAGAATGAGGGTGAGGTTTTTGTTGGTCTTGGACATTAAGGGACGTTATAAAATTCTGGAGTGCAAACCACGCACTGGAAAAGTCAGCGCGGAACAGTCTCCAACAAGATGGACGGATGACCTGGTGAAGGTAGCTATGGGTCGTTGGACGCGGGCGGCATGTAACCGGTCGTTGTGGAAATCTTTGCGGAATGCCTCTGCTCAGTAGGGGTCTTTGGCTGATATGATGACGAAATCATATTATGTCAAATAACCGTGTAAGAACGATGTCCAAGGGAATGTTCGGCGCGTCTTACGTACTTACCTACTGACCTGGTTTATAGTTTTCATATGTGAAATTTCATGTTTTCATATGCCGTATGGTGCCGGCTCAGAATACCACCACCCCATTTCCTCCCGTGAGTGTCGTAAAAGTCGACTAAGGGATTAGCCGGAGGATAGGCAGCAGCGTCCTTCGAGTACATTAACAACTCAACTGCGATCGCCAACCCGTCTGCCAAGCGGGGCGATTATGGCAATACCCCCAAATGACCCCACAGCACACCCATATCGATCGCTGTGGTGATCTTTGGGGGAGGCCTGTGTCCAGCAGTGGACTTCATTCAGCCGAAATGATGATGATGTGAAATTATAATATGTTTTAGCTGTGAGTGAGTCCATATTAGAAAATAGACGATATAATGATGTTGCGAGTGTTTGGTATAACGCGTAAGATGACACAGTACATATTAATACACATTAATTGTGAAGCTGCCTTAGATCCCTTAGATTTTGGAGCAGTTCTTATAATATTAGAATTATTGTTGTTAGTCTGCGCTGTCCCAATATGCAAATATAAGTAGAAAAGTGGCTTCCCCTGTCTCTTCAACCAGTTTAGGTCTGTGTTGTTGACGGCTAGTCTCTACTCCTTTTCTATACATCAAGTTCATAGCCACTTTTTTCTGTCTTGACGCATAAATTGGGCCTAATTTCAATACGTTGGGCGCAAAGTTTTACAAACCATATCTGCAGTGATTTTAAAAACCCAGCGTATCACAATTCATAGCTCGTTGACAAACCTTGCGTGAGTCTGTAGTTTTGGATGTATATCAAAAATCTTAAATGACTCATTCAAATACCCAACACACGTCTGCTACAGGTTTTTTAATGCCAACCTGCGTTCATCATGTACCACATAACAATATTCATGACTCACTAGTAGTTCCGAGCAAAATAACTTTCCCTTCGTGCAATATCTCAATGGGAAGTACCTGTTCCTCTGCGGTATCTTGCAAGTTGTTGCATTATGCAATGTGTTGAATGCATCGCTGCATCAGAAAGTAATTTCTAGATGAAAGGTAGTAAAAATTTGCAATGTTCATATATTGTTACTTCGTCTTGAGTACAAACTATAGGTGAGGTGGAATTTCATACATTTAACTATAACGTTTCAAATTAATTACGTTTAAGTAGTCTTTTTCCGTTACATATAAATAACTACTACGCTACTAAAAATACAGACTTGTCTTGAGGTGTCTTTGTAATAGTGCTTACAGGCATCCTGTTCGGTGGAGAAGCGGGACGTTGTAATAAGCGCCCACGCTAGTTCACTTTAAGTGACATATTTAAATAAGTTAAGGCGTTTTTGATAACGCGTTTGTGTTTCCGCGTTTTGACGAAGATTTACAAATATTTCTTTATTTTGCTTGTCCTTGCGGTAGCCTCTGATTGGTCAATATACTAAGAACGCGGCCGACTGCAAGCGCCTAGCTTAGCGTCTAGTGTCTAGCCATTCCACTTAATGGCTTGTTACGGTATATGGTGGACGCACTGAAGGCGTCTAGAGACTGCGAGGAGCCAATATTATTTACAAAGGTCAATTTGCTCGTAGCTTGTGTAAATGTAAAGATCTGTTTTAAAAAAATAGAAAAAAAATTGCATTCCATTGATGTCCTTTTTAATATCTTCGGCTATCAAAGTGTCAACCGTATCTATGTACTACACGCTTGGTGTCTATCGAGGTAAAAATCCAGATTACAGACAAGACGTTTACTCTAGCGAGGGCACCATAGAGGGAACCAAGCTCGCCGTGCGGCCGCGGCCGGTCCCGTATATTTTCGTACATTTCTTTCGACGTCAGGCGAGAAGGCGGTCATCCCCCAGTGCGGCCGCGGCGTTAACGCCCGCTCCAGCAAAACAAAAACACGCAGCACGCTCAATACAACGCTTGAACTCTCCGCTGAACTCTCTGCCTTTCCAAACATGCAGCCGCTTAGCTTCACGATGCGAATAACGTCGTTTGTACGGTTATTATGTTGACCCCCTTGAACCGATTTCGCGACCTGCGTCGATTAGTGCTCTCTCCCTCACTTCCGGCCACCCGAAATAAGCTAAGTCTAGGTGTTCAGTCTTCTTTGAGGTTTGATGGCCATCGGGCCATCATTTTGAAAATTATTTGGGGAAATAATTAGTTAAACCTAAACAACAAATTTTAATTAAGGGTGCTACTAACGGATAGGATGTTTTGATATGGAAACTGCGCTTCGTTACCGTTTCAAAGTGTATATACCTTCATAATTTGTTGTTGTTTGTTGCTAGTCCATCAAGTTCCCGAGAAGTGCCTGAGGGGGCGACCTTTTTACAGTCGCCTTCCCTCCGCTAGAGGGGGTGACCGCTTTACAGTCATCCACTCCGTGATGTGCCTAAAGGCGTGGCAAGTGCCGAAGATGACCGCTCCAGTGGTTTTAGCCGGTAGGAGTCCGGCATACCCCTTCGCCCTTCCCCGGGGTGAAGGAAGTTCCATGTAGAATTTCCACAGGACACCAATAAACAAAATAAAAAAAAAGATACCGTCAAGTTCTCGTGTCACAGTATTTTATATTGTTACAAGCCGGGGGTTCAGGATAAATTAAATTCACCAATATACACAATTTAATCTTGATTACAAATAATATGGCTTATAAAACTTACAGATTAATTGCTGGGTAATCCACTTGTGCGTCGGAAACTGTGTCGCAGAGTAAACTGAACTGTCCGTCGTTCCTTCGCGGCCACCATATATATGGGCCGACCGATACTTTGTAAAAAGTCCCAGAATGTTCATTTTCTAAAATTTTCCAGATTATGTGATACCGCTACTGGACACCAGATGACGCCACATAGAACCACCCCGAACATTCTGGAAGTTACTACAAACCGTAGTACAGCTACTAGATAACAGATGGCGCTACGTGTCTCGTTTACGAAGAACTATCCAGAACAATTCATGAGTTTCTACACACCTTAGTGTCGCTACTAAACACGAGACAGCGCCACTTTCCACTATTGTTTATCGCATGGCGTAACAATATCAATGTGAAAGACATTTGACTGGAGTTAAAACTGATCTAATACATGTGCGCCGGTAGGAAGGCGCAAGTGGGTGTGTGAAAATACGAATACGGGCCACAGCCGTTCTAATTGAAGAGTTCAAAATGATAAATAAATTTACATGACGTAATCTAAGCGCCTGATTTTATGTAGGTACCTATGCGCTGTTATAATTATATCTTATTAGTTAATGTGGGTTTAGATGCAATTGCACTTCCCTGAAAATAATCCTGCCGGCACCTACGAGCTGATCTGGTATTGAACTTTCAATCGAAGTACATAAATAACAAAACTACACAAATCGATACTAAAGAAGATAAGCCGTTTTAAGGTCATCGTCATCATCATGTCAGCCAAAAGTCATCCAATGCTGAACAAAAACCTCCTCCATAAACGGACGGTTAAATGCCGTGTGCCGTCATTTTGGGGGGAATTCGCCAGAACTCACCACGCTTGGCAGAATGTTTGCTGTTCCACGAAAAAGACGCTGATGTCCATCCCTCGTGTTAAGAGACCCTTAATCGCCTTTTACGACGTCCGCGGCAGGAGGAGTGGTGCTCCTTAATTCGGACACAACACGGATAGGTTGTAAGATCAAACGAAAGTTAATAGTATTCAGAGATTTCTTTAGATATTCTGACAAATTTTCTTTTATTAAATTGTGTTAGTTCAAGCGCACTTTGCTACGGAAATTTATGATTGATTATTTTGCATATATAACTTAACTAGGTTTACCATACCAGCGGGTAAACGCCCATTACTGGTCGTGGGCTTCCTGATTAACCACCAAAATACATTATTGTAAAAACAAAGCACCTATGTTCTTAGCGTCTACGAAGGTGTTGCTGTCTCACTCTTATGAATACGCTTTATTGTTCACCATTTGAAAACATAAATTATGAACATGTATTGGTTATCTCGTTGTGATAATCTACAATCGGCGGCAGCAATCTTTTCTAGGCAACCTGAGGGGGTAAATTTTGGGGTGGTCCACGGTGTACCAATTGATTAATAACATTATGTATACATATATTATGAGTCATCATGTCGGCCAAATAAAAGAATAAATAAAAAAGACCACTGCTGGACACAGGCCTCCTTCAAAGATCACCACAACGACCGATCTGGATTGTGGGCTCATTGGGGGTTTTGCCATAATCGCCACACTTGGCAAACGGGTTGGCGATCGCAGTTGAGTTGTTAATGTACTCGAAGGACGCTGCTGCTCATCCTCCGGCTAATTCCTTAGTCAACTTTTACAAAACCCACGGGAGGAGATTGGGTGGTGGTATTCTAAACAAATACCAGACAATAAACTACAGTAATATGTATTAAATCAATATAGTGGTTGAACACTTGCTTTCCATACAGGAAGGAGGGTGTGCGTTTGGTCCCGGCCCGCACCTCTAACTTTTCGGATGCATGTGTGGATCAGAATTTGACTATCAGTTCCGTCAACGGTGAAGAAAAAAGTCGTGAGGAAATTTGCACACTTGAGAGGGATTCAAAATCTTCTCAATGGTGTGTGTAGTCCGCTAACCCGCACTAGGCCATCACAATGGGCTAAGGCCTATCCTTTCGCATCGTGAGAAAAGATCCGTGCCCAGCAGTGGGACAGTCATGGGCTGATTATGTACCGTAATATTTTATGACCTTCAATATCTCTTATTACCCATTAACGACCCATCAGATGTGTATAACATATTATTGTTCATTTAACGTACCCAGTGACGACACATTAGGCGCAGTGCTTAGCGAATGGCTTCCTGCATTACGGGTCGCGGATTGGATTCCCGCACGGAACATATATTTGTAAGGTGGAATTGATGACTGTATATTGTGGAGACATCGCCTAAATAAACATTCTATATCCAGTGAATTATGTCACTCACACATAATAGAAAACACGTTGAGAATGCGACAATAGAACCCATGCCGTTGTTTGTATTACGAACCACACTATTTTCTTGGAACAAATAATATGGAATTTATTGTTCAACTACCTACTTATTTTTGCTACAAATAGGAAATAACGTGGAATTTATCTGTCATTTCGGCCGAATAAAGTCCACTGCTGGACACATACCTCCCTCAAAGATCACCACAACGACCGACATCAGTGTGTTGTGCTCATTGGGGGTTTTGCGCCAAAATCGCCACGCTTGGCAGGCGGGTTGGCGATCGCAGTCGAGTTGTTAATGTATTTGAAGGACGCTGCTGTCCATTCTCCGGTTAATCCCTTAGTCGCCTTTTACGACACCCACGAGATGAGATGGGTTGGTGCTATTCGTAGCCGGCACAACACGGGTGGAATTTATCTACTTCTTAAATTTTCTATCATCTTCATTTTGTTGAACCGAGAAACCAATTTGTACGTTACGATCACGTGCTTAGTTTTTGTGGGACTCGACACAACTTTTGGGTTATCGTGCCAATTTAATTCGCCGACTTAATTATAGGCTGTGCAAAATAATAAACGATCATCGAAATCACGATCGATAACGTTTTCGCAATCTTCAACCAACCCATTCGGAATTTGGAAATCGCAGAAACAGAAAATGCACTTGGCTTCGAAATCATTTCAATTTTCTCAATCCCATAGTACGTATCTAAATTCTTCACGAGAGCGAAGTTCCGTATTAAATTAGTGAAACAAATCAGTTCAATGTCCTCCAGATTTCATGGTGTAATCGAAACTGTTACAAACAAAGGACAATGGCATCTGGGTTGTATGAAATAAGAACCATTTTGCGTCATTATAAATTCTTATGCAATTGTCTGAAGATTCGCATAAAGGTGCATTCAATGTTGATTGATTTTCGACAAAGCTTTGTTCTGGCGAAATTATATTTTGTTTGGTAATTTCGAGAAAGTATTGTTTCAATCCAATCAGCCCTTTATTTTGTGGCTATATGGCTGTTATGTTTTTGATTTTCTCCAACCAAGCTTAGCCAAACAGCGATTAGAAAAATTTCAATTTTTCCGTAGAGCTTGGTAACAGTTTTAATATTAAATTGTTTTTTTTTTGTTGTTTCTAGGACGATGAAGACGAGGATGACACAGAAACTTGTACGAGTCCAGAAGTATGCGCGCCTCAACCTTTCCCAAGGCACATGGCCCCACAGCAACAAACGCCCAAACCTTGGAAAAGAACTGGTACGCAAAATTCTATTCTTTTACTACTACTCTTTACTATTTATACTCTCCCAAGTGTCCAGCCCCGGAAATACCGTTGCATTCATAAAATATGTTATGTTTCAATGAAAGTTGGTGTTAAACACTCAATCCTTCCTACATGCACACCTTGGTAATTATATTGTGATTGACATTGGTGACGTCATGCAGAGGAGACGCCTCCCCGAGCACCACCGCGCACGCGCATCTCCCACGACGAGTACCACCAGTTCTGCGATGAGACCCTCGAATGTATGACAGCATGTCGTGTTAAAAGCATGTCACTATTGCTTTTTTCTTTGCAAACATATTGTACGCTTTGCAATGTGTCATTTCTCATTAATTTTTCAGTTGAGTGATTCTACGGACGATAAAGAACCGAATGCTACGTTTTTCGTCTCGTTAAAGTTTAAGTGTCCTTTAATTTATCATATTTGATAGCTCATCTGTATGTACATGTTTAATTGTTATCATTATCTTCCTTGTGAACTGTGTTAGCAAATATCATTAGCAATTCTGTATCGATTGTAACGAATTCAGCTTCATCTAGAGTTTAGGATAGATTTAGATCATGTACCATGTAACTAAAATACACTGATTGGATGTTTTTTAGTTTTCGTATACACAGTTTTTACTAATTTTGTAACGTTACCATTATTGTACTGTTTTTGATGTTTAAGTAAATATTTTTTCATTTATGTACTACGTCAGCAATATTGTTTATTCAATCTTTTAGTATTTTCTCTAATTCAAATTCAAAGTGGTGTTCATTTTCTTATTGGGTCGTGGGCCACTGTATGCTCTCTATAAAATAAAATCAAAATAAATGAAAATTGCCTTGAGCCATTTGATAATTTTGATGTTACATCCCTATATAGTAAATACTATTTTAAGTCACAATTAAAATGGTCCTTCTATCCGCAGCATATGATCTGGCGACCCAGTGTCCGTCACGGCGGGCGTCTATGAGACGTCATACTGTCACGCACACTGTCTGCCCAACCACCGATGGAGCACATTCATTGCCACATTCAAGGTAAAGCTCGACAACTACACAAACTGTTGTATATTGAAAGTTCGGTATTTCGGTAGTTCGGACTTGAGTATTTTAAGTGAAGCGATTTCTGTCTGCCCTCCTCGACGGAACTAATAACTTACTCAACTCATCTTGCAAGTATTTAGCTATCAACGTTTTCTGCTGCCATTTAGTGCAAATTAAACTTGCATCCATTATAATGCAAATTAATAGTACGTGTACATTTTCATGTATTGTTTTAACTTGTTTTAACATATTATATTGGGATGAAATAAGACCTGCCTACTTATACATTTTTGAACTTAAAGTATGTTTATAAAATGTTTTGTTTAAAAGTTGCCACTGGAGGTCTAAAGTCAGGAGGTCAAGATTTATTATTTCTAGATTTGGCCGTTAGGCCGTTGCATTTAAGCTACATATTTATGTCTCACATCGAACATCACAATACACTTTGGACGCAAATTTATACAGATGTGAATATAATAGTCCCTTAAGATAAAACTAGCTACCACCTAGTGACAGGCAATTGTTTAAATAATAGGAATTATATAATATAGAGGCGCTCATAATCAGTTACGCTCACGGTAAACGATCGGCGAGGTTAAGCAACGCTTGGCGCTGTCAGTGGTCTATGGATGGGCGACCGCAGAGTGGTACTTGCGCTGAGCGTCTCCGTGTTTCGGATGGCCCAAAAAGTCATGTGACCTGGTTGTTGAAATTAGATTGCAGTCGTAGTAGAAGCAGAAGAATAGAAATTATCAGGTTGTTTTCTTACTGAATGTTTATTTATATTCATATCAAAATGGAGATACTTGTGTGATTTGGTTTCAGGAGATACATATTTTATCCCTCAAATATTTCCTATTAACTCATAGTTTTACAATATCTTGCCGTGACATCTAAACCATAACATTTGAATTGAATTGAATTACAGGCCAGGATCCCGGGCTTCATGCGCCGGCGCCGCCTCTCTAGCGAGTAGCGACGCGGACGCACAACTGGGCGAGCTGTCTTGGTCGCGATCTAGCTTACAGGACGAGCTTATCAAGTCGGTTAGTGGAAGCCCCAACCATGGCTCGCATGTGAGTAGAATGTAGTTTAGATGGTGGAGGTATTAAATTGGAACGGGATCTACAACTTAATAGATTAGAAAGGACCATAAAAGTATGTTTTGACATATCCATTGATGTTTAAATTAAGGATGGAAGTCCGTGTGGTGTCCGGATTAGGGATAAAGCACCGCTCCATCTCCTCCTGTAAAAGGCGACTAAGGGACTCCAAACAAGAGGAAAGGGTAACAGCGTCCCTTCTGTGGTACAGCAGTATGCTCTTACTAACTCGCCTGCCAAGCGTGGTGGCAAGTTCCCCCCAAAAAGACCTCACAATTGTGGAAATCTATGGGGGCGACATTTGTTCAATAATGGACGTCCTTTGGCTGATATGAACGTTAAGAATGGAGGAACTATGTTAAGGTACATGTTTGGCGGTGTGCTTGAAGAAAATTACCAAATACATTTTTTAAAAATGGTTTTCCGGGCCAACTGTACAACTGTGACTGTGTAGTTAATGGCAACATCATGCAGAAAATTGCTAGGTGTGTCCATAGAATTGCAAACGTAGACTTTAGTAAACGCTATATGTTGCACATAATGCATGCAAAACACTGTGACTAAATGTTAACGGTTTATGAAATAGCAAAAAACAATCATTTATTGTGCATGGATCTGGTAGCTTTTGTTGTCTATAGAACTAGCGTTATAACTCTAGCATACACTTGCTTATAATGAAGCAATTCCGTGTCATTTACTCTTTCGTATAGAAGAGATTAATATCAAAATAATATTTTAACTCATTTCGGCCGGATGAAGTCCACTGCTGGACACAGGCCTCTCCCAAAGATCACCACGACGACCGATATGGGTGTGTTGTGCGCTCATTGGGGGGTTTTGCCATAATCGCCACGCTTGGCAGACGGGTTGGCGATCGCAGTTGAGTTGTTGATGTTCTCGAAGGACGCTGCTGCCCATCCTCCGGCTGATCCTTTAGTCGACTTTAACGACACCCACGGGAGGATATGGGGTGGTGGTATTCTGAGCCGGCACCACACGGCATTTTTTAACTAACCGCAACGTTTCGATCATGTTGCATTGACCGTGGTCACGAGTAAACTGTCAGTCTACTCGGACAGTCTGTGTGCGAATAGACCCGATATTATCTTAAAATCACGAATTCAATTCGCGAAAGTTTAAGGATTACTACCGTATAGAAAAGGTTTATCAAAGTTGTAAGTAACTCATCAAAGCATGCTCAAGGCGAATCAATCTGTGCAAAAGTCATTTAAGAACAGTTCAACAGTTTCAAGGGTACTTAAAGGTAACTTTTGATTTCAGAAACAGTGGCAAGACGCCATCATGTCTGACGACCGGCTGTCTCTGACCCTGGAAGAGATTGTCCACATCAGGTCTGTGTTGACGAAAGCTGAACTAGAGGTACTGCCCGTTGAGGGCAGGGTCAAAGAAGACGTTGAAAAGAGAAGAGTGAGTTTAAATTTCACTATTATTAGATTATGCTTGATATAATACATTTAACTCTGTATTGTTAGCTACAAAGTCCAATAAAACTATTAAAGACTTATTTCTTTTTAAAAACCTTGCCCCACACTAGGATTTCTCCTGTGTCGTGGGTGCGTTTACAGACACAAATTCCACGCACAAGTTATAATATTCTTTTTTATGTTCCAGGTATGCTTCTTATGTTTGAAGACCAGATTCGGCATTTTTGGTCCTTGGGGCCAAAAATGCAAATTGTGCAAAAAGACTGTCTGTCAAAAGTGTTGTTCAAAGGTAATATTACCCGTTCATAATTACTTATTTTCATGTCACATCATAACATAACATATCGGCCATTTATACGTCCACTGTTGAACAAAGGCCTCCCCCATAGATTATCACAACAACGCAAACCCGCCCGGCAAGCAAAACGATTATGGCAGGACCCCCAAATGAACACGCCACAAACCCAGACCGGCCATTGTGGCGATATTTGGGGAGGCATGTGTCCAGCAGTGGACGTCTTTTGGCTGTGGACGTCTTTTGGCTGAAATGATGTGATATTCCGTGTGGTGCCCGGATTAAGAATATAGCACCACTCTATCTCCTCCCGTGGATGTCGTAAAAGGCGGCTAAGGGAATATAAACCAGGGGGATGGGCAGCTGCGTCCCTTCTGTAAAACGGTAGCTATACTGCGCTCACCATCCCGCCTGCTAAGCGTGGTGAGTATTGGCAAATACCCCCCAGAATGCTGACACAGTTGTGAAAATCTATGGGGGAGGCCTTTGTTCAGCAGTGGCCGATATGACTCCACCCATAGAAGTAGTAAAATGCGACAGAGGTACCATCTAGAAGAGTAGCAGCCTCTCCTGAGTCCAAAGACAACGTAGTGTTATTATTACCAATCCCCAACGAAGCGGCGTGATATATGCCAATTAACAGCCATTGTACCTGTCATTGGGAGGCTCATGCACAGCAATAGATGTTTACGGGCTGATTCAAACAGACCGAGATGTATGACTGAGCACACTTTACTCATTTGAGTAATTAACTTTTCTAGATGCGTATCCCAACGGAGCACTTCGCGCACGTGCCGGTGGTGCTGCTGAGCCCGTCGCTGCTGCCATCCCCGGAGGACGAAGCGCACTCTTCCTTCCCCAGGAGTCTCATGTCCAGGCTCGTGTCTCCTGAGTACACGGTAAGATATACCCTGAGAGATACATCAATCTGTAATACACGTATATTGTAGGGATATCGTGAACAAGTCATATAGTACATTTTAGGTATTGTTCAATTGATTTCGGAACTTTTAATTAGATAGTATTTTGTATGACAACATTTATTTTAATTATTAAGTTATGGCAACACAGACATTTGTCTTCCTTTACATGTGCTGTACTCAAATGTACGTGTCGTTTTTATTCTTTATAACATTAATACAGTCCATTAAAATTTATGGCAGTGCATTTTTATTTCTACATGCAACGCTAATAGGTCCTTTGATGCAGAAAGTGTAATATTATTTTAATTTGCGATTACGAACAGTTATAGTATTACAGTAGTTATAGTTCGTGTGCATGTGGCCGGCGCCACCCTGTAGAAATCGGTCCAGCCGCTTCGGAGATTACCAGGAACAAACAGACAGACAGATAGACAAAAAAATAAAATAGTTTTTTTTTGTTGAAGGTACCGTATATAATTTCATATGCATTTAGTAAAAAGCTGTTTTTTGACGTTTTTAAAAACAGACACTTCAATTTTATTTATTTGTATAGATGTATAGATAGATTTCGGATTTCAGTGTTTGTAAATGTAAAATTCATAAATAAAACGTCCACTGAGCATTAATTCTGCACACAGCGGCACAGAATAAATTAGGCAGGGTAGGCTCTGTGCGAGTAATAATTAATATTTATTATTCTGATGCCCTGAGTAGGTTAGGTAGGCAGGTTCTGTGCCGCAGCATTTTCTTTAACTTATAATACGGTAATCTCCGAAACGGCTGGACCGATTTTGACGGGACTTTTACTGGTAGATAGCTGATGATATAAGGAATAACTTAGGCTTGAAATCCAATATATATTCTATGTTAAGTGTCTATGTACTCGAAATTTATTTTAAGTTAAACGCGGGTGAAACCGCGGATCCCATTTAGTATGAATATAAAATTAGCCTGAGCAACAGGCATTGAAGTTATCAATATGATATGAGAAATCAGTGTGCAGCGTGGTGCCACGCAGGATTGGTCCTTTTTTTTTATTGGTGCCCAGTGGAAATTCTTCATGAACTTCCTTCGCCCCGGGGAAGGGCGAAGGGGTAGACTCCTACCGGCTAAAACCACTGGAGCGGTCATCTTCGGCACCTAAGGGAGGCTCCAGGTCCTCGTATGATCACACCAGAGCCGCCCACTGGTGCCACGCCTATAGGCACATCTCGGAGAGGGTGACTGTAAAGTGGTCACCCCCCCGGGGACGCAGGATTGGTCCTGGGTAGTGTTAAAATTGGTATGGCAGGCGCTTACCAGGCGATAGACTTGCTCGCCTCGTCACCAACGCGTATAAACAACATAGTGTTGTCCTCGAGCAGAGCATGGTGGAGAACAGCGTGGGCAGTGCGCCCAGCAGCCCCGCCAGCATCCGCCGGGCCGGCGCGGCCGTGCACAGCGCGCCCGGCTCGCGCGGCGGCTCGGCGCTGGGCTTCAGCGAGCTGTCCGTGCCGCCGCACAGCATGTCGCGCAGCGCCGACGGCCCGCAGGCCATGTCGCTGGTCGGCACGCCGCCCTCGACGATAGGCCGCAGGTGTGTAGCTTTTTTTTTTTATTGATCATTTCGGCCGAATCAAGTCCACTGCTGGACACAGGCCTCCCCCAAAGATCACCACAACCACCGATATGGATGTGTTGTGGGCTCATTGGGGGGTTTTGCCGTAATCGCCACGCTTGGCAGGCGGGTTGGCGATCGCAGTTGAGTTGTTAATGTACTCGAAGGACGCTGCTGCCCATCCTCCGGCTAATCCCTTAGTCGACTTTTACGACACCCATGGGAGGAGATGGGGTGGTGGCATTCTGAGCCGGCACCACACGGCAATTTTGATTGATGTCCAGTGGAAATTCTACATGGAACTTCCTTCACCCTGGGGAAGGGCGAAGGGGTATGCCGCCGGACTTCTACCGGCTAAAACCACTGGAGCGGTCATCTTCGGCACCGAAGGGGGGCTCCAGGTCCTCGTAAGATCACACTAGAGCCGCCCATTGGTGCCACGCCTTTAGGCACATCTCGGAAGGGATGACTGTAAATCGGTCACCCCCTCTAGCGGAGGGAAGGCGACTGTACAAAGGTCGCCCTCCCAGGCACTTCTCGGGGAGGATAGTAAAGGATCCCCCCAAGCCTCGCTTTGCGCTGTGCTGCGCACACGGCGGCACGTGACCACGTGCGCGCAAGCAGGTGTGTACCCCACGCACATTCTTCATTGCTTTCATTGTCGATTGGTCCTAAGGTACGACGGCACGGTTGGTGCAGTGGCTGATACAGTCGGCTGCTGCGCACCGGGTCGTGGGTTCGATTCCCGCACGGAACTAATATTTGTACGATCTGCAGGTAGTTGTTCCGGGTCTGGGTGTATTGTGTGTGGAATTTGTGTCTGTAAACGCACCCACGACACAGGAGAAATCCTAGTGTGGGGCAACGTTTTTAAATAAAAAAAGGTACCCACTGCCGTCCTTTAACTTAAAAGTAGTTTTCAAGATACAGCCAAAAAAGGTAGGACGTCGTTATATCTGAAAACACTATAATACTTAGATTAATGACTGTTAGACACATTATTTACATTTATTTGCGTCCATAATTGGTCTAATTGGTTCAGAAAACTATTTTCAAACATTATTAAGTCTTTTATTTATTTATTTAGCTAATGATTTTAGCTTGTTTTTGGTTCTAATTACATTACTTAAAGGTCGCTAACCTAAACGGCTTTTATAGTGTCTGTAACTCAGGAACTATTACTAATATAATTATGGTTCTTAGATAGGAAGACAGAGAATTTAAAACTGTATCACTTTGCATTAAAAAGTCAAAGTCGCCCTTCTGAGGGTTAACTAGTTAAAGAGGCTTTCTAGATAAAGGACGGCAGCGCAGTTTTTATTTATCTTATGATTTTCGATTTTACTGTGATAGGTACTTAGTAGTTTTTTTTTATAAACGTTATCCCACACTTGACTTTTCTCCTGTGTCGTGACTGCGTTTACAGACACGAATTCCACATACAATACACCCCGACCCGGAACAACTACCTGTAGGTTACAAATATTTGTTTCGTGCGGGAATCGAACTCCCGGAGCGCAGCAGCCGACTGTATCAGCCACTGCACCGACTTGTATTTACGATTGTTCAAGGAGAGTCTGCGTTCAAACACTAATAAACGAATCATTTCGTCAGAGCTCGGTACGGGCGCAGCTCGACGGGCGTGACGGCGGCGGAGCGGCTGCGCGGCGTGCAGATGGCGGTGTGCCACGACTGCAAGGCGATGGTGCTGCAGATCATCAAGTCTTCTCGCGCCTCGCGCTCGGCCTCCCGCGACCGCGCGCTGCGCCACCTCACGCTGGACCTGGCGCCCGTGTACACGGCGGACTGTTAGTGCACTCGCCACACTCTCAATCGGTAGTGAGTCACCTCACTGTGAGTGCGCTTACCACATTCCGATAATCGCAACACTCACCACATTCCGATAATCGCAACACTCACCACATTCCGATAATCGCAACACTCACCACATTCCGATAATCGCAACACTCACCACAGCGTTGCCCGATTCGCTGCACTTGTAACGTCGTTACTGAACATTTACAATCAGTTAGAAGTGCATTACGAAAAACTTGTGCTCTCAATATAATCACGGCTGAAAGTTAGCCACATCACAGTTGTTGGTGCACTCGCTTCATTGATGGCAGTTGGTGCGTTCACCACACAGTTACGACCGTCGATTGTCGGCGCATTCACCCAGTGGAGATACTAAAGTTGATCTGATTGTATTTCCACTGCGACGCAACATAGAACAAGAATTGGAAGGATCATCGAAAATATTCGATTAAATAATTACTTGAACATGTTTTTTTCCTTGCTGTCAATCTATGTTATTTTATTATTCATTACCTCACTAACATTAAAATCAATCATTTATTATATTAGAATTTTAATAGAAGTATTATTTGAATCTTTCAATACTGGTTGGTCATTTTTTTTTACCGATAATCTACACTAACCTAATTCGCTTTATTTTCGTATTTGAATGTATTTTTTGTTCCCAGTTCATGATGTATTTTGAAAAATAGTAATCATATTTTTTATTTGTTCTGTAGATTCTATAATAATTTAAAATTTGTATCCATCGTGTAAATACTCCAATGACATTAATCAATAAAAATATTTGTACATGAATTTCAATCATATATATATAAATAAAAAATTATATTCAATAATAATATAAATCAAAAAGTCATTATTGATATTCCGGATAAATTTATGGAAGTTGACACAAAAATTAAATATTCGTCACTCAAAGTTCAAATATCGAGCTTCCAAGGTTGTGTAGTGTCTATGTTGTGTTTCGTATGTGGACCATACATTTTGTATAAACAAAATGAACTTTGACAATACTTTATGACCTTTGACAGACGTTACTACCACAATTTTTTGTTTATCGCACAAAATAAATAATTATTAAAAAAGTCATTAAATTATAAAAAAATATTTATTCTACATTATCAGAGATACTCATAGTATATTGAATAAAAAATAATTATTAATGTTATATTCCAGAAATTTACTAAATAATATTTTGTCACTAACTAATAGATATATTTATATTTTTCTCCAAATGATAGAATGTTTTAATATGTGTACAATTTCAATGTGTGTTCAAAAATATTATAATGAATGTTGTTGCATAAAACGGACTTATATTATATAAATGTTATAAAATCTCTTAGAATCTGTGTTATTATCAAACATTTCGATGCATGAAAGTGATTAAATAATAGCAAATTGTAGAAAAGGTAGGTATTTAATCTCGATCCAACGTTTTGATATTTTCTTCAAGATCGTAAACACGTATTTTGCATAAAAATGTCTAAATTCTGACCATTACGCTAAGTTTTCTACAATTTGACATTAAGAATCATACTCTCCGTAGCTGACCTGGCCTGACGCTAAATATTTCCAAGACTAAAGTCTGGATCCCATAATAGATTGATTATGAAGTTTTTGACATTTGTGTCCGCAAGAAAATGTTTACAAAATGTCATATTTTTGGTAGCATTAAATTGTATATTTTAATAGACATTGAACAAAAATCTATGTGTTGATCCGACTTAAAGTTGAATGCTTTTTAAATACTTATTATGTGTGACATTCAGAGCAATTGTGTTTCCAATAAGTTAAGTTTCCTGTGCCATACCAATCGAGATGAATAATTTTATCAGTGACTATTGATTGCACGGGCGTTTAATCGCCAGCATGTCACGACATTGTGTAAAAATCCTACGTGCCTACCTAAGAGTACAGATCAAGACCATATTATTTTGTTTTAAGTTACTATTTTTCTTTTTAAGTCTGGTTCATAATACAAAAAATAACAAAGCTAAAAAAAAAAAACTGAAATAAGTATTTAATTTTCCTTTAACCGGTTGCGTGCTTTTGATAAAACTGTCGTTATTTCAATTTTGTTTTTTATAAAGTGTTTATTTTGTCTTTTTTCCCAGTGATTACAAAATTTGCGTTTGACAGTTCCATCGACGGTATGCAACCAGATTAATAAGTCTGATTGTTTGTATGAGATGTATGATTGTTCCATTCATATTCATACAAGTCAAGAACTCTAATGCGGCAGTAGTAATGCAGTAATTTAAAACAGAAATGAAATTATAATCTGTATCTGGTGATGCATTTAAGGAGTGTGAGGATGACAGCTGCTTACATTGTAGGCTAAGTTGTACAACAGCCATTTTAAACCAGATGGGTAGATACTAAATTCACTCGTGTGTGCTACGCATCACCTGTAGTTCCTATTGCCGCAGTTACAGACTTGGCTTTAATATTATTTAGAATTAACTAAATTATTTCACGAAATATACCCACTATCTAGTACTCCATTGTAAATATAGATATCTTGAGTAAAATAGAGTAGTGGTTCAAAATAAACGGTAGTACTATCTTCAATGTAATTAATCATCGTAGTTAATGATTAGAAACTGGGTTTCCCCTTAACTCTTACATTCCCTCCGTTAATTTAGTTATTTTTAAGTTAATGAAGCACACATTTTTATTTTATTATAATAGATACGGCCTAATTCTAATGTGATTTTTGGCACTTTAAGAACTTTCTCTTGCATCAGTTTTTAAGAATAATAGATGTCAAAATTATTTAAAGATTGTACAATATAAAAACCCAGTTAATATAAATTGTAAATGTGTAATTTAGTAGTCTGTTAGATGTTACTTAGATTGTAACTGTTTAAAGAATTTAAGTACTTATGTAAGTGGAAATAACTGATGATGAAACAAAACCATACTTAAATAAACATAATACAAATCGTTAATCTGTTGATTTTATTCTATAATAAGGAAACTGTTTACAATCAATCGACGGCTTATAACGAGACGGACAGACGACCTGGTGAAGGTAGCTGTGAGTCGTTGGATGCGGGCGGCATGTACTAGTCGTTGTGGAAATCGATGGGGAGGTCTTTGTTCAGCAGTGGAGCAGGGGGGGGGGGGTCCATTACAATCCCCCCCGAGAAGAGCCTGGGGGCCGACCTTTTACAGTCACCTTCCCTCCACTACAGGGGGTGACCGCTTTACAGTCATCTCCTCCAAATTGTGCCTAAAGGCGTGGCATCAATGGGAGGCTCGTGTGATCTTACGAGGACCTGGAGCCCCCCTGTGGTGCCGAAGCTGACCGCTCCAGTGGTTTTAGCCGGTAGGAGTCCGTCATGCCCCTTCGCCCTTCCCCGGGGCGGAGGAAGTTCACGTAGAATTTCCACTGGATACTAATAAAAAAGGGTCTAACATACTATGCGTAAACGTAGTTGGGTTCCAGGTGAAGGATAGAAACAGCTAATGAATTTACCGGAAATCCAAGGGCGTTTCATCTTCAGGTTGGGTAGGCCACAAATATATATATATTTCTCAACGTTACTTTAATCCCTTTTACTGACACCGCTAAGATTTTGGGGGTCATAATGGACTCGTAACCTGTCGTGGAGTGCTCACTATAATGAAGTTAGTCGCAAGGTGCAAAATACTCGTTTCATGCCAAAACGTCTCCAGAGCGTCTTGCCCAATCTCTTATTCAGCCGATTATAGATTATGCTGAAGCCTGCTTTTGGATGCCACTGAGGAGCATTTAAATAAACTTGAGCACCTGCAAAATGTGTGTATTCGTTTTGTTTTCGGTCTTAGGAAGTATGACCATGTATCCCATCTTCGCAAAGAACTCAAGTGGCTCCTTAACCGTCTTCGCAAAAACACACGGATGTTATGTAGCCTATACAATGTTCTTCACACCCCTACATATCTTTCCTACTTGCGGGAGCGTTTTTCGTATGTGCGCCCTCCTGAGGTCCCTTGCAGGTGAGGTAAGATGAGAATCTTAGATCTCTTTTACAATTCTCACCCACAAATCCAATCACTATTCGTACTCCTTTTCTGTTCATGCAGTAAGACTGTGGTACTCACTTCCGCCTAATATACGTGATTATAAATCTACTTTTAAGAAACGCGTTAAAGAGCATTACCTTTCTCTTAATTGTGGTAGTATATGTATTAGTATATTTGTAGTTATTTTATGTATTTATTTTACCCTTATTATGTATATCTACTGTTTGAAATTATTATATCGTTTTGTTTTTATTTTCGTAATATTACAACACGTGTCAAATTGCCCTCTCTTGTCGCAGGTCTGCTGGCAGTTTTTTTTTTTTTTGCCTCTGTTGTGTGTACATAAATAATAAATATAGTGCAAAAAATATTCTCTTGTTGGCCCGTCTGAATGTGGCTTTGCCACAGAAAGCGCTCTAATTTCCATAATTAAAACCATTATAGAAGCGCAATATCTTGCACTACATAGAAAATGATCTAGGACCGCCACTGACAGCGTTAGTCAAGCACGATTACTCAAAATCAATAGTCAAATCAAGCATTTCCTGGTTCATTTATCGGTTCTGTTGACCAAGGACAGGAATGTAAACTTTTACCAGAACTTTTGGGTCAGTTGTTCAAGCCGCCCAAGGCCTCCGACATGGTCTATGCCGTCCAATGACAACAACCGGGACCGATGTTAAAACGTGGCCTCCGAAACACGGAGACGCTCCATCCAAAATAAAATACTACCGTGCGGTCACCCATCCTCAGACTGACCGCGTCAAGCGTTGCTTAACCTCACCTATCATAATTATGAATCACAAAAAAAATATTAAGCGGCCTTTTGAGCCCCTGGACCAATGTGAATCTAATTATGATTCACTAATGTGACCTTTTTAGCTCCCTAGAGTGGATTCCCCTTACCTGTACCGCTAATACCTATATAGAAGAAAGTCATGTAGAGCCATCTACATTCGACACAAATGAAAAACTAGGACGTCATACGCCTAAATAGACATTCTGGAGGTCAGACAGCAGATACCGATTACTCACAAGTTACACGAAACTAAAAAAAACAGTGGTGCCGGCTCAGAATGCCACCACCCCATTTCATCCCGTGGGTGTCGTAAAAGTCGACTAAGGGATTAACCGGAGGATGGGCAGCAGCGTCCTTCGAGTACATTAACAACTCAACTGCGATCGCCAACCCGTCTGCCAAGCGTGGCGATTATGGCAAGACCCCCCAATGAGCACACAACACACCCATGTCGGTCGTTGTGGTTATCTTTGGGGGAGGCCTGTGTCCAGCAGTGGACTTCATTCGGCCGAAATAATAAATAAATAAAAAAAACATGAGAACGGTATATAGGGTCTTACTTTAATAATGGAAAATATTTTAGGAGGTAAATCTATAGGTAGCAATGATGCGTTTTAGCAAAATAAACGTAACATCAACCTTTATTTTATCAAATAGTACAGAGTTAGTTGAGTTCTTTCGCTAGTCGAATGTTTGAATATTGATTTATTTATTCTCAGTAAACCGATACTTGATATTTGAAATGAATTCTATACCATTCATAGAGCCTAGCCTTAAAATATTTTCCATTATTAATGTAAGACCCTATATATCTCTATCCATGAAGTATTTGCTTCATGATCTTTATCAGACTTGGCAGATATTATGTGGCTCTCTCAAAGTGTAGTTTCTGATTAGCGCAAACAAACGACGAACGGGATGGTGGAATTGTTTATAATTGTTTTTGTTTTATAACAACTTTTAGGAATAAGTAGAGGTACAAAAAGAAAGAACAATAACAATAATAATCACATTTATTGATTGTTACTTGATGTCTATTAATTTATATTGAAACTGTATGCTTATATAAATAAATGGTCTAATTAATAAATAATATCGTTTAGCCTACTACTAGCAGACCGTCGTCGAGGAAGGAGTGCGGGGGGACCTCGAGGTTCAGGGGCGCGGGGCCTTTACGGATACGGCCCGAGGCGTCGTAGTGAGAGCCGTGGCAAGGACAATAGTAGCCTCCGAAGTCACCGGCGTTAGCTACGGGCACGCAACCGAGATGGGTGCACACTCCGATAACTACAAGCCATTTGGGGTTTTGCGTGCGCTGGTTGTCGTGTTGCGGGTCACGAAGAGACTCGACTGGTACCGCCTGCTCGGTTGAAATCTCGCCTTCGGTTCTGTGAATGAGTATTTGATTTTGTAAATATGATTTACTAGCAAAACACAGCAGACGTTGTCTTTTTAATGACGATCTGTTGAACGGTGTAGAAGTTAATGTGCTGCAGCGGCATCAAGCGTGTTACAACAAAGTAGATAGCATAAAAAATAGAGACCGACCGAAGATACGGTTTCAGCGAGTTTCGGCCGCAGTTTCAGTTTCGGCCAAGAAATGGCCGAATATTCGGCACGGCCGAGACTAGCGTTACAGTCAATCGATTATGTTCGAAACGGATTCACTCGCCAATGCCGTTTGTTGAGTTTAACCTAAATAAATCTCACTAGCAAACTCATTTCTGAATCAGCAGTGAAAACAATACAAAATAAGAGATTTAACTGCGAATTCAGAAGTGAGTTCATCATTTAGTTTTGATAGTGACACTCTTATGATTGAGATAAAAACATTGCTTCCCTAATATGTTACTTAATCAATTCATAATGAAGTACAATACAACGATCCGTATATATTATATGATATAGATATGTGTATAAAGGTATATAGAGTGATTGAAATAAACGCGATATATTTCCGTAAGCTATTTCGATTCAATGAGTGTAAAGGTCTGCCAAGATTACTGACAAAAATAGTTTAAATTAATAAAGTTAATAATAGTTTTGTTTTTGTTTTGTCAGTTGTTTTCTTTAAAAGATATCGTTATTTTGAGGCTGTTAGTACTCGTACAAATGTGCCTAAAGCAAGATCTCAGTTTCGGTTTGGACGATACGCTCGTGCCAACTTCGGTGTTCATTTTTGCAAGCTGGCTCTGCCCATTATACAGAATATATAATCTCTTGCAAATATTTTGGAGCCTTTGTTTCGCTCTATCGTCTGTTCAATATTATTTTTTATTAAATAGGCGTTAGTCAGATGTCAAGGACTTTAGAGATCTGCCTGTAAACAAAGGCATCATCTAAACAGTAGAATCATTGCACGTCGTTCCATCAGCCTAAGAGTAGAGTCAGTTTTTTATTCTGTATGTACGACGGGTCTTAAAGAACTTCAGGCCATCCGTATGAAGTTTCCATGAATCCACCGTTATAAACGTCCACGTTGCTCCCTAGGCAACCTAAACGATTTTGGAGTTCTAATTGGAAGCTCTCTGTGTTTTCGATTTACATCGATACTGGACGGAGCGTAGACCTCATCAGTTGAGATCTTTCAAGCTTGATTTGAAGGTTCAATGTGCCTCTTACCATACGGGGACCGCTTCCGGTTTTAATCGCTTTGGTCACAGAGACATCATTGAATATTTGTTCAACGTCGACATGATGCCTATGTAATTTTTTGTCCCACCGTCGAGACTCATCCAGGTCCACATTCTGTGGTTCTGCTTTTAGAAGAAGGAGTTCAACGTATAGTCCTTCTTTCTCCATGAAGCCCACAAGTAGTCGGCCGCGATGGTTCCGACGTCCTGCTCTAAACTGCCCCACTCGCAGTTCTTAACCGTCTCGTTTGCCCAGTTTAGATATTCACCACGTTGTTCACGAGATACTTGTGGGCGATAAACCTGACACCTCCTTAGAACTGCTAATCGCCTTCCCGAAAATAGAGGAAGTTGCCCGATTTGAGGATAGCCCACAATAGCCCATCGCAACCTGGTCAATTCTTCTAAAAGTTCCGCGGTCTTCTTGTCAGTGCGCACACATGTTATACGTTGCAAGTTGCTGTAAGTTGCTGTGTGTTCATTTGGGGGATTTTTGCCATAACCCTGACACCTCCTTAGGACTGCTAATCGCCTTCCCGAAAATAGAGGAAGTTGCCCGATTTGAGGATAGCCCACAATAGCCCATCGCAACCTGGTCAATTCTTCTAAAAGTTCCGCGGTCTTCTTGTCAGTGCGCACACATGTTATACGTTGCAAGTTGCTGTAAGTTGCTGTGTGTTCATTTGGGGGATTTTTGCCATAACCCTGGCCATAAGCTTGGCATGTAGGCTGCCGATCGCAGTTAGGTTGTAAATGTACTCGAAGGAAGCTGCTCCCCATCGTCCTGATATTCCCATAGTTGCCTTTTACGACACCCGGTGTGGGTGGTGGTATTCTTAGTCGGGACCACACGGCAAAGCCGGCACTATACGGCAATTTTTTGGAATGGAACAAACATCTCTACAATAATTAGGATAGATTTTTCGTTAATTTGTGTAAAGTCAATCATCGGAAAAACACAATTGAAAACTGTACGATAGCTGACATACTTTTGTAGATTTTTTAAATTTATGTGAATTATTTTAATAATGAAGATTGATTAATCTGAACACCGTACAACGTTGCCATATACTTGACATTGGCGAAATTGTGGAAGATACTCTACAGAAGCCACAATCTAAGAGAAGAAGAAGACAATAAAACGTGAAATATAAATAACTGCTCTTCTTCACGAGATCAACTATCTGGAACCGTGCAACTTAGATTCTGATGGTTCATAAGTGCCAATATTTGGTTTATTTGAAATAAAAAACGTTGACTTTGGACTATAAGAAAACCTGTTTGCGATTCCCAGGTGATAATTTCCGAGTAAAATTTTCGAATACAAAGGAATTCGGACACCACACTATAATATGAATAGATATGGCATTCCGTGTGGTGTCCGAATTCCGTGTGGTGTCCGGATTAAGAATATAGCACCACTCCATCTCCTCCCGTGGATGTCGTAAAAGACGACTAAGGGAATCTAAACCAGAGGGATGAGCAGCAGCGTCTCTTCTGTGAAACGGTAGCCATACTGCGCTCACCGACCCGCCTGCCAAGTGTGGTGAGTATTGGCATATACCCCCCAGAACGATGACGCAGTTGTGAAAATCTATGGGGGAGGCCTTTGTTCAGCAGTGCACGTATAAATGGCCGATATGATGATATGTAGATTCCAGCAAGCATGCATAACAGCATCAACCGTGTGTAAGCTGTCATGTGGTCTCATATAAAAGAAGGAATATACAACGCAATATATAGCGTCTATGTGAGCTTTTGTATATCTGTTATGATTGAATCCTCCTCACCTGTGACGGATGAACAGTGGCTTACCACGCCACTTGAACGTAACAGACTTGCCCTCGGGGATGTCTGACAGCTTGATCTCGATCTTGGCCAAGGCCAAGACGTCAGCAGCGGCAGCCATGGACGACACGAAGTGCGTCACTATGGACTTCGCAGCGTAGGCACCCGCGACACCCCCGGCTGAAAATAATATAAATAGGTTGTGAAACAAACCTCCTTAGAGGTGATGGCAAACAAAAAAAAAAACAAATACAACAACTATCTGTGGGTCATACTAATACATATTTATTCTGTGCGGGAATCGAATGTACGGTACGTGGTGCAGAAAGCTTAGCCATTGTGCCAAAAGTGCCATCATGTAAGGTCTGGTCGTGATTTATCAGCACAATACAACAATAAGGGAAGGAGGGTAATTATGGCCAATCCTCCCAATGCCCACAACACACCCGTATCGGTCGTTGTGTTAATCTTGTGAGGCCTGTGTCCAGCAGTGGACTTCATTCGGCCGAAATGATGATGATTGTAAATAATGTTCTCATTAATTAATTGGTTCATAACACATTACATTACTCCTAAAAACTAATGATCTCAAATCATGGTTAGACCCATTCAACCCCCAGGGCAGGCACATGTATCCTCAGGTGATTTTTAATGAGACCATGACCGTCATGTTTCCCATAAGAATGTTGATTATTTAAAACAATGGAGAATTAAAGACTCGTCGGAATTTAAAAACAACTGATATGTTCGACTTATTTACTATCCTATCTGTATAACTTAACTGCCATAAAACTTCCATATAAATTTGTAAGTAAAAACCAGATAATCTTAATTCAAAATGTACTGAGGAGACATAAGTAACGCAATTTACAAGCCTATCTGATTAGTTCATAGTAATTGTTTAGTATTTCCGATATATTAATCATTTATGTACATGATCAGTAATTTCGTATATATTTTTTTCTATTAAAATCTGCTGCATTTCCATTTAGAAAATTTTGGCAGCTCATTCATGTAACTATGACATAGTTGAATTCACATATTTCCGCATCTCAATGTTATGACAGGCTGCTGTAGGGAGTAGTGGCTTATGTAGATTTTTTTTTTTATGTTACAGACATACGTCTATTAAGGACTGGCAGGTGAACCTGATCCTGGCCAGGATCCTACTGCCCCACCCCGAATTATCTTGAATCACTTATTAATAATAAATTAATGTATTTCTGACATAGGTCCTTGCAGACCCCTTTGATATAAAATGCATTCTGTTAACCTTTCCTAAAATATTATATTTGTCCTTACAAACCAGCAAATGTTTAATGTAAAAAGCGACATTCATTGTATTAACACCAGAAGCAAAAATATAATAGTAGAACCTTAATTTAGGTTGTTCAAAAAACAAGAAATCATTCTTATGAAACAGGTGTTTGATATTATAACAAGTCACCTTTAATTATTACTGGTCTCACAGATGGAATATTAAAATTACATGTTAATTAGATTTTCATAAAATAACCTATTGCATTATTAAAGACTCACACAATAGGGTGTGTGTTAGTTCTTTGTATCTTTATTGCACATATTGAGTTCTGGAAATCATGTATATCTACATATAGTACTTTTTGGTATTATATAGCTGCTGATTTTATTTGAATCTATAAATGGTCTGTTTTAAACAAGTAAACAACTGATTAGCCAAAGAAAAATAACAAAAAAATTAAAGTAACCAATTCATCATCATCTCGGTGAATGATCGGAGTGCATTGCGTGCTCATTGGGGTGTTTTGCCATAATCACTGCTTGCCAGGTGATTGCAGTTGAGTAATTGGCATACTCAAAGAATACTGCTGCCCATCCTCCAGCTAATCCCATAGTCGCCTTTTACGACACCCACAGGATAAGATACGGTGGTGCTATTCATAGTCAGTACCACACTGCACAGCACATGTTTCATTATGATGTGTAAAAGTGTATGTTAGAACATCATTAATAAATAAGTCATAACATTCTATTCTGTCTACATATAAATACATAAAAATGCAAGTAAAATGAAGTCTTACAAAATAACTTAGCTATGGTTAAAGATGTTGAATAGAAATGTATAATATAATGGAGTATAAGAAAAAATTCAGTTGTATCAGTATTGCCTAACGTTGAGAAACTAAACAAATGAGCGCAGTAAAATATATTAAAGTGATTATGAATAGCTGCTTATATTTTGATGAAAGTTGTTATTCAGTTGTACTTTTTGTTGATTGTTATACATGCATTTCTCTAATACACAAACAAATCAAACCACAGTATTAACAAAAATGGAAGTGTAGCGTTATATATGTAATTTCAAGGTTAATGCCAAGAACTATTAATAAATTAGTACATAATGTTATAAACATAGCTATGCCAATGTGTTATTATATTACATGCATCTCTGTATGCATATATACAGTTTTATTTGTTTTAAATACTTAAGAGGTATGTTTTTGTACTAAGCTTACTGCATTGCAATAACTAACTTCTCTCCATAACTTTAAAAATTGAAGTTATAAGTAGGAACATATCAATGACATATACTTTAGGAAACATATAGGTACTTGCAAATATGAAGGACTTACCTCCAGCAATAAGGTAGGTGAAGGATTGGCGTCCATCAACACTGTCAGCATTCTTGGCCGTAGGCTCTAGGGTCTCCTTGCGACGGTACGCTGAGAAATCCGGGTAGGAGATGTCGGTATGCGCGAAACGTACATGACTTGGCCCTAGAAGTGACAAGGTGTTATGTAACATGATTTTTCGTCGTAATTTACTATAATTATAAAGCCACAACCATTTACAAAATCATAGCAAGAATAACTCACCCCGAGTGTTTGCTCTAGCCTTGAAATTCTGGATAGGCAGGGATCCATGCAAAGACTGCACAGTCGAATTTTTTGGCAACGGGTGCACCAACACCTTTTCTGAGGGTGGGGGCACTACGACTAAAGGCTTCAGCCCATTGGAAACTACCGATGAGCTTGCCTTAAAGTATGGAGCTAAATGTCCAGCCCTTGTGACCGAAGTCATTTTATTTCACAGCAGAAATACGCAACAAAATTGCTTATAAATTTTCGCTGAGCGAAGTGCTCGATTGAAGAAATGTCAAATTTGGTGTTGCAAGTTTAGTGTTAATTTTGACAGTTGATTCGATGACATAATGCATTTTGTCAAAGATTGTTGCAACGTCCACATATAATTATAATATTTTTAGCATTGAAAACGCATCGAAGCGTTACAATTTATTACGATGATATACTTATTAAAATCTGTACATTGAATCCAAAATTGCTTATAATCTAATATTTATATAATACAAAATGTATCAGCCGAAAGACATCCACTGCTCAGTAAAGGCCTCTCCCATAGCCAATGCCATGTTTCGTCATTTTAGAGGGAAACCGCAGAAGGGCTGCTGTTCCACAGAAGGGACTCTGCTGCCCGCCCCTCAGGTTTAGAGTCCCTTAGTCGCCTTTTAAGATATTTACCGGAGGAGACGGAGTGGTGCTGTGTTCATAATTCGGACATCACACGGAATAATGAACATATTGTTGCTTGATTTATTAATTAATTTAGTTATGAATAATTAATAAAGTTAACTTATTAATTTATTTAGTTTAGTATTTACTTACTAAGACACAGGTTGTCCTAGTCCAGGAGTCAAAGCAACGTAATATAGTATTGTTACATAGTAAACAAATTATAATTATATGTTCAATCAATTACTTCCTTAACAAAGCTAATTGAAACGTAGTTTATTAAAGCTAAAAATGTTAGTTAGTATTGTATGGAACTTGTTTTTTGCGTATTGATTTTGATTGGTCGCTTTGACACCTTACAGTATTTTTAGTGTTGATAACATTGAAACTAAGGACGCGTTCAATTATAATGATGAGAGTATTAACAAAAATAAAAATAATAGAGAGCCAACAAAATTTAAAATCTTTCAACGTAACTACTTATGCTTTTTTTGCACTGAATTGCTATGTTCGTTCAAATAGACGGTAATTGTACTTAAAAGTAGGTGGTGCTATCGACTATGATATGAACAAAGGATATGAACATTCTTATCATCCATAGCTTCTGTCAGTTTGACAATCTTGAACTTCATACTTTGATTGTCAAAGCTATTTTTCCGAGATTCAGAATGCCTTTAAACTTGACATTGGCGAAATTGTGGAAGATAATCTACAGAAGCCATAATCTAAGAGAAGAAGAGATTCAGAATGAAAAAAAAATACAATTGAAAACCGTACGACGTTGCCCACATATTTTATAGATTCTTTTCATTTTTGAGAAATGTTTTATGAATACGTAAAGATTCATTAGTCTAAACACCGTACGACGTTGCCTTATACTTGACATTGGCGAAAATGTGAAACATAATCTGCAGAAGCCATAATCTAAGAGAAGAAGAAGAAGAAAAAAAAACAATTGAACCGTACGACGTTGCCGACATATTTTTTAGATTTTTTTTCATTTTTGATATATATTTTATGAGTATGTAAAGATTTATTATTCTAAATACCGTACGACGTTGCCTTTAAATACTTGCCCATATGCCTCACTCCACTCGCATATATGCACTAAGTTTTTGTTTACAGTATTTATTGTTTATTACTTCCACCAACTCTCTTAGGGGACCTTGTGAATAAATTTGTACATCATCTGCATAAAGGTGGTATCGCGAAGAGTAGAGGATCTGGTACGCCACCCTGTGGTACACCAACAGAAGTAATACATCAAGAAGATAAAGTATCTTCTATGCAAATACGTAGTCGGTGGCCAGACAGGTAATTACGAAACCAGTCAATCGTCGTTGGAGATACATTGAGAGAACAGGGAATATTAAAAACAACGGTGTTAAACGCGTTGCTGAAATCAAGTAGGGAAAGAACCATTAGATAGAGATTTTTACATAGATAAGAACTAAGCTGATTATGGACGAGGCGTTTGAGAACTTTGGAAAGGAATAGTATAGAGTAATAGTATTGAGATGGGACGATATTCGGTAAAATATTTAGGATTTGATTTTTTCGGCAAGGGTATGACTTTGGCATATTTCCATGTAGATGGTAATACGCCGTATGATATGGAGTGATGGAGGATGCGACAAATTACTGGAAGGATTTCGTCAAGGACAGGGAGTATCATTTTACGGCTGGCGCAGTCAGTTCCAACAGCGTTGAACGTAATTGAAAGTATGCTCTTCTCAACATCTCAAGCGGAGAAATGACTAAAGATGAAATGTAAATGATCAGGTTTAGGAAGACTAGAAAGATGATTAATCGTCTTGACTTTATGATTACAATGTGAAGGAATATAGGTGCGGTTGGTATAACACCGCGGGCGGGCGTCTCATTAGATATTCTGGCAGACCTATATCAAATACATACAAAAAAAAAATTGTACATATTATTATCGAAAGTATAAATAAATTTCATGTTTTCTTGATAGAAGTAAACGTGTTTTGTTCGCATATTAATGGAGCTTTCGTAAATTCCTGTTATGCTCAACTTTCAGCTAATACGAGTATAAATCAAAATATTTGTTTTGAACGCTACTCTTCTTCTGTTATAACATTGACTATATGATATGTAATTAAACATAACTAAACGTTTCTTTTACTTATTACAATGAACTCGCGAATCTCCACAAAGGTTTCCCTTTAGCTAGTCATATAAAAATATATTGTATTAGTCGTTTTTAGATATTAGTCCCGCCAACTTTGAAAATTGGCGGTGAAGCGGCGGATTTAAGAAAAACGCGTCTTAAGTTACGATACAGGATTTTTGTATATCAATGTACGATACAAATAATAATGATTGGGTGCCAAATTATCAGCGATATCGGTATTATAGAAAATCTGTTCTTCCTCATTCTAGAATATTTTCAAAAAAAAAAAGTGGTGGTTTGTTGTGAGCTGTAAATGAGTGACGTTACTACGTATCTGGATTCCGCCAAAAGTCAGTAAGGGCCTCGTTTCCGGCTTTCATTTATTGGTTATGTGAAGAGGAATACCATGAGCGCCCGCAGGACTTTTAACTCAGGCTTGCCTTAGTGGGCCGATCTGAGGGAGACAGCGCGAGCCTCATGATCGGGGGTGAAATGATCTCAATGTGTAATACCGTTATAGAACATTGTGATTTTATAAAGCAACTCTGAGTTGACGAGACGTGTGATACCAAATCGGCGCGGTGCCGCAATAATTTTAATGTAGGTAATAGATATTTATTGGTAACCATGCGTGGTCGATTTGTTACGCTTTTTTTTTAGATTTAACTCTCTCTAAGGCCTAGCCTGAAGGAGTTTGCAGTGCTGTCGTTAACAAAAGTGTCGTAAACACATTTAACGATGAAACCTTATATTATTCAATGAGATTGTTGTCCGACATTCGCATCCCTTTTTATATAGTACCGATGTAAGTAATGATAGGTACACACTATATATATCTGAGATACGTTCTTCAGCTTACAAGATTTGCAGGAGACTGGGGTATTCATTTAATTTATTACATTCTTGCCGTCTAGTAAAAAACGAGGTAATTTTCAATACTCTGGTTCAATGGATTGCTTTGGTGACTTCAAAGCTAGACCACTCGACCCATTATTAGTGAAACTACTACGCCTTCCCGCTAGTTAGTACCCGAGGCAATATTTTGTGCATTATTTAATGGAGCCGGCCCATATTTTTGATTTGCATGTTGTGGTCCGATCAATCAATTTGTCCAAGACTTCTTTTTGGTTCACTCTACTTGCAATTGATTTGTATGTCCGGTTGGATAGTTGGGTTGGATGTGTTTGGCATGATCGCAGAACCTAAATTACATATTTCAAACTTCAAACGCCTAATCGGTTGAAATTATCCTATAGGCAATATAATCGGAAATATTAGGCCGGTCTTTAATTTATTTAAAACTTCAGTTCGTGAAAGTTGCCAATGATTTTTAAATCGATGCCTTACCTTAGCCTTGGACAGCAAATAAATATTCATTGATCGCCGAATTTTGTGTTTAACATTGGCATTCAGTGCGAGCTAGCAACCAGTTCAGCTCTTGAATAAAATATAATCATAATGAGAATCTATTCTATCATTTAAAAGCCTTCTAGCACTTCTAGGCGAATTTTTTTTAAGGTGTTTTGGAAGCTACTTGTTTTGACGTTGTTATTCTTCTCCTTCGGAGGTCGGCGATGCTTACTGCAGCTTGGAATAGGGATCTGCTGCTCATTTCGAACCACAATTTAGTTGGTTTTAGGATTAAAGATACACTCTATCATCATAAAGACAAAACTACCATAAATCAATTATTTAACAATGCAATAATTTTCGCCTGTATCATTCTCGGTAAAGGAAAGGACCACCTCATTTCCCATAGGTATATATACGTCCATTAATCCATAATTATCGCGATATCGCGTTATCAAAACAATTATCGAATAATAAATAAAATAATCATATCGATTCCATTTTTATCTGATCACGTTTTAACAACCAAATATAGTTAAACATACATAACATTACATTACATACATACATAACATTACATTACATACATACATAACATTACATTACATACATACATAACATTACATTACATTACATACATACATAACATTTCATACATAAATTTTCTTGATTAATAAACAACAGACTATACACTAATGAGTTAAATTAATGAGTGCAATGTCATCCTCATCCTTACTCACTACATCAACTGGATACGAATTGTCTATATCTGAACATTTTTCATTCAAAATCCAACATAAATCTGAATAAAGTTGATGACCTCAGTTTGTTGATTAAATTGTATTTGAAAATGAATGTCGGTATTGCTGTTTTTTGTTCCCCAGCCGATATATAAGTTTGACTGCCGTAGCCCTAACGATGAAACACATATTTTTGTGTAGTATTTACTCTCAAGATATATTTATCAAGTCAATTATCAAGCTAAATATATCTTGATAATTGTCGCAGTATAATAGCACAAAGAATGATCCTGCTGCCTATCGCCTTAAAATAGTCTTTAGTCCTCCTCTCCAGCAGGATTAGAAGTCTATTAAGTGCAACCGTCATCGTCAGCATATCGGCCAAAAGACGTCCACTGCTGAACAAAGGCCCCCCTATAAACGATGTCATTTTGGGGGGAATTCGCCAGTACTCACCCTGCTTGACCGGCGGGGTGGTGAGCGCAGAATGGCTGCTATGCCACAGAACGGACGCTGCTGCGAATCCTTCCGGTTTAGTACCTTAGTCGCCTTTTACGATATCCACACGGGGAAATTGAGTGGTGCTGTATTCTTAATCCGGAGACCACACGGATTATCCGGACACCATACGGACAACACGTTATACACTATTTTATTTCATCCCTTAAAATCAAAAGCCGGAGTGCGACATAGCCCGGATGCGCTCGTACGTGATCGTATCGTGTCGCCTCATTTGATACGATTTCTATTCAGTCAGCGATCGTCTCGTGATTTGTTATCTGTGCTAATACAGTGTTTATTATTTCCTTGCCACTACTAGCGGCGCCATTGCCGAATAAGAGTGTGGGGTGAACTGGAAATAGCAGTAACCTTTGTATTATGCTGGAACAAAAACATATGTGATGGAAATAAATTTTATTACTAAACTAGCTGGGTCCCGCAGTTTCGCCCCCGTTTAATTTAAAAGAAATTTAGAGTACTCCGACATTGACACTTAACATAGAATATATATTGTTTTTCAAGGGTTTTATTTTTAGTGCGGAACCCTAATTAGTAGCCTAAGTTATTCCTTATAACATCAGCTATCTGCTAGTGAAAGTCCCGTCAAAATCGGTCCAGCCGTTTCGGAGATTACCCGGAACAAACAGACAGGCAGACAGACCGACAGACAGACAAAAAAAATAGATTTTTTGTTGTAGGTACCGTATATACTTTCATATGCATTTAGTAAAAGCTGTTATTTTGACATTACGAACAGACACTTCAATTTTATTTATTTGTATATAGATTATTTGTATAAATATTATTCTTTGTATTATACGATTTTCTGTTTCGGTCATAACACGAACTTCGTGTTGCGACGCTAGTGTGATTGTACGAGGACCTGAAGCCCCCTTTCGGGGCCGAATATGACCGCTCCAGTGGTTCTAGCCGGTAGCATACTCTTTTACCCTTACCCGGGGCGGAGAAAGTTCACAAAGAATTTCCACTGGGCGACCAATAAAAAAAAGAAGAACAATTTGTTTTCTGTGACGTACGCGGCTTTTCTATAATACCTTCTATGTTATCATCATCATCATCATTTCGGCCGAATGAAGTCCACTGCTGGACACAGGTCTCCCCCAAAGATGTCCACAGCGACCGATATGGACGTGTTGTGGGCTCATTGGGGGCTTTTGCCATAATCGCTACGCTTGGCAGACGGGTTGGCGATCGCAGTTGAGTTGTTAATGTACTCGAAGGACGCTGCTGCCCACCCTCCGGCTAATCCATCAGTCGACTTTTACGACACCCATGGGAGGAGATGGGGTGGTGGCATTCTGAGCCGGCACCACACGGCCTTATGTTATCTATGGCACACGGATTTATGTTATCTATTGTTTTTTTTTTTAAAGGTTGTTAACTATTGTTATAAATTATTGCAGTGATTGTTAGGTTTCTTACGTTACTGCAGTACATCTGGCATGTTCATGTTAGTACACGGAGGATTTTTATAGCACCATACAAAAGGGAATCGTTGTGTAGTTTGGGGGGCAGTCTTAACATTATTCTGACGGCATGGTTGGTGCAGTGGCTGATACAGTCGGCTGCTGCGCACCGGGTCGTGGGTTCGATTCCCGCACGGAACAAATATTTGTACGATCTGCAGGTAGTTGTTCCGGGTCTGGGTGTATTGTGTGTGGAATTTGTGTTTGTAAACGCACCCACGACACAGGAGAAATAGCAGTGTGGGGCAACGTTAAAAAAAAAAAACTCAGGGTTAATTATGAGTCAAAAACTCGACTGTCCTATCATGAGCCGCGCAGTAAACACTTGTCTGCCCACCTATCTTGTATCATTCTTTACAGTGTATTATGTACCGTTTGTATGTATCATTAATCATTTCAGCCGAATAAAGTCCATTGCTGGACACAGGCCTCCGGTGCGGGGTGTTGTGTGCTTATGATGGCGTTTTGTCATAATCGCCACGCTTCTCAAGTGGGTTGGGGATCGCACTTGAGTAGTTAATGTACTCGAAGGACGCTGCTGCCCATCGTCCGGCAAAGCCCATAATCGCCTTGTACACACGGCCACACATCAAGCTATAAAAATCCAGTTTATGATGATCTCTCATCATACCGAAAGCATATACACTGCGAGATCAGCTTATACTGGAATTTTATAGCTTCATGTGGAGCCGTGTGTACGACATCTATGGGATGAGATGGGTTGGTGCTATTCGTAGCCAGCACCATATATAAATGGATGTATAGTCCAAAATAAAGTCATTATCATCATCATCACATCAGCCAAACTTCATCTACTTACTGCTGAACACTCGCCTCCCCCCATAGATTTCCACAATTATGTCTTCATTTTGGCAGAATTTCCCAGTTCTTATCACGCTTGCTGCTAGCGTGGCATGTGGTCTGGTGAGCGCAGTATGGCTACTGTTTCATAGAAGGGACGCTGCTGCCGGTGCCGTGAATGTGGTAAAAGGTGTCTAAAGGACCTTTTTTTACGACATCCACGGGAAGAGATGGAGTGGTGCTAATTTCTCCGGACTCTACACGGAACCAAAGTCATCATCATTCATTATTTCGGCCTAATGCAGTCCACTGCTAGACACAGGCCTCCCCCAAAGACCACCATAACGACAGATATGGGTATGTTGTGGGCTCATTGGGAGGTTTTGCCATAATCGCCACGCTTGGCAGACGGGTTGGCGATCGCAGTTGAGTTGTTAAAGTACTCGAAGGACGCTGCTGCCCATCCTCCAGCTAATCCCTTAGTCGACTTTAACGACACCCACGGGAGGAGATGGGGTGGTGGTATTCTGAGCCGGCACCACACGGCATACGAAGTAAAGTAACTGAATTTAATTAAATAAGGCATTGTGGTGTTCAAGTGGCCACGATGTAAATTGCGTGGCTGACTCAGACAATTGATAACATGTTTTTGTAGTTGAAACTCTTTTAACTTAACATCCAAACTTTACGCTCCAATCCTCTATGGAAAAATTTAAAGAAGTTTCTGGTTTTATAAGGCCCGGGGGTGCAATTCCTTAATCTCAAACATCTATACATCCTTGAATACAGAATTGAAATAATGGTGACAACCCAATTTGGTATTCCCTAAGACTCGTCCCCATGGCTCACCATCTGCAACATGTCCTTGAATAGCTTCGATCATGTCTTAGCGTATACCAAATTGGTTTTTCCCCCTCATTTTAATTCTGTATTGAAGGATGGATGGATGTTTGACCTTAAGGAATTGTACCCCTGGTTTTAACTCCTACATTCAGCAACGTAGTTTTCATTTTTATAAGGGAACAGACTGCTCAAACGCATGCGGGTTACATAGGTAAAAGTAGGTCACAGCGGGATCGGGAGAGGGCCGATCCCGCTCGAAGAAGGAGGAGACGGCGCCGGGGTAACAACCGCTCTGGCACCTAATTCCCAGACGCCTGAAACCCCCTGCCGTAGCTACAAGGCGGGGGACCTCTGGTTTCACGGGTGCGTAGATTGGGGAATCTGCGTGCTCACACCAAGTGACCCAAGAGAAGACGGTAGCACGCATTGGTCACGCGCTGCCGTGGGACGCTTTGGGGGATCCTTTACAATCCCCCCGGGGGGTGAACTCTTTATAGTCACCCTCTCCGAGATGTGCCTATAGGTGTGGCACCAGTGGGCGGCTCCAGTGTGATCATACGAGGACCTGGAGCCTCCCTTAGGTGCGGAAGATGACCGCCCCAGTGGTTTTAGCCAGTAGGAGTCCGGCATACCCCTTCGCCCTTCCCCGGGGCGAAGGAAGTTCATGAAGAATTTCCACTGGGCACCAATAAAAAAATAAAAAAAGGTAAAAGTAGGTGGGCACCGCCGCTCGTGAACTTCCGCCACACCAGAGCAGTCACTGATGCGTTGCCGTGCTGTTAAAGAGATTTTCGTTTTTTAGGGTCCAATGGCCCATTTTCCCATTTTCTGTGAGGAAGTTCCCGAGCTCCCGTTGATTCGATTTATTGAAATGTGGGTAAATCGTACAAATCTACTTACCCCTTAGGGATTACAGGCGTGATGGTGTACAGTAGGTAATCACTAATATATTGCTGACGCTTTGATAAGTACGAATCATCATATCAGCCAAAGGACCACTGGTGGGTCGGTGAGCGCAGTATGGCTACTGTTCCACAGAAGCGACGCTGCTGCCCGTCTGTCTGGCTTAGAGTGCCTTAGTTGATTTTTATGACACCCACGGGAGGAGATGGAGTGGTGTTATATTCTTAATCCCAAAACCATACGGAATAAGTACAAATTTTGGTGGTTATAACAATATTCAGAATAACCAGGTTTTGTTTCCGAGCATAATAGTTACACTGACTGGTCCTTTTACACCATTAGCTTCACTTGTAACTAAGAAACTACGTAAACAATACTTAATTACAGTAAACAATAGTTTTTATTTCTTTTAAGAATAACGTTGCCCCACACTAGGATTTCTTGTGTCGTGGGTGCGATAGCAAATTCCATACATAATACACTCAGACCCGGAACCTGCAGATCATACGAATATTTGTTTCGTGCGGGAATGGAATCCACGACCCGGAGCGCAGGAGCGGACTGTATCAGCCACTGCACCAACCGTGCCGTCGAGTTAGAATATTGAATTACACATATCAAAAACAGATGGCGTTGCAAGACGAAGTTTGTCAGATAGAAACCCTTACAATAAAATCGCGTTATTAGAATACATTAATTTTAACTGACTATTTGTACTTTAGTCATGACCTTGTGATAGTGAAGCTATGTGAGATAGAGATAGAAGATATGTTCGGTTTATGTATGTACTCGTAGAAGGGCTGGTATATTATTGTGGACGTCAAATGACAATGATTGTTATGTCATCATATCAGCCAAAGGATGTCCACTGCTGAACAAAGGGCTCCCCCTTAGATTTCCACAAGGAGCGGTTACATGCCGCCCTCATCCAACGACTCCCAGCAACTCTCACCAGTCGTCTGTCCACCTCGTTGTAGGTCGTCCCACGCTGTGTTTTCCGGTGCGCGGTCTCCACTCAAGAACCTTTTTGCCCCAACGGCCATCAGTTCTACGAGCAATGGGCCGCGCCCATTGCCTCTTCAGTTTACTAATCCTTTCGACTATGTCGGCAACTTTAGTTCTTCTACGGATCTCCTCATTTCTGATTCGATCTCGTAGAGAAATACCAAGCATAGCTCTCTCCATAGCTCGCTGAGTGACTTTGGGCTTACTGGTAACACACACTGGTTAAACTGATTGTTATGTAATGGTATTTATATAATAATTGATGGTCTTTAAAACTTTTATTTCGTTATACATTTTTTGTCTTTTGAAGTTATTTCGGAATTCATGCGTAATGATATCTTTTTTTTAGGAAGTGTATTAAAATAGCTATCAGAATTAATTTAAGTGTAAACTTATGTATTTTGTTACAGAATACTGCTATAATATATTTAAAACTTTTTAAAGTTATTCATAATATGTATTTTTTTTTTGTAAATCAGTATGCGCTTCAGATTTCTAACACTTGTGGCAACCCTACTACGCAGTGGTACAAACATTTTCATGGCCGTTGCTGCGCTTTGTTCGGCAGTCCGTGAGCGCCGCAGCTACGCACACACGCATGAATTGTCCTCGTGTGTGTATAACTGTAGTAGTAGGGTTGACACCTCAAAACGTAGAATTTATTTATTTAGTTTTTAAAACATCTCGCCTTTATTAATTCAAGGGGGGAAGCAGTGGCGTGCTATTATACACCCAGATTTCATTAATAATGGTAGTTAGTTCCATGTGATGGGGGAAAGGCTATCGTTATTTACAGCGCATATCTCCAAATTCACTAGTGTGATCATACGAGGACCTGCAGCACACCTTCAGTGCCGAAGATGACCGCTCCAGTGGTTTTAGCCGGTAGGAGTCCTCGGGATCCTCGGTGAAGGAAGTTCCATGTAGAATTCTCACTGGACATCAATAAAAAATAAAAAAAAGGAATTCTCACGTGTCGGGTACAATTTACACATAGGTATCCATCTCACATGCACAGAAACTCAGATCCGGTATCCATTTGCAGGCCATTCAACTATTTGTTTCGTGTAAGGAACGAACCCATGACACGGAGTGACAAAGAGGTTTTACTGTTAGGGAATTCTTAGTAGGAGTTTAAAATTTCATTCTGTATATAACGCTACCTTCCGCTACTACATGGGACCATCATCAGTTACTTGAGAGTGTCCTATAGAACATTCATTCCTAAACCTTCAGGATAATCAAGCGCTATGATATATCATTATCAATCTAGGCCGCGCGCTATTGAGAGTAGCCACTTTGCATGACATTGGAATCGAACCCGGCTGTCACGCTCGGTGCTTACAATCACTGGATCAATGGGACAGTGGTTATAGTTATAATTATAGGGTTTGTCTGAAGCTGCGATGTTTGTCTTGAAGATAAAAGAGATCTGATGAAGATGTTAAAAATATTGTCAAGTATTTATGGCAGACGGAGAAGCAAATAGAACTCGAAAAGATATAGTAACGAAAAAGAGTAAGCGGATGAATTCTTTTAGCTTTCCTGGAAACTTCTAATTAATATTACTAATTATTTGGTATCTAATATTCATTCAGCATCTAAATGTCTCTAGTATTTTAGTTATTTATTTTCCGAATAATAATACACAAACAGTTCAGCAAATGCGAATTACATAAAATTTAAATCAATATAATATCGCGGAACATACTGCCATTCCTCTGAAACGCGACACATTTCAGTGAAATGTGTAGTAAAACTTAGCTATTAAACCACAGGTGGTAAGTGGCAACCCCGACTCACACAGGTGCCGTTGATGAACACTCACACACTCGCGGCCAATAAATAACGCAGCTGCGAGTTGCGTGCGCCACGTAGTTTGTTCTACGTCCGCTTGTTTTGCATAGAATTATGTACCGCTGTTACCTTTTTTCTTTCGTGTCCCAGCCTTCTACAGCCCAATTTTCATATTGCTGTGATTTGGTTAGATCTATAAAGGATCCACATTTTTTAACAACTAGGATTCTTTGTGACCTCTATCAACACGATAGTGATTTGGCCTTATCAGCTCTATCATAATTACACAAGCTTTATAGTTTATTTTTGTTTTACTAAAACAAATATTCAGTGATTATCAATCTAGCCTTGACATTAGCACTTTGCATATATATTGCTTAGAAAAATAAATATTACGTTGGCGACCAACAGATAGGTATGTTAGGTGTACCTAACTATTACTCAAATATAGTTTTTTAATTTCACGATAGTAGGGAATTTGCGTGTTTTTATAAGCTTTAAGAACAAAATCCACGATTAAAGTCAATCTAAATAACGTTGAACTTAAATTTGTAGGCAGAAAATAATTATACCGAACTTAATATGCATAATACTAATAAATTACGTGTTATTAAAATAAAGATATCTTTAGTCGACCTCATAGAAATTTAAATTTATATTTATGATCATTATACAGGAATAAAAAGTAACATTTTAATGGCTCTGGTGACCTCATGCACTTGAGCGTTTCCGCAATGCTGACATTACTTGGTCACGCATATTTTTTAATACACATTGGTAGCAATTTGAGGTTGGCAACATACAGAACAGTGTAGTAGTTCGATGAAAAAATTAGAGATGGCGCTGTGTGTTATGTCTAATCAGTTCGAATAGTTACGAAGATGCGTTTCAGAACTGAATAGTATTGTATGATAGATAAATGACGACGATGCGCGGGGCACACTTGGGAGGGACGGCCCAATTCAATGCGCGCTCTGTCCATTACACAATGAATTTATTGCCGCATACGGCTGACACATATTGCGTGCATGTCATGTGCGCCATACTACTGGAATATTTGAGCAATTAGCTATCACATTCGTGGATCGCAGACGCGTTGAAACTTTATTGTATTACTGTAATTATATCAACTATTGCACGCGTTTTTATAATTTCTAAGGGTTTGGTCTTAATCATTCTTCTATGCATTGGTTATTCTAATCTATGCACGCTAACGTTGCCTGCACCCGTTCCTTTATTGTTTCAGTAATCAATGATTGATATCTACTAAAAACATGGTGCAACCAAGAGAGAAATATTTTTTTTTAATGCCACAGATAACTAACGCGCATTAAATATACTAAACATAAAACCTTAAAATGTAAGTACCTAAACGTACATACATGTATACACTTAGATTGTAATGCACTAAACGAAATGCATACGAAAAAATAACATTATTCTGTTCTTTGATGTTAAGTCAAATAGGTTCCACACTAATTTATTAAGTATAGATCCATCGAAACTGCACGCCGTATCTGTGACAACAAGGTTCACACTCAGCATAATGTTGTATTGCAACGTTAACAACACAGCGCTGGTTTTCGGTGTTAACCCCAAGTAACGAACAAACGTGAAGCCAGCAAGGATAACTCAGTATAAATAAATAGCTAATATGCTTAAAAATAAACGATGGTAAATTAATTTAAAATTAAAAACATAAAAACTAAAATAGGACCTACAAGGTTCATTGCACAGTTATTGCCATTGTACCACAATCAGCTGTATCGATACAACAATAATAACAAGAACATTTAATACCTCCACCGTCTAACAATAAAAACAGCTCAAATATATAATAAAATTAGTTCTGACTGAGTAGATTTAAAATTGAAGATGGACGCTGTAAAGAATTCTACACGAGGTCGTTTCGCGTTAAACGCATTTATTCACACTTAAACTGCATTGGTTTACTATTATGTTTAGATTTAGGGTTCCCTGACAGAAAAGTCTGAAGACGATGGAAATATCTTGATTATAGCGAAAATGTTGATGGAAATCAAATTAGTGGTTTTTAGAGTCGGTGTTTTTAAACTTATTATATTTGTCAATAATGGTGGTACTTGCTTGGTTTTACATGACTCTACGGTAAATAAGACTCACCATTGAAATCATATTGTTCATGAATTTTCAACCAAGTTTCAGCCCGTTTTTACAAGTTTATATAGTTCTGAATAACCATTTAATGACTAGGCATTATGGCAACAAATAATGATAATAGACAGCCCTTTTGAAAGATTTAATATGTAAGACTAAACAAATAGTATAGCCAAACTCTATTGATGAAGCAATAAAATTAATAACTATTATCTCTAGGGCTTTAACGAATAGGCCAAAAATTACGAAGCTCTTTGTAAAATGGCTTATATCAAAACGTTAACTTAGTAATGTCTTAGGTTTTCGCGATTACACATCATAATACATCAATTTTAAACGGATTATATCGCGTATATTACAGTTTTCTTTTTGTTTTTCCTAACGTTTCGAATACTTTGCAGCATTCGTGGTTGCAGGATGACGATGACGGATATACGGAATACGTACATGAATAACCGCATGGAATTACTAATTAGTTAAAGACAATAAAAACTGATCAAAATTATCTCGTGGTATAATTTTACATAAAAAACAATATTTGAAAAAAAATTGTAACATGCGATTACTTTTCTGTTTTTGTATTACCAGCTGTTCATAATAGCATTACCGAGGTCACAGTGAATTGGGTTTGAGGGTAATCTGCGAACTGAAATGTCAACAAAATATATTCGGCTTCGGCAATTGGCTGTTATTCGGTGAATTCGGATATTCGTATTGGTTGCATCACTAATTACCACTAATACAATTTTTTTTAAATTAGGTGTTATATTCATGTTTTCAAATACTGAATAGATTTTTAGTTCTTTTCTTTTCTCTTTAAATCATGTTTAATTGAGACTAACATAGGTGCTGGCTTATCTACAGTGAGCCAGTGTCTCGTAGTATTATTCTCATAACATATACGTACCTTTTTACTGGACCCAGTGGACATTCTCCATGAACTTCCTCCGCCCTGGGGAAGGACAAAGAGGCATGGTCCTTTTTTTATTGATGCCCAGTGGAAATTCTTCATGAACTTCCTTCGCCCCGGGGAAGGGCGACGGGGTATCCTACTCCTGACTCCTACCGGCTAAAATCACTGGAGCGGTCATGTTCGGCACCTAAGGGAGGCTCCAGGTCCTCGTATGATCACACTAGAGAGTGGCATGATCCTACTGGCTAAAAAACTACTGGGGTGGTCATCTTCGGCACCTAAGGGCGGCTGCAGGTCCTCGTATGATCACACCAGAGCCGCCCACTGGTGCCACGCTTATAGGCACATCGCAGTGCTCGGAGAGGGTGACTGTAAAGCGGTCACCCCCCACCCCGGGTACATATACGTACCTAATACGAGTAAATAATCAAGATATGATTGCTGAAACGTAACCCGCAAAACTATATAATTCTGATGGCGAGATTGTGTACAGCCAATATTGTACTCCAACATTTGCTGAGGCCGCTCCGTTAGCCCACAATATTTAATGTATTAAAAAAAAGGTTTTATTTTTATTCTACAGGTGGCAATAAATGAGTTTTCTTACTTTCTTTCTTTACAATATACATAATAATGTCAAACTACAGAACCCTTGAAAATGTAGCCGAACCAGCCAGTTATCATCCCGTTTGGCACCGGTCCAAATTGACCGGTCATTTTGTGTAATTTGGCAAGTTTTCTTTTTAACGCGGCACCTGTCGCCGCGAGTTCTGTACTTCTGTCTGCGAAGTTCAGACTTTCGGCACCTACTGAGCAGGATTTTAACGAGATGATTCTATATTTAATTTTCTATAATGACAAGTCAAAGTTTACATGTACGGTCTTTTGTTGACATAATTTTAAGCTTGATGATGGTTGAATTTCCTCAATTATAATATAGTTCGTTATTGGCGCTCTTGACTCTTCCTGTATCCGTCTTCTGAGTACCATGAAATGTGCTCACGGGATTTGAGTCCCGGGCATGAGCAGCACGATATCATCATTACAGCCAAAGGTCGTCCACTGCTAAACAAAAGCCTCTCCCATAGAATTCCACAATTGTGGTGTTATTTTGGGGGAATTTGCCAGTTGCACGTATGGCACGCTTGGCAAGCGGGTTGGTGAGCGCAGTATGGCTACTGTTTCACAGAAGGAACGCTGCTGCCCATCTCATTGGTTTAGAGTCCCTTAGTCACCTTTTACGATATCCACGGGAAGAGGGAGATTGGTGCTATATTCCTATTCCGGACACCATACGGACAGTATGATCTACCTAATTTGAGATCACTAATTTGTGCTAATTAAGCCGATGTTGTCCATGGTTCGTTGCTCATCTAAGGGCTGTTGGTGCAGTGGCTGATACAGTCGGCTGCTGCGCACCGGGTCGTGGGTTCGATTCCCGCACGGAACAAATATTTGTATGATCTGCAGGTATTTGTTCCGGGTCTGGGTGTATTGTATGTGAAATTCATGTCTGTAAACGCACCCACGACACAGGAGCAATCCTAGTGTAGGGCAACGTTTTAAAAAAAAAAAATTGAATAACGAGCCTTAAGGTGGGCCATAATAACAGGTATTTATTTTGTTATTTAATTGTCCCTTCTTTCGACTTCCTCCCACGTGTTTATACTATCACGTGGCTGCTGAACGTGACTGAGCATCATGTACTCATACAATAATCACAGAATATCAGAAGTCGTTCAACTTATTCTACTTCTTTCCATAATCCAAACTTCAATGGGAATGAAAGAAAATTTAGAATATTTTATAGGCTTATTTAGGGCACATCAGCGACATCTATCTACTGCTTAGATCTCAACAAGCTATGTCTTGCAATAGAACTATAAAAAGTAGAATTAGCAAGTTCAGGATAGTTCGAAATTTGAAAGCTGTTGTGTTGCCTGGTTCATAATAAATACAGATTTTTGAATTAGCGCGTTCTGCATTGCCTTTTAGCACTAAGATGTATATATTCATTATATATCACACATTAATAAAATAAAAAAAACGATACAGGAGACATCGTATGATGAGGAATCGTTTAAACCAAAAATATCTTATTTACATATTTTGACAACTTTCATGAAAAGTTTGTGGGACTATAAAAATGCTATCTTCAAATACGTCATATTAAGCCAATGTATTCTTTGTTACAGCCAGAATTTGTCGGTGACGGTGTTGTCTGTTAACCGATGACCGTTTATCGGGCACGATTCCAACTTTGAGATTCGTCATATCAGCCCGTAGAAGTCTACTGCTGAAGAAGGGCCTCCCAATGACTTTCAACGCTCCTAGGGGTCATTGTAATCACCACAGCAAAATCGTGAAAAACTTAAATTACACTCACATAGGAAAATTAAGGTCCAGTTAGTCAATGTTTGCCAGAGTGACCACAGAGTAAATAAACCCCAAGTAAAGTTTGGTTTTACTCTCGGAGACGATGTATTTTTTTATTTGACATGCACGGGAAACGGTCCGTGTCCTACCCTATAATAAGTAGAAATCATAACCATAGACTAATGTCTATGGTCCGAAATCTATTGAGGCACTCATAGTCATTTGCACTCACTGATCTGTAAGCGATTGGCGAGGTTAAGCAACACGAGGCGCGGTCAGACTATAGATGGGGGACCGCGTGGTATTTAAACTGAGCGTATGCGTACTTTGGAGGGCAGATTAAATCGTGGGTCCCATTTGTTGTTATTGGACGGCAGTCGTTAAGCCAAGTCCGTCTTTGAGCGGTTTGAACTCTGTCATAAGGTTGGGCACTAACCACAGGAAAATAAATAAAATAAAATAATCAATAGATCAATCATTTTATTTCATTTATTTTTCTGATTGCTGATGTGTTGCTGATCTTTCTTTTTTGTTGTAGAGAAATCCCCATGGGCTTCCTCTGCGGCGGAAGGGCGGCCCCTCCGCCAGATACCAGACTCTTACCGGCTAAAACCCCACGGTGTACTTCCACTTGTGTCGAAGTCGTCCTTCATCAGCATTTCAATCAACATCTTTCAAGACTTCATACCTTCTATCTCCATCACTGGCCACCTCATGTTTCATTATTTACTAAATTCAAACCTTAATTCGAATTTAGTATGTGGAGTCGAATCGTTCTTCATATTTTGATCATTCCATTGAGAATGCTCAACGCGTGTGGTTCGACACACAGCTGTCGTTTGACAAATAGTCTGCAATATTTTAAATTTTTATTTTTAATTGGCATTAGTATTAAGTGATAGTTGAGCTGACCAATAATATACCTATAGTAATGTCTTAGGTTTTCGCGAGTATTACACTTTATAATAAAATACTATTAAACGGACTCTATTGCGTAACATTTTAGATTTTTGTTTTTCCTGACGTTTGAAACACTTTTCAGGGTTCGTGGTCTCAGGATGACTAAGGTGACAGGCGTGATTACAGATTTTAAAAAGCTATTTTATTTTATCTACCATACAATTATAATCAAAAATTATTTCGATGCACGCAGTAATCACTCACAGTGTCTTGATGTTTTTTAGTGTGGTATTTAGTTTGAGACTTTATTATTTTGATAACAAGATTCCAAACTGGTGGTACCTATAGTATAACAATATATATATATATATATATATAGCATTTCATTCAAATTCATCATCAGCACTCCGTTACTTGTTGCAGTGGAGAAAGCCTCCCACAAGAGCTACCCGGAAGAAAACACGGAGGGGAGGCACTCCGTGACAAACTTACTTCTGGCTAGGGGTGTGGTGCTCGCTTTGTTAGCATTAGACCACACCCCCGGCAGGTATACTCTGTACGACCTGGCTGCCCACACCTATCTTCAGAGAGGCGCGCGCAGAACACAGGCGCCGCCATCTCGGGCCTTATACTCATTTCTCTTTGACGGCACGGTTGGTGCAGTGGATGATACAGTCGGCTGCTGCGCTCCGGGTCGTGGGTTCGATTCCCACACGGAAAAAATATCTGTATGACCTGCAGGTAGTTGTTCCGGGTCTGGGTGTATTGTATGTGGAATTTATGTCTGTAAACGCACCCACGACACAGGAGAAAACATAGTGTGGGGTAACGTTTAAATAAATAAAAAATCTGTTCTGGTGACGGACTGCCCTTGGTTCATAGCGGTTGTCTCCTCCGGTCCCCACTCTGCCGCTTCTTTTCTTTGCACCACGTCGCAAATGGAGGCGGTTGTACCCTTCATATAGAACTCTCCCACCATTTACAGATTTTGATTATGTTATGTATGTATATATATAGCTGTATATAGGTATGATTTAAAGATTTTATTTAATTTAAAATTGTAAATTAACTGTATTTCTAACTATCCAAAATAAATCACTTCATACCCGCGAAAAGACTGCTGAACCAAGGCCTTCCCTATAGAGAACGGTTACATGCTGAGTGTCGTCATATTGGGGCCAATTTGCCAGTACTGACCACGCTAGGCTCGCAGTATGGGTGCCGTTCTACAGAAGGGCAATGCTGCGCATCGCTCTGGTGTAGAGCCCCTCAGTCGGCTTTTAGGACATCCAAGGGAGGAGATAGAGATCGTGTCATATTCTTAATCCGGACACCATGATCATTTCGGCCGAATGAAGTCCACTGCTGGACAAAGGCCTCCCCCAAAGATCACCACAACGACTGATATGGGTGAGTTGTGGGCTCAATGGGGGATTTTGCCATAATCGCCACGCTTGGCAGACGGGTTGGCGATCGCAGTTGAGTTGTTAATGTACTCGAAGGACGCGGTTGCCCATCCTCCGGCTAATCCCATAGTCGACTTTTACGACACCCACGGGAGGAGATGGGGTGGTGGTATTCTGAGTCGGCACCACACGGCATCCGGACACGATCAATTAAATACAACTGTGTTATTTAATTTATAATAGATATATGTACCTACATACCTTTAGTATTCGGTCAGTGATTACCAATTCACTTCGGAGGGCAAGGGCGTGCTCAATGCCATTTCAATTTAATGTGACTATTACATAACAACCTATTTCCGTATACACGTTTGTTTTTATATTATACATTAATGTTACTTATAACTGGCTGGGGCACGCGGTTTCGGTACGGTAAGGTACGTGCCTTGGCGAGATGGCCTATAATAAGCTGCTGCCAGTACGAAAGGATTCAATATCTCGTCTGCATTTCGCCTCATCTTATAAACTGTAGTTGGGTTACGGAAATGAGATCGTCAACAATTGCACAAAAATTGTGCGTTATTTTGTCTAATTATTGTATGATTCAAAATGATGATTTTGCCGTGTGGTGCCGGCTCAGAATGCCACCACCCCATCTCCTCCCATGGGTGTCGTAAAAGTCGCCTAAGGGATTAGTCGGAGGATGGGCAGCAGCGTCCTTCGAGTACATTAACAACTCAACTGCGATCGCCAACCCGCCTGCCAAGCGTGACGATTATGGCAAAACCCCCCAATGAGCTCAAAACACATCCATATCGGTGGTTATGATGATCTTTGGGGGAGGCCTGTGTCCAACAGTGGACTTCATTAGGCCGAAATGATGATGATGATTGTATGATTTTTACTATAATACGATCCATTAAGAATAAGAATATAGCACCACTCCATCTCCTCTCGTGGATGTCGTAAAAGGCGACTAAGGGAATCTAAACCAGAGGGATGGGCAGCAGCGTCCCTTCTATGACACGGTAGCCATACTGCGCTCACCAACCCGCCTGCCAAGCGTGGTGAGTATTGGCAAATACCCCCCAGAATGATGACACAGTTGTGAAAATCTATGGGGGAGGCCTTTGTTCAGCAGTGGACGTATAAATGGCCGATATGATATGATGAAATCTCGTTTATCAATGTAAAACATCAATTATTTACCATATACGATATATGCGCCTTAACGTTTAATACGCAGGTGTATCATTTTATTTATTGCATCACATTATAATTATTTATTTCAATATCAATTGCCACATTTATTTAGTGTGTGACAATTATTATATGCGTAATCTACTAAATATTTGTACATTATTCTTATAAGACACATTCTAATCGGGTTATTAGCATTCTAATACGAAATTATAATCTTATTGCATTACTATATCCATTAAAATCAAGGATAATCATTCTGCTAAGATTATGTATATAACCGATTATAAGAACAAGGCCTATGCAAACTTTGTAAAACTCTCACTATAATTATCATTTTTTATACATAACGCTGCTGTTTAAATGTTCTATGTAAATATTTCTTAAACAGGAAAAAAGTCGTTATGTATTTTCCAAATTAATTACGATAGCCGTTATTAAGAAATTACCATATTTTAAAGCAAAATGAAATCAAACCTTGCAATTGGCTTTAGTGACGGTAAAGTGTCGTCGTACAGGTAGCGACAAAAGTAGCTGAACTATTAAATATTCTTAAATCGGTAATACTCTTTGTTTTAGAAACGTCGGTGGAGTGTCAACACCAGATAATAGCAACATATTTACATATTGTTTTGATTAAGATAAAATATGGACATGATGCAAAACGAGAAAGTGCAAGCGATGTGAAGTTTTTTAATTGTTCAGCGACTTATGGCGCTGACCATACCAAGGCTTAGGTTAATATTCACCTTATTAGCTGCATTTTAATATCAAAATAGTCATAAGCCAACCAAAACTCATCATTAAAATTACCGAAAAAGCTCTTATCTAACCTCGTTTATGTAATCTACTATTTTGATATGCGATAACGCAAAATACTAATATTTCCATGTGAATATCTTAAACTGTGATAGGCTATTGCTTATAATCTGCTTGAATTATCGATATCTGACACATATAATATACAAATACTAATACATATCTATAAATTGGACTTTATTATGGGACAAGCCCGTCACACATTCCCAACCACTGCAACTCCTGTAAGCCAGGATCTACAATGGCGACCACCGAAAAGAACACCGACCAATGAAGCTCGGTGTGTCCCAGAGAAACGAATAACTGCCTGGAACCCGCAACGAAATTAATCAGAAAAGAAAAAGGAGGAGTAGGAAAGAATTTACGTTCCACTTCCCTCCGTAGCAAGTAGGAGACAGAGAAAATGTACAACTAGGATAAGTCTAGTTGCCAAGCAACAACAAAAATGCTTATAAATATTTAATTACGGGTCCTATGAGCTATTGTGACTGATTCCAATACTAAGTATGGAAAAAACGCCTGAACGCACGGAAATTAGTCCTAGTTGCTACAAGGTCTGTGTAGTAAACAACTCCGGATGTAACTTGCAAGCTGACAGCAAACATAATATTGCGTTCATCTTGCCAAAGAACACACTCCCACAGGATATGATGTGCAGACTATTCATATTCACAGTCCGGTGTTGAACATTTGCAGAATGGTGAGGCAACAAGCTTGAAGCTAAATAATTTACTCTTAAAGCTACCATGACCGGTGAGAAATTGAGCCACGCAATTATCAACTTCCAACCATGCGCTTGCCAGCCGCTCACGAACGGATGGAAAGAACTGGTATAGGTATAAATTGGACTGTTACATTTAAGACTTATATACTTATGTACCTTGTTATTTGTTTTGTAGTGTCCATCGCTGACAGTTAGTATGAAGAAGATAGAAGAACCCAACATGTAAGAAGTCACCGTGGGACATTAACTTTCATAATTTATAGTGCTATCAGTTACTTATGCAAGTACTTTTAAAGTTTGAAGTCCATCTCTCGTAGTCTTTAGTAGGTAATCCGTAATAGGTATACGAGATTAACCGACACTGATTTTGAGCAATGATCTACACCCCCTACTCCTGCACAGAAGCGATGAGATATAAAAATTCATGGAAATATTAAACATTAACTTAGGATGCAAACAAATGATACGCTATACATCGCGCTTACCACCATCACCATTTCAGCTGAAAGACGTTCACTGCTTGATTGATTGATTTATTTATTTGCGTAATATGGGTACATCAAGTTATTAATTAATAATGTAAAGTTTTTCCTTAACCACATTTAACCATTTATGGTATGCAAATATAAAAAAATATTGTGGCACTAAAATTATGACGTTAGAAATGATACATTACATTTACTAATACATTACCCTAAATTCAATTCAATTACATATTTTTTTTTATTTTTTTGTTACTGGAAAATCTACAGCTAAAAATACAGGTGTAACAATAATAGTAAGGAAACAGAAAAGCCAATTACAGATTTTCACATATAGAAGTTGCATAGATAACTGTTAATGTTTACACACGTTACAACAAATTGAATATCATCATTTCGGCCGAACGAAGTCCACTGCTGGACACAGGCCTCCCCCAAAGATCACCACAACCACCGATATGGATGTGTTGTGGGCTCATTGGGGGGTTTTGCCATAATCGCCACGCTTGGCAGGCGGGTTGGCGATCGCAGTTGAGTTGTTAATGTACTCGAAGGACGCTGCTGCCCATCCTCCGGCTAATCCCTTAGTCGACTTTTACGACACCCATGGGAGGAGATGGGGTGGTGGCATTCTGAGCCGGCACCACACGGCATAAATAAATTGAATATATAAAAATAAAAATAAAAATATTTATATGATAAGTTTCATGGTTATGATCTATACATATAAGTACTAATTAATATTAACTATATTTAATAAACATATTTAATAACTATTTATGAGACATTAATGAGAACAAAAGTTATTATAGCAATGATAAAAGTAATAAATTAATCTACATATTATGCCAATTAGGAAAAATATACACGCAACATTAATTCTAAAACAACAAGTATAGCTAAAATGTATACTGCTGGATATAAGTCTCTCCCAAAGATCGAACAACACTCGTCTGGGCTAGTGCTCGTTGGGGGGTTGTGTGTGTTGTTAAAAAATACGAGAAGCGTAGCTTGACGCGGATTTTCTAAGCTCGCTATATCATTTTCAGAATTGAAATAAATTAGCTAGCCATTCTCTAAATCGACGTCCAAATGCATGACCGTTGGATGTCGATCATGTATAGAGACGTCGCAGTGCGGATACTCCGCGAGCTCAATCGCGATTCGCGCTGGCTGTAAGTCTCTGAGGCGCGTGATGCGGGTACTCAAAGATGTTCTCGACCGCGAAGCAAATTGAAAAATACTGCTTTTAATCCGAGCTGACCCTTAACATCACTTTTTGCCAACGAAACCATACCAAAACATAATCCAAATAGTAAAATTTAGTGATTCCGAGAACAAAGCAATGAAAACCCGCGTGAAACTATCAACTGAAATCCACGCAACGAGACGTATATGTGTAAATACATTTGCATATGTGCTTGTTCTGTATGGTATCCGGCTTTAGAATTTAGCACCACCCTATCTCCTCCCATGGATGTCGTAAAAGGCAAGTTAGGGACTCTAAACCAAAAGAATGTGCAGCAGTGCCGCTTCTATGGAACAGTAGCTATATTGAGCTCACCAACCCAGCTTGCTGAGCATGGTGTGTACTGGCAAATCACCTTCAAATGAAGACACAAAACAAAAGAATCGACGTTACTGGTCCTTGGGAAAATCTACGGGGCAGGCCTATGTTCAGCAGTGGACGTTCTTCGGCTGATATGATGATGATGGCGGGCTTGTTAAACCAGCATTGAAAGAAGTTGTCTATGGATCGAAAGGCGGCGGCTACGCAGGGCGTCATCCTTACTTTCAGTGCACACTGACACCGATGCAAGCTGTACCTCTTTAACTGCATGAGGCCATCCTTATTTCCATAATGACGTCTCTTAAACTCCTCTACCATAAACATTTAATCCGCTTCCAAAAATAAACTATCACATTTTGTACCCAATAATAATACCAAGCAAAACGGGTTTCGTACACATATTCAAAAGAATCCGAGGGTAGGATAATAAATAGGAGACCAAAGCATGGTCTTTCTTTGTGAGATAACTTGGCCGCGCGTAACAATCGGCGTGAGCCGTATTGTGCGACCCATGTTCCTAGTCGGAGTTCAGACGGGAACATTTTGTCGTGTGACTATGTGTATTATAAATTTTGTTAGATAATTCGATAATTGTGTTGGTGGTAGTGCATTACTGCGGTGTTCTTTTGGCTTCCATCGTTGCTCGGGTTCATAGAGACTAGGCTTAAATTTGTCTTGAAATGCAATGAAAAGTGTATATCAGCCCTAAAGGTCGGCAAGATATCAGAGACTCCTCTAGTGTTTTGGATGTTTATGAGTGACTTGTTGGTCCTCCTATTTCATAAATGATCCGAAACAGCTATCCCTGTAGATCATACAAATATTTGTTCCGTGCGCGGATCGAACGTGCGTCACGTAGCGCAGAAAGTCAATTGCCTAGCCACTGCGACAAAGGTGCAGACATTTGATACTATCAATGTGTTGAGTAAACAGATCGTCATAAAATATATGTAAGGTCTTACTTTATTAATGGAAAATATTTTAGGAGGTAAATCTATAGGTTACAATGATGCGTATTAGCAACAAAAAAAAAACATTGCATCAACTTTTATTTTATATATAGTCAAAAATAATTTAAATCATTCATGTTACCGTTTGCATAAAAAGCGCAATTCACCACGTAAAAACTGTAGGTCTATGTAACTATCACTATTATGTCTTTCTAAAAATACTGTGCTACCGTCACCGAACATGCACACTAAAACGTGTTTGAGAATGGTCCGGTCGAACAACAATGTGGTTGTTTAATAGCCCACCAGTGTGTGTTGATACTTGAAATCAATTCTATACAATTCATAGAGCACATAGAGCCTTAAAATATTTTCCATTATTAAAGTAAGACTATATATATTATTATTTTTTTGACTTTGCCCCACACTAGGATTTCTCCTGTGTCGTGGGTGCGTTTACATATATACATTTCAGACACGCAACACCTGCAGATCACACAAATATTTATTCCGTGCGGGAATCGAACCCGCGACCTGGAGCGCAGCAGCCGACTGTGTCAGCCATTGCACCAAACTTTGAAACTATGTCGCGGAGTGCCTCCCTCCGTGTTCCTTCCCGGTTAGCTCAACAAGGAGGCTCTCTCCACGGCAGCAAGTAACGGAGTTCAGTTATTGTGATTCAATGAAACGTAGCATATATGTTATATAGGTATATTGATATTCACAACTTCAACACTTCATCTTCATGGTGATGTTTATATATTTCAAATATAGCTTATAAACACAATATTTAAGCTAGTTAAAAATAAGTAATTGTTATATTGCAGGAGACTATTGGTCAGAGCGACAGCTGTGTGTTGAACCACTAGCGTTCAGAATCGAATGTGTAATGATAATGATCAAAATATGAAGAGCGACTCTACGTCACATAAATTCGAATTTTGATTTGAATAAAGAATGATTCGTGAGGTGGACAGTGATGGAAATAAAAGGTATGAAGTCATGAAAGAGGTTGATTGAAATGAAGATGAAGGATGACTTCGTCACAACTATATAAATCTTCGCGCCTGACCTCACCATTAAATCTCTCAATATGCTTGTCATTTATTACGTTCGAAGAGATAACAAAACTCCTAACAATCCCAATTAAACAAAATATTCCTTTAATATTACCACAAAATGTTGTTAATTGAACTGCAATGAATTTGTTTCAATGTCATTTTAGTGCTAAAACGGCACGTGTAACTTCAATTATTCATTGTTATGACCACATCTAAGTTTAGTTGCATAGAGGTCGTTGCCCACTTCCTGCACAAATACATAGCCACAGAAATTCCACGTAATAATGCCCGATAGCGTCACGCACACATCTACGCTGAAGGACACCAGTAAATCGCAAAAACAAATGCAATTGCTGAGTGCAGAATAGTGTATCATGTACGCTGCCATATTAGGTGATGTTATATTACAGCACTGGGACCAGTATCCTTTTTATGAGTATTGCCCTATATTTGGTGATGTTATATTACAGGACTGGGAGCAGTATCCTTTGTAATCGTGTTACGCTATATTTGGTGACGTTATATTATAGGACTGGGAGCAGCATATATACTTTGTATTCGTATTGCGCTATATTTGGTGGTGTTATATGACAGGACTGGGAGCAGTATCCTTTCTATTCGTATTACGCTTAATGTGATGCAAGGAAGCACTTTTTTATCTTTAAAGCAAGTAAGAAATATTTATTTACAACAAACAGAGACAAATAAAATAAAACCGAAAAAAGTGTACAGTCAAACTTATACACAGTGCTACATGTCGTGTCTCGAGTTTGCGCCAAAAGGGGTCTTGGTACGATGTATGTACTCTTGTATTTCCCCTACGTCACGGGTACAGTTTACAGAGTTAAATCAGACATGCACGAACACCCAGACCTGAAAAAACTGTCTGTAGATCATACAAATAATTGTTTCGCGCGGGGATCGAATACGCAACACTTAACAAGGAAAGCCAATTGCTCAGCCACTGCGCCAATCTTGCTTTATAGGATGTCTAGGAGTAAGGTGTACAGGCTAATACGGCTGATGTCCGTCATCTTTATATTCCGTGTGGTGTCTGGATTAATAATATGCCATTCCATCTCCTCCCGTGGACTTCATAAAAGACGACGGGACTCTAAACCAGAGCGATGGCAGCAGCGTCCCTGCAATGGAACTACAGCCATTCTGCACTCACCAACCCACCTGCCAAACGTAGCGTGGCGTACCACCCCCTAAACTGACTACACCCGGCATTTAACCGGTCGTTTAAAGGGGAGACCTTAGTTCAGCAGTGGACGTCTTTTGGCTAATTTGATGATGACGAAATTGTTAAACAAGCTGTCAGTTGACCAATCGAGTGACTGAAAAATCCTCAATCTTTGTTCGTGGTGGTCGTTGTGAGTCAGTGGGGTAAGGCCTTTGTCCACAAGTGGACGCAATTTGGCTGACATGATGACTGGCGATCACAGAACAAGTAAGTAAGTTTTTGAAGCAACGATTTTCTTATCGCGCTTTGTTAACAGTAAACGATTCATTGAATACATTCTTGCTTTGTTTTCATTTCCGCATCAAATTCTTATGGCATTATGCAACACTATAACACAACTTAAAATGAACGTTCAATGCATTCACGTTTAGTTGTCAACGAGAAGTCTACGTTATCGTGACGGCCCGTTAATAAAAATAATATAGAGTTCTGTAGGGGGAAATCAACGCGAGAAAGGCAAGAGTAATTGGAGATGCAATTTTGACTCTGTACAACTTAGGAACATACGAATTAGTAGTCGTTTCAGCTAGAAACAAAGATCACCACAATGACCGATATGGGTGTATTGGGGGGTTTTGTCATAATCGCTACGCTTGGCAGACGGGTTGGCGATCGCAGTTGCGTTGTTAATGTACTCGAAGGACGCTGCTGCCCATCCTCCGGCTAATCCCTTAGTCGACTTCTACGACACCCACGGGAGGAAATGGGGTGGTGGTATTCTGAGCCGGCACCACACGGCAAGAGCCGGCACTACACGGCACACGAATTAGTAGGACAGTGACCTACTCTATAGATAGGTCAATCCACGAAGACGCGCTCCACTCTTTATCTAAGTTACTGCAGTGAAAGTGCATTATACATTGCTACTGTGTGAATTCTACCACCACGCCCTAGTTGGAGATGTGTGCATATGTATTTCACGAGTCAAACGGGAACCAAGGTACACCGCGGATACCTTTCACAAAGAAATAGTGGGGCGCGTCTTCGTAAATTGAACTATGTGAGTAAAGCGATAAAAGTGAATATTGCGTACTTAAACACGAACACACTATTGTCTATCAGGGTGTATAGAACATAATATGTAAATTAATTACAATAGTATAAATAAGATGTACCTACATATTGTAACTAATTTGATTTTGAACAGACATTTTGTTGTTTTGGTCTCAGCCACTACCTTCTACGGTGGCAAATACACATTAAACCTCCAATACTCTGATGTTGTGTGAGCCTGCGCAACTGCCCATGAGAAAACCATATATCCCAAACTTATTATGCCCAGAAAACTTCAGTCAGTTACTGTCTGTAACATCAGGAGTTCATTAAATAGAACGCGCTGAAGACTAAATATGACTTACATAGCTGGGATTCATGCTTACTTAAGAATTCGCATGAACTTAATATGTAATAAATCATTGTACTTGCTACGGTTGGGATTAAGCCCAAATTATATTTTTGTTAATCAATCACTTAGCCTATCTTAGGCCACTGCTGGATGAAAGCACCTGCCTACCGCAGCTACTCTGCCCAGCTGCCATGTTTACGCTTGCGGTCCATCTGGCTAGGCATGGTTTGCCTAACGGCCGAATACTGAAACGCCACTTGATATTAAGTCCCGCTTTAACTATTTGAGCCGCCCGGTTTCTACCGAAAACTGGTTTCTCGAATAGTTACAGCGGGACTATAAAATAGAGTTTAAGTTCTCGGCCGTAAAATCATTCAAATTTGATGACGATTATATGGCTATTTAAAGCAGTAGGAGATCCAAAACGTCTTCACGCAGGAACTGAAATCATCAGCAGCGAGAGCGTTAAAGAGTTTCCATAATATTGTACCATACCATATGTCTGGACTTTAAAAACCTTTGAGTTTGATTCGACATTTTTTCTGCAGGAAATGCCGGTTTCATTTAGATTTATTGGCGAATGAAAGTGTTTCTTGAAACCTACTTGCTTAATAAAGATCATTTGTCAGTTGTAAAGATCATTCATCATTTATTATTTGATTCGAAACTTATAGATGACAGATGAATGCGCATCATATACAGAAGCTGGAGAAAGTGCGTACTGGAGGAATATTATAATGCTTGATTTTTATACACGTCAGAAGAAAATACTTACTGCCACAGCATTTGAGACAATCTTTTGTAAGACGACCGTTTGAAGGTTTACAAAGCCTTTACCGAGAACAGTTCCTGTTTAATGTAATCGAAGGGTCGTTTATTTTTATAATATAATTCTGCAATTTCAGAGTCCCCTACAATTTCAAAGTCGTTTACAGCCTCGTAAGAGAGCATTTTAAAAAGTTTTGCTTTCTAAGAAATCGTACAAGTGACGGTTATCTCAACTCTTTCAAAGTCAAGAGGGGTTCGTGTGCAAAATGAGTTACCCCTTTTTGTGTTTTGCAACGCGGTTTCCCCTATCCAGCACGTGCATTCTAGGCCTCGTGATTGTGGACTTGAAACCTTATTTTCCTTCCCCTTTGTTTTACGCGGTTAACCGAGTTTGTTACAGCAACGAGGCTCGTTTAATCATTTTTTGCAACGATGTTGTAATCTCATGATGTGAAACGTGTTTTTGCAAGTTTATTTTTCTTTATTTTTTTACAGTACTTTTATCCCGTGGACATGCTAGACCTACTGTTAGAAATGTTCTTTATTTAATATATAATTAGTTCTTTACATATTTTATAGACCTGTAACGCTGCCTTCGAGTTGGGAGTAGCTAAAACGCTTTGAAACAGACCAACATTTTGTCTGCTTACTTTAAACCTCTGGAAAAACTGTTCCTAGCTTGTTTGATTCCGTTCACAATTTGGTGTATCATATTTATTCACCATGTGTCCAAACTTTCTTGATGGAACATGACCGGGTCGCAAGTAAGTTGATACTGTAGGATGCATAGTTTGGTTGGAGTTTATACCAGGGTTCTTATAATATTAATCTACTTTTGACTTTAAATTAAACATTTTTAGTATAAATTATAGTTCGTCGTTCACTTTCAATTCACACGGCTAGAATACATCAATCTCCCGACAGTTGTACGCATGACCGGAATTGTCCTGTCAGAGCAGATGTCAGAATTCAAAATTTTATAGTGTTTAACAGTTGTAAGTTACACTAAAGAGGCCACAATTGTTACAATACCGTGAGTGTTGGTTTAGGTTCAATTCAATTCTTTGTTCGCATTCAACATATATCAGAAGCAGAAGTAAGGTGAATTATAAGCCTGTCATTATCCCACTGTAGGGCAAATGCATCTTCTGATACAACTAAACCTAGTTTTGACATTATTATCTAATATATAAATATCTCGTGTCACGGTGTTTGTCGTCATACTACTCCGAAACGGCTCGACTGATTTTAATATTTTTTTTAAATATTTTGTAGGTATGACAATTGGTCGTAAAGTATTTTTCACTCTCATACTCATCTTTTTATCGCGATTTTAGTATTTTTGTATGAGCAATATCCACGATGTAGATTTCCAAATACTACGCGTGCGAAGCTGCGGGCAAAAGCTAGTAATTTATAATTATTTTTATATTTACATTCTTATTAATATTTAATGACATTCAATAAAATATTTCTCGTTGACATTTCTATTATATTAACGTTTGTTTGAACAAGAAATAAAATAATCAAACTGTTATGGCGTTAGAACAATTTAATAATTATATTGTACTATTCTCTAATATTGTAAATTTGAACTTGTGAATATTGTTAAGTATAAGAAAATCCATAAGACATCATTGTTTGTCAATCATTAATAACATTATTACTAGCGTCATAAATATAGTAGGAATATCATGAGATATTTAAAGTGAAACTCCTTTTGGAACGCTTTCGTTTATTTCGTTTTGTGTAACGAAAGAGAGACGAGATAGAGACCACGACAAAGATAAATGTATTTATAGGGTTTAGGCTGTGAGAGAATGTGATAAAACACGTTATTATATAGTTTCCCTATTTCCTATTGTCGATCAATCGCTTTCTCTGTCTCTCTGCTTACCACCTTCATAGAGTATTCATCTTAGTCTCTTACAAATTAACCAAAGTACTAAGTTTCACTTCTACCGCGTGTGGACTCACACTAGACATTTTTTTTAAAAGTGGTATAAGCTTATTATATTTAATCAACATCAAAAGATTAATAATTGGCAATAAACTGAGATCAAATTTTATAGAGGAGTATAATCTGCCACTATAATTAGCGTTTTTTCTATTCAGAAGGAAGGAGCATCGATCATCACGTTTGCTCTCTGCGGGTTGGCGATCTCAAAACAAAGAAAGTACACAGGATATTGAAAAATTCACATTTGTATCTGCCAGGTTTTGAACTCGCACGTAGAAGGTCGAGACGATGCCAGGGTAACAACTTCTCCGGTGCCCAGGTTCAACATGCCTGAGCCCCCTGCCAGCACTATATGGCGGGGGGTCTTGGGGGTCGCGGATATAGATTGGGGACTCTGAGTGCTCATACCGAGTGACCCCCAGGAAGACGGCCTGGTCACGTGCCACCGTGTGCGCAGCACAACGCACAGCGAGACTTGGGGTATCCTGTACAATCCTTCGTGAGAAGTGCCTGGGGGCGGTCTTTTTACAGTCGCCTTTCCTGCGCTAGAGGGGGTGACCGCTTTACAGTCATCTCCTCTGAGATGTGCCTAAAGGCGTGGCACCGATGGGCGGCTCTAGTGTGATCTTACGAGGACTTGGAGCCAACTTCAGTGACGAAGATGACCGCTCTAGTGGTTTTAAGAGTCCCCTTACCCCTTTGCCCTTGATGAAGTTCATAATGAATTAGCACTGGCGACCGCAACCCATTGCTAAGTAAGTCTGGTAACCTCCAGGTCGCAACGACATTTTAGACAGGTTATGCACCAGTCTCTAAGCACACTGCCTATCTCAATATAATCTGAAGTGACGACTGACAGATTGTCAGATGGTCTCATTAAAAGTAGACGCCACAGGGATGAACTCTGTTTACAATCAGCTATGACCGAATTGTTACACCAAAGTATAGTATGTAGGGCTCCAAAAATTTACAATAGAATCCCAAAACTAATCAAACAATTAAATTCAAATATATTTAAGAAATAATAGAAAATTCTGTTACTCGTAAAATGTTATTATAATTTAATTGACTTTGTAAATGATACTCTTTAATTCTATAATTACTTTTTATTCGTATATCATAGTTAATTATGAATACATCTAAGTACTTCAATGAATTGTAATATTTGTACGCCTTTTGTGGCATAACATGTAGTGCTTATTAATGTTAAACACATGCGTGTAATTGTATTGTAATTGAAACATGTTACAAATAAATATATCTTTATCTTGACCATGTGCCCCGGACACCTCTTATTTTCTCATGTGTAGCAGTATTTTCGGTGTGCGCTAATCATGGTGCAATTGCCCTTATGATCATCATCGTATCAGCCAAAGACCGCCTACTGCTGAATAAAGGCCTTTAAAGGATTTCCACAAATGTGTCGTCATTTAGGGTTTGTGAGTGCAAAATGCACAGAAGGGATGATGCTCATCCAACATCAAACATCAAGAAATAAAGTATATCATAAGGAGATCTATTAAGAAGCTAACAGAACGCAGGGCAGTATGACTATATGTGAGTGGCGACACTGCGTACCCTAACGCCCAGAGAATCGACCAGGGCCTCGTCTCCAGTTTACCTTCATTGGTGGGGTACAGCGAAACCCCATGAGTGCCCACAGCAGTTTTAACTCTGGCTTACCTTAGTTGGCTGATCAGGAGGAGACCAGAGGTATATGCACGGGGGTGGAAGTGTCTAATGGCGTTATAACGGGGAAAATCGCTCCGAGTCTTCGAGGCGCGAGACCGGTGCCGCACCTTACAACACCCTGAGCTACTCACGTTGGTGTAGCAACACCAGAGCACGTTGACACCGGTTGTGGTGGCCGGTTAGGGGGCCATCTTGTGAGTGGCGAGTCACCGTCTGCCACAGAATTTCACTATGTAGGTTGAAAAGCAGACACTGTTATATTTCATATAAAACCCACTGCAATAGATTTTATCGTTGCAGTTTTCATCTTATACAATATTCCTACACTACTAGGGCAATCCGTGACTTAATTTGATAGTGCAGCTATGGAGATTTCCCAGTAAGTATTCCAGTACATAAGAATTAAAATCTCTAAAGGGTCTCTGCGTGTTTCTCCCCGCGTAAGCCTATCGAAAGCCCTGGTTCCTCTTTGCAGAGGCTACGTAAATAGAGAGACATGTAGATAATAATAATCATCATCATCATAGCCAAAGAAAATCCACTGCTGAACAAAGGCCTCCCCAGGTTTCCACAATTGCGTCCTTATTTTGAGGAGAATTTCAAAGCCGTTAGTCAGTCGGTACTCACCACGCTTGGCTGGCGGGCGGGTGAGTGCAGTAAGGCCACTGTTTAGAACGGATGCTGCTGCCCATCCTTCTGGTTTTGAGTCCCTTAATTGCCTTTACGACATCAACGGGAGAAGATGGAGCGGTGCTATATCCTTAATCCAGACACTATACGGAAAAATGTAATGATCAGCTAAAGGAAATAGATTTCATACGTTTGTATTTAACCTATTTGCTACGTTAGTTCTAACAATACTTACTTGTAATTATAGTAAAACACTTTAAGCGGATTACATCGGGTATACTATAGATTTTTATTTTTCCTAACGTAATCTCTATGAAAGTGTTTTATTATAATGAGTAACAATCGCGACAACCTAAGATATTACTAACAGTAGTAATATCATATCACTATAGAGAAAATTAGGCATAAGAGAAATAAAGATAAACTGTATTAATTAATTTTGATTTTTCAGTTGTCTGTCTTTCTGTCTTTTTGTTCCAGCTAATCTCCAAAACGGTTGGACCGATTTTGAAGGGACTTTCAAAGGCAGGTAGCTGATGTTTTAAAGAGCAACTTAGGCTACTTTTATTTTAGATTTTTCTTAAACAAAAATGAGAGCTCCCATAAAACTAATATAATCCGATGTCTTTTAAATTAAACGACGGGTGAAACCGCAGGACACAGCTAGTGGGCAATAAAAACAAAGAACATGTTATTTATAAAAAATATCCTTAGGCTTTTATACATAACAATTCTATTTCAAACGTTCGCCTTGTCAGCGTCCATATGTGTTATGTACAAATGTTGACGCAAACATTGGCAATGTATAATACCGTGCCCTTATCTTAGTTGGCTATTTAATATGGAGAGGAAATCAAAAATGCACATACTAAAATAATATTGAGTAATACTGAGTGGAACCTTGTACATTTTAATAATAAATAATCTACCTATCGACTATCGGTAGACTGTCCGCAAATTTATTATTTGACACTAGTCACGGATCAGTATATTACCGATAGTATGGCAATCTGTTCTTTCTATGCTCACTTAAAAACTCTCAACATCTACTAAATTGTATACTTTACATTAGAAATAAAATTATTTCTTTAATTTATTTTTTAAGATTTATAGCTAAATTAACCTTGAAACCTGTATCGGCCCACTGCTGAACAAAGACCTCCCCGTAGACTTCCACCGTCGTGTCGACATTTTGGGGGGAATTTGCCAGTATTCACCACGCTTGCCAGGTGGATTGGTAAGCGTAGAATGGCTCCAGTTCCACAGAAAGGACGCTGCTGCCCAGCCCTCTGGTATAAAGTTCCTTAGTCGCCTTTTACGATATCCACGGGAGGGGATGGAGTGGTGTTTTATTCTTAATCCAGACACCACAAGGACTATACTAAACTCATTATAATATAACTAAACTGAAATAAGTAGAGAACTCATTACACGATTTAAAGTCATTATTTACATATGTCTTATGTACTTATAATGATTACCTAAGCTGTTACAGGGTTTTTTTTTGGACTTCTCCCATTGCGGTTGCTAAACCGATCATTTCTGGCGAAGCCAAAAGAGGCCTCCAGCCGGAACGGTACAGGTCATAGTCATTTCAAATTATTGAAGGGCTATAGATTTTGGGATATGTCTAAAAAAACAAGCCAATTGGACCACAGAACATATAAAAACATTTTCCTGTCTTGTGAATCGGACATCTAGTGAGTGAAAATATCAAATTTTCCATTTTTTTTAAATCGTTGGCGATTTCTCCTGTGTCGTGGGTGCGTTTACATACATGAATTCCACATACAATACACCCAGACCCGGAACAACTACCTGCAGATCATACAAATATTTGTTCCGTGCGGGAATCGAACCCACGACCCGGAGCGCAGCAGCCGACTGTATCAGCCACTGCACCAACCGTGCTGTCAATTTCAACATTTCATTACATTTATACACAGTTACCTACGTACATACCGCGTATATAAAGCGTGTAAAAATCTGCCCTAGTGAAGATCATCAGGTTACCGCTTGTAAAATACAGTGTGTGGCGGCCGTGACAACCTGCCAGTACTTCGCCAGTGTAGCTCAGTACTCTTCTACTTCTACTTTCTTCAGTATTCTCTTCTTCTAGGAACAAAAACCCTACGTGTTAAAAAAATAAATTAATTCTGGTAACTGCAAATGAAAATTCACGCACATTGGACGAACGGAGTTGGTCCTAAGATTTGGGGCCCTCATACCGGTTTCAGAACTGGTTGGCTGGCCTTGGAACCGCGGAAGGTTTTCTAATGCGGCCCCTGCGCAACTGATGCGTCGTGAATGAGTTCATACTAGTTTTTTTTTATAAGAATTTGTTTGGCATAATGGAACTATAAAAATATATTGATATTTAGGCAGTTTTGTTAAGTAGAATGGAAAATATTTTGGTGTAGATGATCAGATTAGATGAAGCAAATTCGTATGTCAGCTACCGAAAGTACAGTCTACTTAAGTTATAATGGAAGAACCCGTCTTCTGCCTTTATAACATATAACTTACAATGTTTATTCTGGATTCACATAAGCAGTTGTATAATATGCTATTGTATGAACTATACACAGAGTAACGGAGACTTATACGCACTTTTTTATGGCATGGAAGGCCAAACGAGCATGCGGGCCCTCAGCGGTTACCCCCACCCATTCGCAACTCCAGAACAGTCGATGATGTCTTGCCAACCTAAAGTCTCATTATCATCATCATATCAGCCAAAGGATGTCCACTGCTGAACAAAGGCCTCCTCCATAGATTTCCACAACTGTGTCAACATTTGCCAATACTCGCCACGCTTGGCAGGCGGGTTGGTGAGCGCAGTTTGGCTACTGTTCCACAGAAGGGACGCTGCTGCCCATCCCTCTGGTTCAGAATCTCGTAGTTAGCGTTTACGACATTCACGGGAGGATATATATGGTGCTATATCCTTACCACCACTTACACCACACAGAATAATGTATATTGGTGTATAAACATAAGAATCTCTTTGAATTAGCAACTAGTTGTTATACATAGTATTAGATTATGACATGCAAATAAATTATATAGGCTGACCACTTACTTTGACATGAAATAAATAATAATGAATATTAAATTATTTAATACAATCCCTAATTCTTTCAAATCCTTGACATTTAAATTTGATATAAAGTTGCCGCGGTGGCTTGCTGAGAAATGTTTTTATAGCATTCATAATTTTTTGAGTCTATTTAAATAAAATATTTATAAAAATATCTTGGCACGTGGTTTTAACAATACATTTAATAATTATATATACAATAAAATAATAATGATAAATTACTCATAATACGCTCACCAACCCGCCTGCCAAACGTGGTGAGTACTGCAATTTCCCCCCAAAATGACGACACAGTTGTGGAAATTTATGGGCGAGACCTTTGTTCAGCAGTGGACATCCATTGGCTGATATGATGATGATGATGTGTTTTAGCATATGAAACTAATAGAGTCTAAAATAATTTCCAATAAAAAGGTGTAATAAGTACGGAGACGAAATAATTATTTAGTATGACCAAAAATACGGAAGGCTTTAAATGTAGTTATCAGACTCACACTATCTCGTAAATGCAGAATTTATTTGAAGCTTGTTACCATTAGTAAGCATCTGCTTTACACGTTTCGTAAAATGTTTCCTGTTTCAGTAATGTTGTTGTATCATGATTAATTACCTAATAATACTTTTGTCATTGGATTTTAAATACAATGTATGTGAGGTCAAATTGTTTAATTACATGATTTAAATTAAGTGAATTGAATTTGGACATGGAAAATATTGGATCGTTCTACTAGTAAGGGCTGCAGCAGCTCTTGAGCTGTGTCTGAATATGAATCCAACGTTAAATTTAAATTAAATTTTTACATTTCATATGCCTTAAGATCAGTCAACTGTTAAGATGCACGATAATGTCGGTCCTATTGAGATGAGCCGGCAAGAAACTCCATGGACAGTCCTGTGCAAACAAATTTGGGCTACATGACAATATTAATATTGCTACAGATAGCACTGAAACATGGTTTTATAATATTTTATTTAGCACTGGTACTCAAGGAAAGATTATACTTTAGTTTTGAGTACCAGGGGCTTACGTTCGAATACTGAAACGCCGCTTAACATTCAAGTCCCGCTTTAACTATTCGAGAAACCCGTTTTCGGTAGGAAATATTGTGCTGGGTGTGTTTATGAGTGCGTGTGTGTACGTGCGTGTACATTTATGTATGTACCTAATATATTTTGAAGGCCCTATTACAGTAACTTGATTAAGTTCTCTTTCTCTCCGTTGGTTCTACTCAGTAGGCAATGTGCCACTTTCTTTTTAAATTCTGATCGGGAGAGTGAATATAGTCCTTAGTCCTTAGGTTAAAAGTTGTCACACTTTTGTGCTTCAGTCTGCCCGTAACGACTGTCATAGGCATACTAGGCATAGGGCAAAATATAGACTTGAATATCAACATTTCGCAACATTCTCGGTTTATTTATTTATTTAATAGAGTATTTTAAACATTATAACTATAGGACGCTACGCTAACTGCTCTTAAATTCAGTTGGTAAGGGTGTGCCGGTGAAGTTTATCGAAATCCTTAGGCTTGTCAATAAGATGGTTATGGCAATCAAATGTGAGAAATGTCATATTTCACTTTTAAAGCAAATGTTACCTGCTACCCCATATCTTGTCCAGTAATAGTTTTTTTCCCCATCCTAAGGTTGCCTGGAAGAAATCGCCGTGTGCGATAAGGCCGCCCATTGTACTCTATATTCAAAGTGTTACTTTTTATTGTACTTTTTAATAACTGGTGTACAATAAAGAATATAATAAATAAATATTTCGGTAAATATATGTATGATGTAGTCCCACATACTAAAGTTCTTCATAGATCGAATCTATTTCGCTAATGTGCATGAATTATGGAGAATGCAAATATTTTTGCACGTATGCAGTTCCGTAGCATGGCTACGTTTCGTAGAGAAATCGTAGCTGCATTGCTACACGGTGCATTAGTGCACGTAGCGCATTCCGTAGGCATGTACGGAATGCGTTTCGTAGCAGTTAACAGATACAATTTCTTGCAAAATATTGTGCTTTATGAGACAGTGAAAATGGTAATTCATGAATAATGACAATTATCTCTAAGTATGGCTAGTAAAATTGTAATTTAAGACTCAGAAGGTATTTTATAATATAAAGGATTTTGCAACAATAACGTGAACGAAACGAGCACTATAATTCCGTAAAATGTTATAATATTCTTTAAACTAAATTTACTTTTATTTTGGCATTAACCTTGACTGTGAATAATACTACAAAAAATAATATGTCGGATACAATGGCATGCAATTTTATGCTGAAAATTTGTGTTTAAATATTCATAGTTAATTGCGTATAATGAACCTATTAGATGTCTTGTACGCATGCGCAAACTTCATGACATAAGATGCGCGTGAGAACGCTCCCGGCTAACGAACTCGCGCCGCTGGTTTATTTTCATTCCTATGTTTTGGCCAGTGCGCTAGCGCAGCTGGCGTGGATGCGAGAAGTATGGATACGTTCCATACTTGTTATCTTGCTTTTCAACGTTCAATACTTATATATTCATAGGTAGTACAAAAAAAACGTTAGTGCTCATAATATTTGGCTGTGTTGCAAATTTTGTAGCGAAATATACAAAAAGGAACCTTTTTTTAGTCCTAATGAATAAAATAACGAATGTGTTCTTACATGTGTAATTATTGTAACAACAAATCGTCATGAGTAACACACTCATGATGATCATAATTCATGCCTGACTGAATACCTCTACTAGACGTAAGTCTCTTCTACCTGACCTTCGTATTTTGAAGAGAATGATAAGCAGGCGAACCCTGTTAATATGAGTAGGTACCTACGCTCCTACAGATCGAAAATATCTATTAGAATATGCTGGCTTACAAGCCACCGTAGAAACTTGATATCATGATAATTAGTATAACAATACGTCATTTACCCATCAACCTTGATAACACTAAATACATCCATTATACCGAAAATATTTCTTATCCAACCTTTGTTCGATCTAAGGCATTAGCTAAAATAGTACACACAGACATATACACGCATACAAACACTTACATATTCTATAGAGCCACAGTGTAAAACTTTTTTTTAAGTAATCCTTTTAAAATGCAAGTGCAAAAAATCGTTCTTTGATGTTTTTTTCGCATGTGATAACGTCATTTCTAAACGATGACTAGATCGAAACGGACAGAGTTGCAATTTGACAGTTGAGTGAACTTGGACTTTTTTACTCGGAATTCATTTTCTATATTTGAACACGAATCGTTATATTTGATTATCAGATGTTTGTTGCCTATTTTGATCTAGTTTTTTGCAGGATACGATATCACGGGAATACGATGTATTAAAACTTTTAACTATATATAACTCGTAAAACTATTAATGTATAGTATTCTTTTAATTAATAATAATTTTAATTTAAATGACACGTATAAGTAATTTTTTTATAAGTTAGCTTAGCATAGATTATTTTAGAAGCACTATGCCATAATCAAAACAATTATTTTTTTTTTTTTTTTTTTTTTTTTTTTCGGCTGAATGAAGTCCACTGCTGGACACAGGCCTCCCCCAAAGATTACCAACACCACCGATATGGATGTGTTGTGGGTTCATTGGGGGGTCTTGCCATAATCGCCACGCTTGGCAGGCGGGTTGGCGATCGCAGTTGAGTTGTTAATGTACTCGAAGGACGCTGCTGCCCATCCTCCGGCTAATCCCTTAGTCGACTTTTACGACACCCATGGGAGGAGATGGATAAAATTAAGTTCTCATACATCACCACACCAACATGGACATCCACTCCTGAACAAAAGCCTCTCCATAGACTTCTACAAGTATTGTGTCGTCATATTGGGGGGAATTTGCTAGCACCACGCTTGGTGCCATTGGTGAACGCAGTATCACTACTGTTCTACAGAAGGGGCGCTGCTGCCCGTCCCTCTGATTTAGAGTCCCTTAATCGCCTTTTACGACATCCACGCGAAGAGATGCAGTGATACTATATTCGTAGACCGGACACTACATGGAATAAAACGATAATTCTGCACAGAGTATACTGTATACCTTCAAACACTGTCACATTAAGGGATCCCTTTTGGTTGACTTTCTTGTCTTTGTCGTAACTACCAAGTTAATGTCGGGAAATACATCGAACCTCATGTTTTCAAATCCGAAGGTTTTCTCTGTACCTACCCTGAAGAAAGTTACTATTACAACAAATGATTGCCCTTATATAAACAGCTACTAAGCGAATTTTAACCTAATAGTCAGCCTGATATAGCGTAAATCGCTTTAAGCATTGTGGCGCCGAAATATTATAGTAATATATTTGGCGTTTACGATTTTATTTCTAAGGCTAAGGCTGCTTCACACCTATATTGACTTGTTACATTCAACGTTCAACGTTATTTTTTAGATTTTGTTGAGACTTGCGTAAACCTTAACTCTAGTGGGCAGCGACAGACTAAATTAAAAGTGCCCATACATGCCTGTGCCATTTCAACCTCCTTCATCGTGCCTTTTTCCAAGTAATTTGGATCTTGAAATCTAAATACAGTACCTAACAGTAATACCTCAACGCTGAGTAACACAAAATTACTTTTATTTCAGTAACAAATTGCATAGTGATTTAAAACAGACAATGTTCCTGAAACACTCGTGTCCGTATCGGTGATTCATGGCCATCATATTTCAAGGCTGTAGCTGTGGTTTCCTAAAGTCTGGTACATTTGTTACTTGATTAATTTGAACCTAATTTTCCGCTTGTTTAGGATAAACACAAATACATGGGAATTAAAGAAAGACCTATGTGATAATGAACCGTTCGGCGCGGTTTAATTCATCATCATCATCATTTCGGCTGAATAAAGTCCACTGCTGGATTTAGGCCCCCCCCCAAAGATCACTAAAATGACCGATATGGGTGTGTTGTGTGCTCATTGGGGGATTTTGCCATAATCGCCACGCTTGGCAGGCGGGTTGGCGATCGCAGTTGAGTTGTTAATGTACTCGAAGGACGCTGCTGCCCATCCTCAGGCTAATCCCTTAGTCGCCTTATACGACACCCAAGGGATGAGATGGGTCGGTGCTATTCGTAGCCGGCACCAATTGCCGGCATTAATTGCTTGTTTTTTATTAGTGGCAGGTTCCCTGCATGTTTGTAAATAGTAGCAAACTGAAACTGGTTCCTTATTTGGATGTTTTTGAAACTGATATTTGGTTCCATATAGGTATCCTGGTTACGGGACATGATTTTATGTTGAGTATCGTTCATAAAAAAGTGGTATATGTGTTACACGGGCAAAGGTCAATGTGATGCAGTGAGTATGAGTAGTGCAAATTAATTGATTTATCATTCGAAATAAATTGTTATGAGTGCACAAAGAGGAAAAATCACTTAGTTGCATTTACGGTACGCACGGAAATTAATAAGGTGTTTCTACAAAGTATCTATCTATCTATACAAATAAATAAAATTGAAGTGTCTGTTTGTAAAGTCAAAATAACAGTTTTTTACTAAATGCATATGAAAGTATGTACGTTACATATAACAAAAACACTATTTTTAATTTTTTTGTCTGTCTGTCTGTCCGTCTGTTTGATGTCTGTCTGTCTGTCTACTTGTTCCGGGTAATCCCCGAAATGGCTGGACCGATTTTGACGGGACCTTCACTGGCAGATGATGTTATAAGGAATAACTTGGGCTACTTTTATTTTAGAAAAATAATTAGGGTGCCGCGTAAAAAAATAAAATCCTTGAAATCCAATATATATTCTATGTCAAGTGTCTATGTCGAAGTACTCTAAATTTCTTTTAAATTTAACGCGGGTGAAACCGCGGGTCCCAGTTAGTTTTCAAGTAAGCATGAAAGAAACAACAGTGGAAATATAATCGAGAAGTTTTATTACATACATTTATTAGAACGCAGAACACGCTTGACTTGAATCAAACCTTATAATTTTACTTCATCGATTTATCTAAAATATAGGTATGTAATAACTTGTTATAACGTGACGCACTCATATCCAAATTATAGTACGCGCCTGTTACCAAACGATGTTTTTTTTCGTGTGCGCATTACTGCGCCCTGGCCAACCAATATACAACACGTGGGCTTAAACATATGCAGAGGTCAATCAACCTCACATTATTATTGACAGCAGTTGAAGTTGTGCAGGGGACACACACCAAAACACATTTAATTAATAATGAGCATTTTTCGATGCTAGAATTCCGTTTTAAACTCACAACCAATTAACGTTCACCTACCGCGTCCCTTCGCTTCGTTCTACTCTCGGGTGTTTCCGGATTGATTCCGATAGTTCGGTGGTATCATGTTATGCTGGTCATGTAGTGAAGCAACGCACTCTGTTGCTAAGGGCTCCGTTCACGCATAATTGGCCCCCAGCCGGTCGCAGAATTACGTCATCGCAATGTGCTATCAGAATGTATAGAACGCCTTGTTTGAACCGACCGGATGAGAAGCAAGATTTAAAAATCATTTATAATAAACAAAACTGTCTTGGTTTTCTGTATTATTTAATGATATTATATAATAAAGCGAGATTATGTTTTATTAATTGCTTATTGCAGATAAAGTATTTTCAGAACCTACGGTAACGATTTTGAGCATTTTTTCCTAAAAATACTACGAGCCGAGGCGAGTCGGTCTAATATAAAATGAAATAAATGAATGTTATTTATGTAAGATCTTGATTTCGAGGTAAAATAATTTTCCACACGTGTGTCTACACGTGTCGAATTGTATTTACTTCAATATTTTCAAATAAAATCAAAGGGCTAATAATTATTATCATCATCATCATCATCATATCAGCCAAATGGCATCCACTGCTGAACAAGGCCGAGGTGAGGGGGACTCACAGATTTTTTACAATTGTGTCGTCATTTTGGGGGGAATTTGTCAGACCACGCTTGGCAAGTGGGTTCGTGAGCGAAGTACGGCTACTGTTCTACAGAAAAGACCCTACTGTACATGCCTCTGGTTCATTAGTCGCCTTTGATGACATCCATGGTAGTAGATGGAGTGGTGCTATATTCTTAAGATGGATACCACATGGTTAAAAAAAAGCTAATAAAGTTATAAAAATATCTCATCTCATCCCGTGGGTGTCGTAAAAGGCGACTATGGGATTACCCGGAGGATGAGCAGCAGCGTCCTTCGAGTACATAACTCAACTGCGATCGCCAACCCGTCTGCCAAGCGTGGCGATTATGGCAAAACCCCCCAATAGGTTCACAATACAAAATCATACCGGTCGTTGTGGCAATCTTTGGGGGAGGCTTCTGTCCAGCAACGTGTTTCGGCTGAAATGATGATGATGGTAATATAAAAATATTAATTAGTTAACGTCTTGCGTTTATCACCTCATATTATATTGACAGCACAGTTGGCGCAGTGGCTAAGCGATTGGCGTTCTGCGCTACTAGGTTCGATTCCCGTACGGTACAAATATTTGTATGACCTACAGGTAATTGTTCCAGGTCTGGCTGTTTGTACATGTAGAATTTATGTTTGTAGCCTGTACTCTGTTGCATGTAGAAGGCGGATAACCTGATGTAGTGGTGGGAATCTGCCCATCCACCTGCTAATCCCATAATCACCTCTTACGACACCCACGGGATGAGATGGGCTGGTGCTATTCGTAACCTGCACCATAAGGCCTTACTGGGAAAGGGCCTATCATACCGTACCTTTTCAGTTGACCAGCCAAAAATCGTGGAAGTTACAACACACAAGTACAAATCCGGGAACATACTTACAGGAACACATAGAAAGAAAGTAAGAAAGAAAGATGATCTATTATTGACATGACACACAGACATATAATGAGCAGTAGATTGGAAGGGGCCTGTGTTCAGTACTGCGCTGCAATTGCCTGCGTTTGAAAACTCTAGCCATGATACAGGACAAGTTGCTAAACCAGAGAGCTAGCTAACTATTTGGACAAGGAATAAGCATTCCATTCAACGTGGCAATCTTGCCAGCCTCTTAGGTTCGTTATGATATACGATATCTTTAATTTAATTTTATTAACATCAACCAAAAGAGTTCCACTCCTGAACAAAGGCCTCCCCCACTAACAACCCGTGTGTCATTATTGTGGGGGAAATTTGCCATGCTCACCACGCTTGGCAGGCGAGTTGGTGAGCGCAGATAGGTTGTTGTTCCACAGAAGGAACCCTGCTACACATCCTGGTTTATAGCTCATTTGTCGCCTTGATAATGTCCACGAGAGGAGATAGAGCGGTGCTATGTGCGGAAACCACACAGACAGAATCTTAACGTACATGTAGCTTAATGCTCCTGAGTTTTCAATAGTTGTGTGAAGAGAAGTGATTCTGGTGATGTTTGTTGATTCCCGACTCAATAATATATTCTTTTAACGCTACGAGTCTAGATAGTATTACGTAGTAGTGCGTTATTAAGTGTTAAGGTACCAAATACAGAAGCAAAAACTAAACAATACCTATTGATTGATTGTTTGGGTAGATTGAAATAAAGCTTCAACTTTCCTCGCCAACTTTAAATCTATAGTATGTGTTCGCACATTGTTTGTAGAACACAAAATACCCTCGTTCATAAATACTTAAGTATAGATCAATCGAGTCAGAACGAAGAAATGAGGTTAGCCTTTGTCCTTCAATTCATTTCAGACAGAACGAAGTATTCGAGAAAACCTACAATGCTAGTCCGGGCTATCAATGGTCGCCTCATCTGCAGCCCCCGTCCCTGACACGGACAAGGCCAACATTAAGTCCTTTATCTAACGAGACACTGCATAAAGACGGGCCCCAATTTGTCCTCAAACTTCCCCGACGATTACGAGTTTGAAGTCCGCGCTAATGATTTGAAGACCTAGTTTAATCACCCCACCTAGAGGCAAGAACAAAGGGTAATTCAAAACTAGCATCCAACTAAAGAATATTTTCAGATAAAGCTACATTCGTCAGCTACAAACTGGGTATAATTTAAAACCTTAATAAAGCTCAGTACCCACACTCAAAATTGTTGGAGAGGCTTTCAATTTGCTTCATAATTGGCACCGTTCGGATAGGCAGATGATGTTTAAGTGCTTTTAATGTTTGGCGCTCGCAATATTATGTCGGGGATATCTGGCCGGTCCCGGCGGAGCACGAGCCGGATTAGGCCGCCGGTGGGGTTGCACAGCTCCCGGCTCACCTTGGAGAGTAATTATAATGATCGGCGCCGGAACCCTAGTCTGGGACGGGAGTCTTCCTGGAGAGGCGTGCCGGGCGACGGGTGGCGCAGTCGAGGTACGCCCACGCGTCGCGCCCCCCTCTTGCCCCGCGCACCTCCCCGCGCCTCCACCTCCCTCACTCGAGCGGCCCGTCCGCACCCCCACCCCCACGCACCGTAATAACCCAATTTGTAAGAACCCCCCATTTTCAAGGACGGCCGTCGGTCTTTATGGCGGCGGCGACGGCGGCGTTGATTCCCGACCTTGTTTATTTCAGTTTCTTTTTGTTTAGGAACCGGCTGAACTTATTTTCGTGCGTCTGTACCCGGCCGGGTCTCGCTTGTTTTTGTAGTGTCCGATGGTGATTTGATATGTCGATCACAAAGGACGCTATACCTAGCTTTGTGTACCTGTTCGCGGCTGCTCTATATCAATTATGTAGTTCACTTCAAAGGCGAAACACAGAAATTCTATTCCTTTAGCCGTGACACGATAAGTAATTGGATGTATTTTGTTTGAATGTCGATCACCAGCCCGTGAATGTTCGGTACGCTCGGTAAATACGAAGTTTTGGGGATGGTTTTAATGTGAGCATTTGTGGAAAATTGACCCAGTTTAATGATATCTGAACGTTCGTGCAGTCGTTTTTCGCAGCGTTCGATATTGCTCTTTGGTGTCAGAGTTACATAAGATGTAAAAAGCGGCATTATATGCAGACATGTGAGGCGTAGGGTAGCCTCATTTGTTTAAGCCATTCTAAAGTTCAAGGTCGTCCAAGGCACCCTTATCAAAACCCGTCCTTTTGGTCCGTCTAGACGGCTTCACACCTCCAACCCTTTGGGGGACCAGTTCAATTACGGATTGTATTTTTTCTCGGACTCTTAACCGCGATTATACTTCAGACAATTTCACCGTCTCTAGAAATGTCGTTGACTTCGCTGAGTTCCGAGAAAATTTCTGCCGCAGAATATTCTGTTTGATAAACTTCACAAACAGTATATTAGAAAATATTAAGTTATTAAACGTTCGTAATTTGTTCTTCTCCGAAATTTATTATAACTGAACATTAACAGACGTTAATTAAACTGCCCTTTTGTGATTTGATTGGATTTTATGAGGTCTCGTTAGTTACGTAGTCTTTAGTGATATTAAACATTATATTTTCCTTATTTTTTTGGAATAAAATAATTTTTTTTGGACACATTAACCGTTTTTTTTCTTGTTCTATGTTATTGCTGTTATTACTCCTTTGGAAGGAGGAACCCATTTTATAGGTTTACGCGGGATCATGAGTCCAACACGCAAAGATATTTTAGATAATTTTAATCTAAGAAGTAATGGGAGACTAAACGGGGATTATCCCTGCCTACACTATAAATATGCAGTCTAGGGTTGTCCCCAGAGGTGTAAGACTATTGGAAGCTACAATTATCAGGTTAAAAGCAAAAAAATTTCGTTTTTTTTAGACTAAAACTTTAATATACCCCAAAAAAGGAAGAATTATTTACAATAGTTAGCGCGGCAAAATGGGCGGTCTTAATAAATTAAGAAATAAATAAACGGAAACATATGTATTTTTTTATTCTATGGCAGGTGCTGACTCACCACTTACAAGATGGGCCCCTTTTATAGCCACCACTACAGGCGACAGGGAGCAACACCAGCGGTGGCGTGAGCGGCGCGGGGTGTCGAGAGGTGAGGCACCGTTTTCACCATCGCGCGTCTCGAAGACTCGGAGCGGGTTTCCCCGTTATTACGCCGCTAGACACTTCCCCTTCGAGAGTATAGCTCAACTTTCCAATTCATCATCATATCAGCCAAAATCGTCCACTGCTGAACAAAGGCCTCCCTCATAGATTTCCACAACTGTGTCATCATTTTGGGGGGCATTTGCCAGCACTCACCACGCTTGGCAGGCAGGTTAGTGAGCACAGTGTGGCTACTGTTCTACAGAAGGGACGCTGCTGCCCATCCCTCTGGCTTAGAGTCCCTTAGTCACCTTTTACGAGATCCACGGGAGGAGACGGAGTGGTGCTATATTATTAATCCGGACACCACACGGATCTTTCCAATTATTACTTACTTATAAATTATTAATCATGAAATAAGTTGTTAGTTGTATGAAGCTGAATAATTGTTAACCAAACCAATTTGGTGCTTTGCTAGTGCTTCGTTTTTTTTCGAGGCCCATGTTCAGTTGTAGATGGTTTCGGACTGCTCTGTGTTGGTTAGATTCCGTGGTGTCTGGACTAAGATTATATAGTACCACTCCATCTCCTTCCGTGGATGTTGTAAAAGGCTACTAAAGGACTTTTAACTAGAGAGATTAGCAGAATTCTATTCCTTCAACGTTCAATCAATCAGTAGCCATACTGTACGCTCATCGACACGCCTCCCAAGCGTGGTGAGTACTAGCGAATACACCCGAAAATTACGACACAATTGTGAAAATCTGCGTGAAGTCCTTTGTCCAGCAGTGATCAGCACACATCCTTTGGCTGATATAACGAGTGTGTATCAGTCAAAAGCAAGCTGAAACAATCACTTGGAGTGATTGACAGAGCGTGATAGTCTTCCGGTTCTATTGTTGGCCAGAAGATTGGAACCTCATCAGCTATAGCCATCAAGTCAGCACAATACAGGCGATCAAAGATAGTAAGGCTATTGAACTCTGACCTCGTTATGATCGCTACAATAATTTTTCAATAGGTGATTTCTGCATGTTATTTTAGAAACAGGAGAATGGTGCTGCCTTTTCTCTAGACAGACCCTGAGTCGCGTTCTGCGACGCTCTTGGTTGAAGAGGCTTCTCCATTTGTTCGTGTATCTTTTCCATAGAACAACTTTGCTGGCAATCTGGTGTTTACTGCACCCAGGAATAGATTAAAACAGACCCCTTTGGGGAGGCCTTTGTTCAGCAGGGAACGTCCTTTTGCTGATATGATGATGTTGATGAGGTATAAAAATGCAGTGTAGATTGCAAATTAATTTCAAATTTTTTGTGGTATACTACGTAAAGGTCTCGATTGGGGTGGTTCTACAGGCCTACCTATTTCACTGCCAATCCGTATGCTAAGTGGCGACCGGATTGTCCAAGTGGTGTCCGGATTATGAATATACCACCACTCCATCTCCTACCGTAGAGTCGTATAAGGCGATTAAGAACTCTGCACCAGAGGAATGGGCAGCAGCAGTTACTTCTGTAGAACGGCAGCCATTCTGCGCTCATCAACCCGCCTGCCAAACGTGGTGGGTAATGGAAAATTTCCCCCAAAACAATGGCACAAGGCACAAGGCACATAACCGGTCGTAGTGGAAATCTATGGGGTGGACTTTGTTCGATACTTTTGACTGATAATGACGAGATAGCAAGAAAAAATTGATTGGTGCTACCAAATATGAACTATAAGCAATTATACTAATTACATTTTTAATGAAACCCCGCTATTATTTTCACATGCCCAAACCGTTCTTATGGTACAAATTAAATTATTTGCAAACTTCGAACAGTTTTAATTTGAACAGGTACCAGTACAGGTACAGGTATGTTCGGTTACCTACACAAATATTTGCTTAACATCCTCGAATAGGTAATGTATCAGGTAGGGTAATGTATCAGTTTAAATTACACATAGTAGAAGTCGCGAGTTTTTATACAACATGGTGAAGATAAGAGCAAGTCATTCGCCTGATGGTAAGCGTAATGCCTTTTTTTTATTGATCCGGTGGAAATACATCATGTACTTCCTACGCCCTGGGAAAGGGCGGAGGGGCATGCCGGACTCCTACCGGCTAAAACCACTGGAGTGGTCATCTTCGGCACCGTAGGGAGGCTCCAGGAACTCGAAAGATCTCCGTTTAGACTCTAGAGCCACCCATTGGCGCCACGCCTTTAGGCACATCTCGGAGGGGATGACTGTAAAGCGGTCACCCCCCCGGGGGGATTGTAAAGGATCCCCCAAAGCGTCCCACGACAGCACGTGACCTCATGCGTACTACCGTCTTCTCTTAGGTCGCTCAGTGTGAGCACGCAGATTCGCCAAACTACGCACCCGTGAACCCAGAGGTCCCCCACCTTACAACAATGGCAGAGGGTTTCGGACGTATAGGAATTAGGTGCCAGGGAGGTTGTTACCCCGGCGCTGTCTCCTCCTTCTTCGAGCGGGATCGGCCCTCTCCCGGTCCCGCTCTTAGGTCTCCTTCTGGAGCATGACACTCTCACAGAAGGAGACACTCAGGACTAGTCCTGCGTGGCTCCAGGCTGCACTTTAACTCGAGACATTAGTCTCTTATGCCCAGTAATTTCACTAGCTACTGTGCCCTTGAAACTGGATCATAGTAATTGGTAGTAGTAATTAGGCACGTTGGGCATAGGCCCCGGTGCTGTTGTTACCACAGCACCGAGTCCTCCTTTGCCAAGTGGGAACGGCCCTCTCCCGATCCTGCTTTGCGCTTTGTCTTCTTTTGGAGCACGGCGCTTTCGCAGAAGGAGACCACTGCGCTCCAATTTTCAGGTTCTGGTAGCCGACATTACTGTTGACAGAGGGCGATCTTGCCCAATCTGATCGATCAGGACCTGCGTTCAGCAGCCTATACAGGGCACTTCTCGAACGTGCGCGGTGCAGTATCCTTATCCCTATCACAATGGGGGCACCATGCCGTGACCTTGCGTTCTATCCTGTGCAGGTACGTACTGAAACAACACACAATCACACCGGAGAATATTTGCGTCAGGCGATAGGTGATACACTCGCTCCTTTTGAGCCAGGCTCCGAGGAGAGGCAGGATGGCTTCGACGACGCACTTGGTCACCAACTGCCACCCAGGGGGTGACACTACTTCTCTCGACCGTAGACCCATGCAAATAGCGATTGCGCTGTAGACCTTAAAGTTTGGCTCTGCAGCACTGGACGCCTGATAGTCAGACAGCTGGCTATACAGAAGCCCGTAGAGGGCCACGAACCGCATGACCCACCGAAAGGCGGCGATATAGTTCACTCGGTCGCCCGAGATTGGGCACCATATATAATACATTCACTAGCCTTTCGACTTGGGCCAGCTACCTCAGCCCATTGAACGCTCCTTGAGGTATGCTCTCACGACTCTGGCGGAGAGAGTGTGTCTGATCATAGACCAGCTCATCTACCTACAAAGAATTATCTGAAGTACATAAACTCTTCTTTCGTCTCCTCGAAAACTATAAAGAATAGCATGTAAATACAGCTAGTTAGTATTCTATTTATTTCATTATCCCCTTTCCTATATATACTGCACCACCGACGTAATACAGTTATAACTATAACAAATGTCTGACATGTCCATAATTATTAAATTACTTACTATCTTTGTTTGATTTGGGTCTAGTACGGGATTAGAACTGGACATAAATATTATTTGGATACCTCTATGTAATTTTATTTCGACTGTAATTACGTTACCGACTCGGACTCGTAATTGCTTGTGTATTGACAGTTCAAAACTATTCATTGCGCGCTATGTTCGTAGTATTACGCTGACAAGTCCCAAAAGACGGCACTCGTTCGCGAACATGATGCACGAGTATGAGTGTCACTTAGCTCAACTATATTGTAAGCGCTCAGTGGGTTGACTTGTACATTAACAGTTTATTTTTATTTTTGAACTGTGACCACAAGTTTTCGGCGGAAAAAGCGTGTCATGGCGTCTCTTACCAACATGTACAATGTTGTTTTGCATGGCAATGAAAAGCTAAAACCCCTGCGTCATTAACAGAGTAAGTAATAAAAAAATATTTACCTTATTAATTACTGTGTTATTAAAGGGGTGTACAAAAAGTCATATATAACTGTGGCATTGTACGATAAGATCTGATACGAATCGTATGACTCATGAATGGTGGTACTCCATGTGGTGTCCGCATTAAGCATATAGCAACTCTATGATCCGTAGATCTCGTAAAAGGCGACTAAGGGACCAACAGCGTCCCATCCAAAGATATTAGAAGAAACTATATATGCCATGTAGTTCAAAATATATGCGAGCCTAGAAATTCCGATTTCCGCTATCATTCTTCATAAAACACACACTAATGCACACAGTTACAAGTTCTCATCCAATGAACTGAATAAACACAACATTATAATTGGCTTCTCATACTAAAACACACTTTATAGGTAGCCAATCAAGCTGAGCCTACTGACTGCACACAGCAGCCGTACCACGCAACGCGGAAGTTTATTGGGATTACTATTCGTTGTTCTATTCACTGCGTTTGTTATTCACTAATTGCTATTTAAAATTGGTAGGTAAGAAGCATTGTATTTTGTACAAAAATAATAATGTCGTAATGCTCCATCATTCCAAATGTAACATAATAAAGAAAACATATTTATTTATAGACAAGAAAACTTACGCGATCGAATCTCAACTGATGTTATAAAACGGCTATTTTTTCCGAATGGCCCGGATTGTGCATGTCGCGGTAACGCGATTACGCCCCATACCACTTCTCCTTATTTCCTATTTCTGTGGTCCCCTCTGCAGCACAGCAGCCAGAGTACTGGAAAATTCTCCCCAAGTGACGGCACACGGCATATAACTGGTCAACTATTGGGGAGGTCTTTGTACAGCAGTGGACATCTTTTAGATAAACATCATGATGACTCATGATTGTATAAAAATAACACAATCCACGTAAGTGTACATGGCAAGAAACTTAATCGCATGTATGCACCTTTAAAACACGCACGTGTATACTGTCTTTGGCTTCTTCTTTCTTATATTTTTCGTTAGTGGCCAACCTTGTAAAATAGTGGTTACAGCTGCCCGAAGGCCTCCGAAGAGGGCTTTCTTATGACAACAACCGGACCGCCAATTTTACGTGCCCTCCGCTGCACGGAGATACACAGTTCTAATAGCATTATGCGGGCGTTGCTTTGTGCTTAGCACAATTTAAATAATATATGTAGACACTGAGGGGGCTCATGACGAGTTAGCTAAGGCACCAAGTGATTGAGGTAATACTCAGACAGATAGTTGTTTCGGGACATGTGAGATGGTTTTTCGCAAATTGTACCGACGATACAGGAGAAATCCGCTCCGTTATATAGTTGGTGCTCTTTCATTCACACTCCCCACCACCCCGCGCATACCAAAGGCGCGGTACAGCGGTATTGGTCAGGCCATAGCGGAATCGTTTAAAAAGAAGAAAAAACAAGATTGTAAAACCAACACCACCAGAACCAATAATTCTTAGGTAACTGTATCCAGTATTATATAATATAATGCCTAAAGCTTGAAGAACTGCTGGCCGTTGGGGCAAAAAGGTTCTCGAGTGGAGACCGCTTACCGTAAAACGCACCGTGGAACATCGTCCAACGAGGTGGACAGAAGATCTGGTGAAGGTGGCTGGGAGTCATTGGATGAGACTGAGATGATTACTAGAGCGGTCATCTTCGGCACCGAAGGGGACCTCCAAGTCCTCGATACAAATCACACTAGATATTGGAGGGAAGGTATATGTATGTAGGGACTGTAAAGCGGTCACCTCCTCTAGCGGTGGGAAGGCGACTGTAAAAAAGTCACCCCTCAGGCATTTCTCAGGGGGTATTGTAGAGGATCCCCCTGAAGCTTCATTGTGCGCTGGGCGGCGCACACGGTGGCACGTGACCACATCACCGTTCCCGGGGGTCATACGGTATCGGCACGCTGATTCACCAATGTGCGAGTTCGCGACCCGCGAGACCCTCAGTCATATAACAGGCTTGTTGGACCTGGGTGCCGGGGCGGCCATTACCCCGGTGCCGTGTGCTCCTTCCACAAGCAGGAACAGCCCTCTCCCGCAGTGTCCAAATTACCGGCAACTCGAGAAAGACCTAGATCCGGAAGCGATATGTCCAGTGACAGTAGGTCCAAGTTAAATATTTTGCCAAATAAAGGCTAAATACGTGATGATCACTCATAATTTAGCCTAGCTATGAATAAAACATGGCAAAATGAACGTGATCTTGGCATTGACACCGTCACAAATACTGCAGCCAAGCGTAAACAAAAAGGAAGTAAGACATTCAGAATGATTAATGACAGTAACGCGATTGTTATTGCGGGTCGGTTTGGTATAGTTGAAAATTGCAGAAAGTGTATTAACTAAAACAGCTGTAAATATGATTATCTCATCTAAGTAAGTGTCTGTTTGTAATGTTAAAATAACAGCTTTTTACTAAACGCATATGAAAGTATACACGGTACCTACAACAAAAAAACGATTTTAAATATTTTTGTCTGTCTGTCTGTCGGTCTGTCTGTCTGTCTGTCTGTCTGTCTGTCTGTTTGTTCCGGGTAATCTCAGAAACGGCTGGACCGATTTTGACGGGACTTTCACTGGCAGATAGCTGATGTTATAAGGAATAACCTAGGCCCTAATAACTTTTATTTTAGAAAAATAATTAGGGTTCTGCGCAAAAAAATAAACTCTTTAAATTCAAGATATATATTCTATTTCAAGTGTCTATGTCGAAGTGCTCTAAATTTCTTTTAAATTAAACGCGGGTGAAACCGCGGTTTCCAGCTAGTGATACAATATGTTTCTTAAACCCTGATGGCCCAATAGGAGCGTATATCTGCATACATTTAAATCATTATATGTACTAAAGAGAGCTATGCTTGGTATTTCTCTACGAGATCGAATCAGAAATGAGGAGACCCGTAGAAGAACTAAAGTTGTCGACATAGCTGAAAGGATTCGTAACCTGAAGTGGCAATGGGGCACATTGCTCGCTTTGTTCAGCAGTGGACGTCCTGTGGCTGATATGATGATGAACTAAAGTGTCCATGTGGCATCCGGATAAGAGGTATAGAGCCACTCCATCTCGTCCCGTGGATGTTGTAAAAGGCGAGTAAGGTACTCTAAACCAAAGGGATGGGCAGCAGCTTCCTTTCTGTGGAACAGCATCATTCTGCGCTCACCAACCCGCCTGCCAAGCGTGGTGAGTACTGGCAAATCCCCCTCCAAAATGATGGAATTCTGTGGGGGAGGCCTTTGTTCAGCAGTGGAGGCCCCATAGCTGATATGATAAGAATGATGTACTATAGAAAATAACAATTACAACTTTTTTGGATATGTTGATGTTGTCTTTTTTCACAATTTTGTGCATGGTTACTGCATACTCTCAACACGTCGCTGGACAGAACGGCTATTTAGCCGAGCGTAACAACTTCAAGATATGACGTCTGTAGCAGCATTATTATGATAATAATTAATTTTAAATAATTATATTATTATACATTATATTATTATATATAATAACAGTTTTTATACCGTGTTATTACAAAGATTTTTCAAGCTCCTAAAAATTAAAATAACAATTACGGTACGGATTGCGACATTATTCAAGTTATAATATTTACAATACGTAGAGAAAATGTACTTATTTCTTATCATCATTTCGGCCGAATAAAGTCCACTGCTGGACACAGGCCTCCCCCAATGACCGATATGGTTGTGTTGTGTGCTCATTGGGAGGTGTTGCCATAATCACCACGCTTGGCAGACGGGTTGGCAATCGCAGTTGAGTTATTAATGTACTCGAAGGACGCTGCTGCCCATCCTTCGGCTAATCCCTTAGTCGACTTTTACGACACCCACGGGATGAAATGGGGTGGTGGCATTCTGAGCCGGCACCACACGGTTAATTTTCTTGCCATTCTGGCCTAAAGTCAATCAGGGTGAAAACGTTTGTACCGGGTTGCGACGCGGTCGTGTCTGGCTGCGGGTCATGGGTTCGTTGCACGCACGCAGCAGGTACTTCTATAGCCTCCAATTAGTTGTTTCGGGTCTGGCTGTTTGTGCATGTGAGTAATTTTTGTCTGTTAACTATACCCAGGACACCGGAGAAGTACTAATGGGGCACGGTTTAAAAAAACACGATCAATATCAAAGCTGATGAACCACTGTGTAAGGCAAACAGGGAAACTCAAGGGTAATAGTTAATGAAGAAACTATAGGCAACTATTTCTGACAATTTATTTCACAAGTTGCGGAGAAAATTGTTTTGACCGCCTATTTTTCTTAGATCCCCAGATCTTGGAAATTAAATTAAACGTCGACATCAATTTAGTACGCCCGAGAAAAATATCTGCGAAATGACTTTGTTCCTAGCTCGTCAGTTTGATAAATCATGCCATCTTTAGTCATCGTTTTAATGTTAGGAGGCGGGAAAAAAATTACGCTTCCATTTAGATTTTGAAATTCAAAGGTCAAAGGTATGCCTTTTCTGGTAGGCACTGCGATTGTAACTAGAGCATTTTGTCAAATACAGCAACATCAGGCTTGAGGCTACTGGGATTGGGGTAGGGATGGCTTAGGTATGAGGTGGGGGTCGGCTTGTCGCGCCAGTTTTGCTCCCAGCCCCCATTGCGGCGCATAGACTGAATGTGCCGCCGATAAAGCTGCCGCCAAAAACATGAGGCTATTTTTTTGGTTCGTGTAGGCTTCGGGTTAGACTTTGTATTTTATGTCGATGTTTTTCGTTCCAGATATTTGAGCGGTTTCATACTTTTTTGGATATGTTGATGTTGTCTTTTTTCACAATTTTGTGCATGGTTACTGCATACTCTCAATACGTCGCTGGACAGAACGGCTATTTAGCCGAGCGTAACAACTTCAGACTACAGACGTCATGATAATAATTAATTTTAAATTATTATGTATATAATAAAAGTTTTATACCGTGTTATTACAAAGATTTTTCAAGCTCCTACTGTTATTCTCCGTTGTTTGTTTTTCGTGTTTGTTTGTTTTTGTGTGACGATCCTCTCAAGCAAATGTATGAAAAACTACTACGTCACTGAGACAATAAAAAAATGTGTATACTATCCAGTAACGTTTCAAATAATTCTGAAACTATTCTTATAAAGAAAGTGAATTCTTCTTTATGTCGTAACGGCTGAACTGAGATGAATGAAATTTGGTACTTACTGAGATAAGACTTAGGATATTGGAAAACATAATTATCCGTGATCAAATACATTCCAGAAAATAATGAATAAGTGTGAGTATATATCATGAACAAGTGTGAGTATATAGGGTAGAACAATATAATATTGTTTTATTTTGTATTTCATATATTTGTGTATTAATGACGTAATAATTGTATGTGCTAGGGCTGCACGTTGCACGTTTAGATGCTGTATGTAAGTATATAGAATTAATTAATTAAACGTGATATATTCCTGTAAGCTATTTCAATTAAAAAAAAATATTTGTCATATATGCAGATTACCTGCTTACCTCCATTTTAATACATCTAGTTTTTAGTACCTCTTTGATTTCTAGTAACAGACATGATATAGCACGAATGATTCTAAAGATTTATGGACATGAAAAAGTTGGTTTTAATAAAAGAAAATTCAAACGCCTACACATCGTATGCAGGGCGGAATAACTTATAGAGGCATAAGCGTTGAAAATTGAGGCCGCCCAGTCTGATATTGAGGAGAATGACTGGAGACACGCACTGAAACTCACGCTAGTCCAGTTTTGTTTTGATTATGACACTCCAAACGACACTGCTATTCAAAACAACATCGTTGAGAACTAGGTCCATCGCGCGTTTACACGGTAGAATCTAACTTATCTTGTCAACACACCGGCAATGTACGTTTTGAATGCTATAGTATCGTGCTAACTCAAACTTTATTGCGTACATGAACAATAATTTGATATTCCCCGACTTTCCATTAGGAGCGATTATATATTCTACCGTGAAGTAATAAGGGTGAGAATCGCGTGAATTTAATATTTAGAAATTGCTATAGGGCTTCCTTGGAGCCATTGTGGAGGTTTCGTCGCCTAGATATAGGCTCTTAGGTTTTGCACGCGAATATAACTTTTGTTATAAACAATTCATCGTATAGTAGGTAAATATAAGCCTAGGGCTTATTGATAGTAGTGAGCGTTGATACTGGTAAGTGGAGTGTAACATTGTGGATTTCGATATTAGTTATCAACTAATCAACCAAGTGTGGTGCCGGCTTAGAATACCACCACCCCATTTCCTCCCGTGGGTGTCGTAAAAGTCGACTAAGGGATTAGCCGGAGGATGGGCAGTAGTGTCCTTCGAGTACATTAACAACTCAACTGCGATCACCAACCCGTCTGCCAAGCGTGGTGATTATGGCAAAATCCCCCAATGAGTCCACAACACACCTATATCGATCGTGATGTGATGATCTTTGGGGGAGGCCTGTGTCCAGCAGTGGACTTCATTCGGCCGAAATGATGAATCAACCAAGTAAAAGAGTGATACGTGCTCATTTAAAATCTGGGTATCTATCGAAAATCTGATAATCTTAAGCGCGGCTGCTGAGTCTGAAGTTCTTGGTTCAGGTCTTAGGCCAGGTAAAGTGCAGCCTTCGGGTGACCAACTTGGGGTAGACTCTTGCCCGAACAGAAGCAGCCCGGGACAGCGGCGCCCTGTGTTCTGCCATCTGCATGCGCCTCTTTGAGAGTAGTGTGCGGCTTGCTAGGCCGACCAGGGACGGCACCCGTCAGACTAAGTGGCGGGCTAAACCTGCCGGGGTGTGGTAGCGGCCCGATCGGAACCCGCACCCCCAGCGATAGGTAGATCGAATGAACTCCGTGAGTAGGAGTCTGGCAAGCCCCTCCGCCTTTCTCTACGTAGGAGGAAGTAAGTCCATTAGGATTTCCCACATCAAAAAATACTAGGTAAAGTTATTATGTATATTAGGAAACTTTAATAATATAATACGAAGAAAAACCCTCTGGGTAGTCGTTATCTCACCATGGGATAAGGTGATCCTGGAGGGCAGATTAAAGCAGCTGCTTGATTTTTTCCTACCTTTTGATATAAAAAAAAGTATATTAAGAAGGTTACAGAACGCAGTTTGTGACGAGCTGAATGTGAGTGGCGACACTGCGTACCCGAATCCTCCAGAGAGTCGGTACGGCTTACCTTTACTGGTCGGTTGGTGTGAGTGCCCGCAGGATTTTCAACTCTGGCTTGCCTTGGCCGATCAGAGGGTGCCGCCAGAGCTATATACTCGGGGGTAGAAGTGTCTAATGGCGTAATAACGGGGAAACCCGCTCCGAGTCTTCGAGGGATCCATGATGGATCCATGTCCCCGCGTAAGCCTATGAAAAGACCGGGTTCGCCTTCACAGGGGATATCAATCCGTGAAAAGAGAGGCAAATAATAATACGAAGAAGAATACCTATTGTTGTCACCTCTGGAAGTAGACCAGTTAGTACAACTCTACCTTATTGAGTGAGTAACGTTATGAATATCATATCGGCCACAGGACGTCCACTGCTGAACAAAGGCCTCCCCCATAGATTTCCACAACGAGCGGTCACATGCCGCTCTCATCCAACGACTCCCAGCGACCTTCACCAGATCGTCTGTCCACCTCGTTGGAGGTCGTCCCACGCTGCGTTTTCCGGTGCGCGGTCTCCATTCGAGAACCTTTGTGCCCCAACGGCCATCAGTTCTACGAGCAATGTGCCCTGCCCATTGCCACTTCAGTTTACTAATCCTTTCAGCTATGTCGACAACTTTAGTTCTTCTAGGGATCTCCTCATTTCTGATTCGATCTCGTAGAGAAATACCAAGCATAGATCTCTCCATAGTTCGCTGAGTGACCTTGAGCTTTCTTATGAGGCCCATTGTGAGTGACCACGTCTCTGTTCCATATGTCATCACTGGTAACACACACTGGATATGATGATTATGAATATATCAAGAGTGAATAAATAATACATTTTTTTATGAAAGACTGAGTAAATGGCTAACGGGTCATGTATGAGTAAGCAATCGCCGCCGTTCATGACGACGATGTATTCTAGACCCTTTAGGGAGACGTACACTCTTTTCTTGAAGGTTGTATATGTTCATGATAATTGCTGACGGAAGCTGTTGGTGTTCTACATTTTCATCGTACGTGACAAGAAGTAACCAGTAAATCATATAGTCCTAGAGTGCCAGCCATCAAGGTGGGGATGGAATTTTGACTCGAGGCGGGAGGTGCAGTGATAGAAATCAGCGGCAGGAAGCATGTTCCTCTGAGCACTCTCCATTATAACGTGTGCAAGTTTCGTGAAGAAAACTGATATCATGGATTCAGTACATTTTCTGCGTTTGAATTTTACGTCAGTTTCTTTATGAATTTTCCGATTTTTTCCCAGTTCATTTAACTGATTTCGGTATAGAATGATTTATTCCGACTACCCTAACGCTTTTTTGAATAAAAACACAATAAACTATTTGTATTATATTCTATTCCTTCAATGTAAAGGGGCCTACTCAAAGCCCTGCCTGCAGGGCCCAATTTTGTTTCGTTTTTTTTTCTCTTTATTTTAAGGGCTTTATCGCTTAGCGATGACGTCACCCTATAAAGTTAACAGTAATCACAATTCACTCTTAATTACTTATTTAAAACTAACGAGGCTAATTTGTACAATATCTTAGCTTGATCCGACAGAGGATGAGCCAAGATGGTATTACATGCACCAACATCATAAATTTTTGTTGATCCAAACAATCCACTTCGCATATCAGCATTTCGTACACACTCCATCAAAACATGTTGGACATCCTCAATTGCTCCACACTCTACACAATTTGGTGAAGATGTCTTCTTCATCAGAAACCCGAAATTGTTCGATGGAATGTGTCCGGAGCGCAGACTGACCGCTATCACTAAACTATTTCTATTTAACATATTTTGAAACATCCAATTATTAACAGGGAGCTGTGGCTGAATAGTCTTATACCATATGCCTTTTTCTGTCGATCTCTTGTCGAAGTATTCACTCCATTCATCAGCACACTTTTGCTTAACCAATTGTATATAGTTTGAGAAAAGAGGGGAAACCACAAAAGGGATTTCGTCAGTTACAGCCTGTTTGAGGGCCCTACATTTAGTATCACTGACTCTGATTCGCGCTATACAATCAGGTAGAGATAATGCATGTAGCCAAGCAAGCATGTACTCAAAGTAGGCTGTTTAAATAAAAACTAAGCGGCCGTTGTTTTGCTACAGTTCACGGATAAGGTCATCACAGCAATCACGTAGCGTTGTGATTGCGTTGTTAACGATACATTGCGTGCTCAAAAACTATATATAACCAATTATTTCCGAGATAAATGACTTTTATATTTCTATTAAAGGCCTAAATGTAACCTCTTCCTAAAATTGTTTGGTACGTTATCACTTAAAACCTGTTTATGCGATAGAATATGTATAGAGCAACAATATATATCATAACTAGGTATGAGATTCTTTATCGTCGTTTCAGCTGAACACAAGCCTCCCCAAAGATTGCCACAACGACAGGTCTGGGTGTGTTGTGTGCTCATTGCGGGTTGATGATCGCAGTTGAATTTTTAATGTACTCGAAGGACGCTGCTGTACATCCTCCGACTAATCTCATAGTCGCCTTTTACGACACTTGCGGGACGAGATGCGTTGGTGCTATTCGTAGCCGGCACCAGCCGAAGTTTTAATGTTTTTATCAGGTTGACAACATTGTTAGTGCATTTGTTAAGCGAAGGGCTCTTTGAGCTTCGTATCGATGGTTCGATTCCCGCGCGGAACCATTATTTATGTGATTTATAGATAGTTGTTTTTGGTTTGGCTATTTGTGCATGTGAGATTTATGTCTATGAACTGTATATACGGAGAAAATGCTAGCTCATCGTGGAAATCTAATATCCCTACCTAAAAAATATTTTTATTCGTAGATGCTCAATAAACTATTAATTCTAGTAGTAGAAAACAAAAACCTAAATAAAACTCGATCGAAAATGCATCGCAAGAGAAATATCTGATGACCTTGAAGAAAACATATAGTAGACATTAGCGGAAAACGCGTTTAGAACGTTGCGTCGCTCGCCAGGATCGCTGGCGAGAGCAAATTGATAGCGACAAGCATCACAAAGAAGCGACGGTCCGAAGGATCACTCGATATTACGCGCGAGAATAATCTGAACGCCGTATGAAACAGCCTACTAACATCATCCTTTAGAACTAGTGCTAGTATCCCTAGCCTATTCGTGTAAGTATTTATAACTACACCTACGTTTTGTCATGTGTTTCTTTATGATGAAATATGGATACCTTTCTTTCCTTTTATCGATGGAATGCACGCAATCCAAACGTCGCGAATGCATCAGTAAAAAAGTCGAACCTTTTCCATTTAACTGTATTGTAGTGACTATTTGCCTAAACATACGGTCGATCATGCTCACTAAAATGTCGTCAGGATGCGCGCGGTGCTGTGTAACGTGTCGTTAGGTTCCGTAAAATATAGATGCGCTGAGTGATGCTGATGCATGCGTCATGTCATCCTGAACAGGGTTGCAATTCTCTAAGCTCAAACATCCATACATCCTTGAATACAGAATTGAAACAACAGTGATAACCGAATTTGGTATTCGCTAAGATTAGTGCTCATGGCCCACAGTCTGCAAGGTATCCTTGAATAGCTTCAATCATGTCTTAACTAATGCCAAATTGGTTTTTCACCGTTATTTCAATTCTATATTCAAGGATGCATGGATGTCTGACGTTAAGGAATTGCACCTCAGGTGCCGTCTGATGGGACTGGTCAGCCGTTAACTGCGACGACAGATAAATGATTAAAATCACAATTAAATGGTCTCAGTATGCGGTTGTTAGTTGATCAGTAGGAAGTTACTGCTTCGAGATTTCTTCACGTAATTCTGTAGCCTCTAACGGTTACAGAAAAAAGAGGATACGTAAATATAAAACAAACATATTGTACGTGTGTTCGATTTGCAATATTTCAATTTACAAATGTAGTGCCGTAGCACCGCTTTACGTGTGAGTTTCTCACTGTGCGTTCCTAGGTGTGGGCCTTCTGGGTTATCTTATTTTGTGCTTGCAAGTAGACGAGGCTAATGCCCTCCCCACACCATTGCAAGGCTACCCAGGGCCGCACTCGACGCCTGGTTCGGTAGCCATGGCGATCGCTCGCGCGGGCTCGTTGCGATAGTGACACCCTACCACCCTCTACCCCGCGTCGCTTATTATGGGCTCTTTTCAATTCACCTTCAATGGCGGCTAAATCTTTACCTGAAGGCCGCACGAGTGATGTTAGGTACAGTCCTGGAACTGAGCTCCGATTCCGCGATATATTTAGGGTATTGGGTGGGACTTCATAGTATTCGTATCTTTTTTGTTTAATGAACTGAGACGGAGACTTTATTTATAATAAACAATGTTATGTTATTACTTATTACAATGTAGGTATATAAGAAAGGCTTTATGCCAAGTGGCGGCTATAAGGCGTGTTATATACTTTTCCGTAACTAAGAAGACTTAAATATAATTTTGGCTCATTACAGTCATCGTATCAGCCATTTATACGTCCACTGTTGAACAAAAGCCTCCCCATAGGTTGCTACTCGGGTGTGATGTCTTGATTTTCAGAGATCATTTTTGCTACTAGGTCTAATTTCAACTGCATCCCAATAGTTTTTAGGGAGGCCATGGCCCCTTGGGACCTCCATTGGATCCGCCCTTGGCCAAAAGCCTGTCTTCAAGCTACTGGATTGGAAAGGATTAGGCATTAAAATAAACGATGAGTAGATCAATCACCGACAACAGAGTGTTCCAACAGGTGGGCTTTAAAATGAACATGGGTAAGACGAAATTCATGTCAAATGCCCATGTCGTGCTCATCCCAATATCGGTTCTCGAAGTTATTGACGAATATGTCTACCTGGGACAAACAGTCCAGTTAGGTAGGTCCAACTTCGAGAAAGAGGCCAATCGTCGAATCTGACTCGGCTGGCTGGCTTTATTCACATAAGTAAATTACACATTTACATGAATTCCCTAGCTCCTGAGCTAGTTATGAACTGTATTACAGGTGCCTGTGCATTCCCCTTATTATTAATACGTACACTTATGCCAAAACGAGTATTAATGGGAAAGGTAGACAAAGAAGAAAAGAAAACAAATAGAGAAAACCATCTACATGCAAAGATGGGTGCGCTTTGTATGGGAGTGCGTGTGTGTGTATGTGTTAGTGTGTGCGTTTGGGTGCGTGTATTTGTGATTATGTGTATGTGTCATTACAGTCCAAATTATTGGTGATTGGTCGTTCAAAGCACTGGACGTCCTTTGGTTGATATGATGATGATAATGACAGACAGCAAAGGTATAGATATTCTCCTATAGGTATTTTAAATCGTATAATTTTTTTTTTTTGAGATTTTCTCTTATAACTAGGCGACCAAGGTCACTGCAATGTTTAAGCTACAAAACGGATGCAAGTCTAGTCTGTAGATTTAGTAATATACAAATCTCCGGAAAAATATGTTTTTCACCTGGATTTCATATAGAGGCTTCCAAAGTACTGTAATTACGTCCGTGTAAATTATATTCATATGAATTTTCTAAGTAGCTCTCTCTTTCTGAAGTGCTTTTTTGGGTGGAATGAGAATAAAATTACAAGGTCAACTTTGATTGTAATGTTTTACGTAACGATGCGTGGGCGCATGCGCGAGCAAGTTTTAATTCTGTCACGTTATACATTGAAATATCCATAGACAAACTGTAAAAAAGTAAATATTATAATTATGATATCGTATTGAATCCAGTACAAAATTCGTATTCTGGTAAGTTGACATGTGTACAATTTTAGAAATCTATCAAATGTTTATTCTTTCTCATTAACATGCTCAGAGTCTAAAGTTAAAAGAATTTGGGTATACAGTATGAGTGAATCTTACAACCTGAGTACAAAGTTTAAGTTACAAAGAAAATAATCTAATGACACCTATTGAAATTACAGATCGACAACGCAGACGGGAAAGTATTTGACAACAATTTTAAACACATTTGACTGTACGAGACTGTTTATAAGCCTGTATTTCAAGTAAGTTCTCTTAATGAGAATGTTACGTAGTCCCAGCAGTTCTTAGAAGAACGTTAGCAGGGTGGTAACGTTTTAAAACCTTGAGCCGTTCTCAGAATTTTGTCTCGTAACAGAATTTTCGTTAGACAGTCCTCTGACACATTAACCAGGAAAGTGATGTCTATAAATAAGGGAGTATGTGTGTGCTTATCACAATCCTTTACTTTGATTTCAAAATATTATTATGATATTGAACGCCTCCTTTGTTTGTTTAATAACTGCCTATAGATCAATACTTAAGCAATCTATTAAATAATTTCTAGCTTTTTTAATATTATTTATTCACAATCTCGTAATGATATTAAAAAGTGGTGTCATGACTTTATTTATGATATATGATCATAAATAAAGTCATGACAATCTCGTCTCCCGGCGCCATTTTTGGGCGAAAACAATAGTTTGCGTTTTCATCGCTTGACCTACTATATACTATACTTTTTGTTGCAAACAGACTTATAAACGCCAAAGCGACAGAAAGCGCTGCCTCGCTGAATGGGAGAGGTAATTACGACTGACATTGACACAACTAAAATGTTCTTATCTTGACACTGGCAAAGTGTTATCACAATTGCCATATAAAAAAAAAACTAAAATGTTTTAATTTAGTTGACGTGGATATTTAGGATTAATTATTATTAAAATTGTGTAGATTTCAAGTTACCTACTACTATAATATTATATTCGAAGTGTTCCTTTACATCTGCAGAGCCTCACCAATTTTGTCTCGAAATACTAGAATGTTCGTGACTCCATGTATCCAGTATAATATTGTAGTCTTTGACTCCATGTTCTGATCAAACAGAAGCAGATATTGCCGGATTGTAATCGTCCGTAGTACACCGTAGTCTGTAGGTCACGCAAAAACAATATTGTCGACAACACTATTCAGACAAATCATCATCATCATTTCAGCCGAAAGACGTCCACTGCTGAACATAGGCCTCCCCCAAAGATCGCCACAATGACCGGTTCTGCGCTACTCTCATCCAGCGGATTCCCGCAACCTTCACCAGGTCGTCGGTCCATCTCGTGGGGGGTCTACCCACGCTGCGTCTTCCGGTACGCGGTCGCCACTCAAGAACTTTTCGGCCCCATCGGCCATCCGTTCTACGAGCAATGTGCCCCGCCCACTGCCACTCAAGTTTAGCAATTCTTCGGGCTATGTCGGTTACCTTGGTCCTTTTGCGGATCTCCTCATTTTTAATTCGATCTCGCAGGGTAACTCCGAGCATAGCCCTCTCCATTGCCCTTTGGGTGACCTTGAGCTTTCTTATGATGCCCATAGTGAGCAACCACGTCTCGGTACCGTAGGTGATCACCGGCAACACACACTGGTCAAAGACCTTCGTCTTGAGACACTGCGGTATATTGGACGAGAAGATATTGCGCAGTTTCCCGAACGCTGCCCAGCCGAGTTGAATTCGACGGTTGACCTCTTACCCGAAGTTGGACTTATCTAACTGGACAATTTGTCCCAGGTATATATAATCGGCAACAACTTCGAGCGTAGACTCTCCGATCTTAACAGAAGTTGGTACTACGTGGACATTCAACATGACCTTCGTCTTGTCCATGTTCATTTTAAGACCAACTTTTTCAGAGGCTCTACTGTGGTCATCGAGCATTATACTACGGTCCTCCATGGTCTCAGCCACGACCACTATATCGTCAGCAAACCGAAGGTGAGTAAAATGTACTCGCCGTTTATGTTGATGCCTAGCCCTTCCCAGTCCAGAACCTTGAAAACATCTTCCAGTGCGGCGGAGAACAATTTTGGAGAGATAATCTCTCCCTGTCTGATTCCCCGCTGCAGCAGGATAATTAATAATAAAATAAATAATTCATACAAATAAATAATTTTAATTCGTCAAACATTATTTTGAGTAGATTTACATTTTAGCGTTTCATAAAGATATTTTATTAATGTGATGTTTTATTCGTTTTAAAAGAAAACGTTGCCCCACACTAAGATTCCTCCTGTGTCGTGGGTGCGTTTACACACAAAAATTTCACATACACCCAAACCCGGAACAACTACCTGCAGATCATACAAATATTTGTTCCGTTGTGTGTGCTGAATACTTAAGTGCCTAATATTATCTCAAAATTCGAAAGTTTTTTGGATACTAATAAATTATTAGAAATGTCCGTTACTTTAATTTAAATTCAGTATAATGTAGTCGTCATTAAGAATATAGAAAGTAACTTTAGGTGCCTGTTGGTTCTTATATGAACAATGTATGGCCGCAGAACAATGTCATGCGTTATTTGTGTAGTAGATAATAAGTATTTTAACAAAGATCCGCAAGTAAAAAGTACAGTGCATGCATTTTTCTCATATGGTACCTAATACAGTAAAAGCATCTTATTCGCGGGGTATATGTTCCGTAAATATGCCGCGAATACAGAAACCGTGAATATGGAATGGTAATTTATATGGGATTACAGGGGATACGTTCCTAGGTGACAAAATAAAAACAAGTATATAAAAAAATGAATTTAATTGAAGTTTTGACCATATTGACTAATCATTTATCTTCAGGCTTAGGCAATGGTGTAAAGAATTTTGTAATTTTTTCTTGCTTGACAGTTTTTAAAAGCTCCTTCAATTCAGACTGAGGACAGAACGTATAATGTAGCCGAATTTAAAAATATACTTTATGAATTGAGTAATAAGGTTGAGTTCATTCTGTTTGTTTACATTCGAAATTCGATTCCAAAAACGAAAGCGAAGGCGGCTTGTGTCAAAAGGCGGAACCAATACAGCGGCGGATGACAATTCATTTAACAAGATACTTTAGGCATAGATTACAACTATATAAAAAGGTCTATTTTACTTTTTTTATTAGTCCATTTGACGACGCATTTACATAGGGTATTCGGTTGGATACTTACATATTGGAATCCTTTTTATCAATGTGCATGTACCGATGTATCGATTAGATCCGCGAATAAAGAAAGCTTTAGCCGCGAATATAGGAATTGGGTCGCATTTTTTTTATCCGCGAATAGTGAAAACGCGAATGAAGGAAGCGCGAATAAGGAGATTTTACTGTACAAAATACCAATAGTTTTAATAACCTACTAGTTCCCCACTCTCACCCCTTGCTCCACCCAGCTCCCAGCTATTTCTTCTTGATCCAGCTTCCTAGCTTGTCCCCCTCAAAAGAGCCCTAAACCGGCACCCAAGTTGAAGCGAATACGGGGGAACCCTTAGCTATTTTCCTTAGTATTTGAGTTACTTCCCTACTGGAGGCTTTTGCCATCCCCGATTTGTGTGTGTAAGCAAAAACGGCTCCCAGAGCTGGTGGTGAGAAAAAGGCGAAGCTATATATTTTATTAAGAAAATCAGTGTAATTTATCAGCTTCTTTAAACTTTTTGTAACAAAATATAAATTTTACTATCAATAGTTTAAAATCTGTCCTAGATTCATCAAGTACGGCCCTGCACTGGAAGTACAGTGTATGCCAAGTCGCAGCTTGCTATTTGTGCGCGCCGCGCCGGGCCTCTGAACTACGTACCTATCACCTCCTCTGCGGGAGGGGGGATCCTCTTCTCTACCCAACCCATTACACTAATAGTTCAAGTATCTGTATGTACCCAATGCTCTTTAGAACTAGTGAACTAATTCGATTATTCGAGTGTCGGGCAGGAACCGTTTTTGTTTTAGTATAGAGAATTAATAGTTCTCTATACTAAAACAATATATTGTCAACAAGTTGTCATCTTCCGAGTGAATCCCAGCAAAATAGACTACTCCTCTCTATCCCCATGTGCCCCACCTATTGTAGTTAGTTCCTCTACAGATCTTTTTGTGCATTTGTGTTTAGTTGATCTATTAAGTATTGTGTGTTACCACTGAACTAATACTAAATCAACTCTATTATTTGCTATAACGGAGTTCAAATTACAAACAACAATATTACATGCAGAAAAACCAAATAACTTTTTAAATCTGTAACGACGCTTGTCACCTTAGTCATCCTGCGACCACGAACCCTGCAAAGTGTTCGAAACGTCAGGAAAAACAAAAATCAATATTACACGTGATTTAATCCGTTTAAAATTGTTGTATTACAAATAAGATAAAATGATAAATGCCAGCGGTTGCTACGGACGGGTCAAATGAACTAAATTAGATCATTTAGATTAGTTTTAGTAGAGAGTAGAGACTAAGGGTTTAACCCTTACCCTTAGTGCCCTTAGTTTATGATTTCCACGGGTGGAGATGGAGTGGTGCTATATTCTTAATCCAGATACCACACGCAACGGAGACCACGCTTTATTACTGGTAAATAATCGACACGTAGTTTTAACCAACTGCCGGTTAATAATTTTGATTATTGGCTTCATCATTTCGGCCGCATGAAGTCCACTGCTGGACACAGGCCTCCCCCAAAGATCACCACAACGACTGGTCTAGGTGTGTTGTGGGCTCATTGGAGGGTTTTGCCATAATCGCCACGCTTGGCAGACGTGTTGGCGATCGCAATTGAGTTGTTAATGCACTCAAAGGACAGCTGCCCATCCTCCGGCCAATCCCTTAGTCGACTTTTACGACACCCACGGGAGAAGATGGGGTGGTGGTATTCTGAGCCGGCACCACACATTTTTGGCTTATACGATTCTTATTGAACTCTTTCAGCCAGCAGAGCAGTAACAGCGATAAGCGCTTTAGTTTAAATAATATTTGTCTCTATACTGAAGGACTCAATGGCGATTTTTCTACGGAAATACCTGCATATTCCCCCCAAATTGACGACACATTTGTGTAAATCTATGGGGGATAACTTTGTTCAGCAGTGGCCGTATAAATGGATGATATGATAATCCAGATACCTTAACTATTGTCTCCATTATATTTTTATAAATTTGAAAATTTTTCTGTTGCACGTTTTATAGCTACCGCCTAATCAATCAACATTCAAAGCTGGCTAAATTATATATAGTTCCTTTACTTGTCAAGATCAAAGTTAAACGAATTAATCATTAATGCAACCAGTGATGGGATATGTCACGGTAAATTACCATCTGTAACATTAGGCTTTGTCGTTTCACGTAATTAAAATAGTGTTGTGTTACGCTTCCCAGTTTTGCACGTTATTATAATAATTTGGTTAAATTGGTCGCGACTTGAAATGAATTTCCGACCCAGTTGGCGCAGTGGTCGGCTTTGCTCTTTGTGCCTGGTTTCGTGGCACAAAGACGGGACAAATATTTATTTTATTTACGAGTCCGGGTTTTTGTGCATTTGCATTTGCTTTTACGACATCCAACGTGAGGAGGCGGAGTTGTGCTATATTCTTAATCCAAACACCTAACGGAAGAACGGAATTCCACATAGGAATCGCGTTTATTAAAAATCTTGTAGTATTATTTGCAATAGTTATAATAGTAGGAAAAAAATATGTTTGAAAGACTGTCTACACCATTTTAAGCACATTGCGCGCACGGAGGAGTGTGAGATTTGGCATAGTTAACGTTCATATGTAGGAAGAGTGCAGAAAGTTGAAAATATGTAGAATTAGTGTAAAAACATTACATTTTTTTTATGAATAGCCGTCCAATTTCGACTACTGGGCGACCACTAGTTTAAATAAAAAGCCAAATTTCACTTCATTTATTTATGCCCTTTGAATGGTATGGAGCTTCAGAAACATTACAATACACAAACTATCCCAATAAAAATAGAAGGAATGAAAAAAATCATGGAAATTACAAGTTCTTTCCTAATAACCGCGATTCCTAATTTCCTACTGATTTCCCTTGAAATTCAAACACCCACACCAATTCACTATTTGAGGTAAATGTCGCTTTACTTATTTTGATGTAAATATATCACAAAGCTACTTGAATGAGGTACATTTATATTCCCTTCAGACAGCACGCTCGTGCAAAGTTATTCATTTCCCTGTCTTTCGTATCCCTTCTAAACACGCTTTTTTAACTCGAACTTCATAACTCCTTGGTATTAAACAAATCGACTGTCCCTTTAGACATCGAAGCTGCAAAGATATCTATGTTTTTTAAACTTACTAGGGTAATATTGTTGCTTATTAAGGTATTACATGTCGGATTGGTTGTTGCAAATCTATTTTGGTTTTTGATTATGCAACATAAATATGTACTTAGATAAGAAACTTTTGTAACATGTTCGATACTTTTACGTAGACGTTAATATTTTACTACACAGCTACTCACATGTATTGCTAAACAAAACACGCCTCACCCTTTGATTCAACTAATAAGCACGAGTATAACATTTAGAAAACCCATTCATGAAAGCTTATCTTCAAAGAGAATACACATCACATAGTATACGCTACACGACACACGTAATAATTGCTACCACAGATAACATGCGCGTGCTTTTGAACGCAGATAACATCAGGGGAATATTTTTTTAAAGATGGAATGTATACGTGGTTCCTTCAATAAGTCTAATGTTCAGCTAAAATGCGCTTAATATATTAGTTTTTGACAATTGAGGTGGAACACCGTAGTGTTTTAGACTAAAATAGGAAAATAGGATAGAGCCGAAGGACCAGGTAGTGATAACATGGCTTAAAAAAATGTTTATAATAAGTTTAGAAGTATGCGATACCGATATGGAGGTGGAATTTTTATTTTAAAAACAACTTGGGGACGAGCGAGCATGTCATTCGCATGGTGGTAAGAGTCACGCCTGCCTGTAACAATTGTAATGCTGCCCAGGACTCGTCCAGCGTGACACCACACTACGCTCGTCACCTCAAGACATCTGAAGGCCAATTCTCGTAATTTAAAAATGTTCAAAATATAGTTCCGATCTAGTCTCAGTGTCAAAAATGTCTCAAATGGTAATCTCCTAAAAACTAACAAACAACGTCAAACGTGAACTTACACTGCGATGAGATCGAAAATGGATCGAAAGTTGATCGAATTCAAAACGGTATTCTGCTAACATTTCGAACTGTCACATGTACAAAATTTTCATTAAATAAACCTCAAAATTGAGATCAAAATGAGACTAGACCGGAATTATACTGAAATCCGACTGAACTTTAAGAATAGCAGAATACCATTTTTTCGGCCAATTCATAATTTAATCTCAGTTCGGTCAAGTTTCAGTCATAGTGTCAATTAGTTAGGAGAATTGGCCCTCAGTTATTTAGTCTCTTATGCCCAGCGATTTTAGTAGCTACAGTGCCCTTCAAACGGCACACAGTAATATCTAAAGTTAAAACACTACTGGTTGGCAATAGAATAACTAGCACAGCGGCATCACGCACGTGGTCACGTTAACTACGTCATAAAAAGCCTCGGCGTGATCATTTACTGAGATATGCCTTCTCTTTACGAGGGATTAGCAACATTTTCAGTAGGTTCCAGTACATGTCGCCCTCAGTGTGCATGCGAAATCTTAATCTTAAGTCAGAAACCTGTTTTCGGTAGGAAACCGGGCGGCTCAAATAGTTGAAGCGGGAATTAATATTAATTGTTTCAGTATATTATATTAATTTATAAGTTACAATGATATCTCTCTATGGTGTAGAAGCATTTTTCAACTAAACAATACTTGAGTATTGTTTAATTTTTTTGCAACGGTAGCAATTTCATCTAAATTATGCAATGGGAGGGGGTGATCGCTTTATAATTAGCTCCTCCAAGATGTGCTTAACAGCGTGGCACTAAGTCCGGCCCTCCCTTTCACCGCTGACCGGTGAAAGGGTGAGGGCCGGATTGACCGCTTTACAGTTACCCTCTCCGAGAAGTGCCTATAGGCGTGGCACCAGCGGGCGGCTCTACTGTGATCATACGTGGACCTGGAGCCCCCCTTAGGTGCCGAAGATGACCGCCCAGTGGTTTTAGCTAGTCCAACATGCCTCTCCGTCCTTCCCCGGGGCGGAGGAAGTTCAAGTAGAATTTCCAATCATGTCAATTCAAATCTGAGCCCAATAAAAAAATTTCCAATCATGTCAATTCAAATCTGGGCCCAATAAAATTTTTTCCAATCATGTCAATTCAAATCTGGGCCCAATAAAAAAGCCTCAACTATTTAAGTGTACGACTTGATGCTATCTTTTTTGGTGTTATGGTTAAGGCAGACCCAGTTTTTATTTTTTGTTGGGATTCTCGCATACATTTCTGAGAAATGTGGTTGCTTAACCGGTCATTTCTGGCGAAGCCAAAAGAGGCCTCCAGCCAGGCTTAAAATTAATATTAAAAACTAAGCAAATTTCGCTAACGGCACCCCCTGCGGGACATGGACCTCGGCTTAGGGCGTTGCTGGGGATAACAAGCTATTGTTTTGGGGACAGCTGGATCGGTATTATTTATACAGACCCAGGGTTACCTTATAGGCTAAATAGGCTAGAGCGGGGCGCGAGATATTGAAGGCGAAACCAAAACATCGTTTTGGGTTTGGAGATGTACCCGTTTAATACGGGGGAAAAGCTGCACCGTTGAAAAGTGCGCTAAATCCGAATCTTGAATGGTGTAATTGGACTTATTTGTGCTATTTTGATGCTGTCTATGTTATTTGATAATGACAACGAAAGGCATCGCTTTGCGCCCCGGTTATATCAGCCTAGGGGCGACTCGAACCTACAAACAGGCCCCGGAGAGAGAAGGGTGGTTTTTGTTATCAGGGCAAGCACTACAGACACATACTACTAATATAACACCGGGTAAAAACGAAAACACTGGCGTCATTTCAAAGGCACGTTTTACAGCAATAAATATGTACGTTTAAAAACTTTCTGCCATAGTTCGAAATGTTAAAAAAAAACTTTCAAATTGTGATAAAAATAAATTGGTCGTAATTATAAGATAACCTCATCCTTTAAATTATGCATTTACTTTCACATTTCACCGGTAGTGACATTTCACTTGAAAATCTATTAACAAAACAGCCTACTTAACTTACTTGGGTGGTTTTCATGGTTATGTCGTCATTTTGGGAAAAAAATTGCAGTACTGACTGGCTCAGAATACCACCACCCCATCTCCTCTCGTGGGTGTCGTAAAAGTCGACTAAGGGATTAGCCGGAGGATGGGCAGCAGCGTCCTTCGAGTACATTAACAACTCAACTGCGATCGCCAACCCGTCTGCCAAGCGTGGCGATTATGGCAAAATCCTCTAATGAGCCCACAACACACCCATATCAGTTACGCTGTGGTGATCTTTGGGGGAGGCCTGTGTCCAGCAGTGGACTTCATTTGGCCAAAATGATGATCACGCTTGGCAGGCGACCACACGAATAAAATTGCAGTACATAGCGTAGTCAGCCCATTACTGTCCTGTAGGTGGGCACGGGCCTTTTCTCACGATGAGAAAGGTTAGGCCTTAGTCGGCACTGAAGGGGGGCTCCAGGTCCTCATAAGATCACACTAGAGCCACCCATTGATGCAACGCCTTCAGGCACATCTCGGAGGAGATTACTGTAAACCGGTCACCCCCTCTAGCGGAGGGCATGTGGTTGTAAAAAGGCCACTCTTCAGACACTTCTCAGGGAGGATTGTAAAGGCGGGACCAAATCTCGCTGTGCGCTGTGCTGCGCACACGGTGGCACGTGACCACGTGCGCGCCACCGTCTTCCCGGGGGTCGCTCGGTATGTGCACGCAGACTCCTCTGTCTGCGCGCCAGCGACTGGGTTATGTGTTTATATATGTTCGTTTATTTTTCAATAGGTGTAGAATGCTTTTGATTTGGTCCCATATAAATTTCATTATCTTTGATTCAGTCGTTTTGTGCCGTGTGGTGCCGACTCAGAATACCACCACCCCATTTCCTCCCGTGGGTGTCGTAAAAGTCGACTAAGAGATTAGCCGGAAGATGGGCAGCAGTGCCCTTCGAGTACATTAACAACTCAACTGCGATCGCCAACCTGTCTGCCAAGCGTGCCGATTATGGCAAAACCCCCCAATGAGCCCACAACACGTCCATATCGGTTATTGTGGTGATCTTTGGGGGAGGCCTGTGTCCAGCAGTGGACTAAATTTGGCTGAAATGATACAGTCGTTTTTAACCAGCTTCAATAAATAGGTTTAATTTGACTGTGCTTATCTCGATGATGTCTTAATAGTTACCAGTTCCTCCAATATTAACGAACCAATTTGAGTCATTCTTATTTAATTTAGTGTTGAATACTCTCGAACTGGTTTTATATCTTAATTTCATATAAATATTATTATGTTTGTTTAAGTGGGTGAAATTAATACACAAAAAATATACCTTCCGCTAGAGGTTAATATTATACTTTTTTATTTTTAAGCTGTTCATAACAATTCTAAAACTACAGTTATTAATTAAAAGTTTAATGATTCATTAGCTCTTACCACAAAAACCGATAGTTAACATGTGTATATTATCTAATTCTCAATTCCCTTTAAATTTAGGCAGTGGTAGAACGGCCCTGTGAATTTCGGCAAAGGGATGGTTACTATAGAAACGGCAAGACTTACCAGGTACCAATTTAACACAGAATTATTGATTACAAGAATCAAAATGTTCAAACTGAGAGTGTGGGAAGCATCCATCTTGTAAATCTATCATTCACTATTTAAATTAAATGTGTACTCTATCTCAATTCAAAATTTAATTTGAAATGCGTTCCTTTTTCATATTCTTACTTGTTCTACCATGTGTTTTTCTGAAACTTGTTTATAAAATTTAAAAAACAGCATGTGTTCATTAAAATAATTTTTGTAACATATTTTAATTTATTCTGCATACTGAAGGTCAGATGGAATGAGATAGCAAGTGACAAACATACTATATTCACGTATGTGTGAATAAGATAGAGCTATTATGTATGGCCAACGTTGGTCTAAAATTGGTATCTATCTATCAAATGTATGTCTTTTTTGTATAATCGCAACCGCAGGCTCTCAATGATTTTTATTGGTCTCCTTTTGTTGAAGTATTCTACTATTCATTCAACAACCGCTTTTAATAGAATATAAACTACTTTTAATCACATCTTGAATGACTAGAATTTCTTGATTAAAGTGTTGAGCGGACTCCGAAGTCCATGTTTCTAAATATAATGAGTTTATAGAACTTTGCTTTTGGAATAAATAAGAGCATTTTATTAGTTTTTGTGCGAGTGTAAATGAAAGTTAATTAATTGCTTATCATTAAGAGTCAGTATCTATGTTCCTATGGTTCCCAGCAAAGAATAGGCCACCCCTCGACACCTAAGGGCCACCCTAAAAAGCAGATAAGGGTTGATATCAAGAGGATGAGTAGCAACATCCTCTCGTGTGTTAATAACCATCACGGTCACCAATCCACCTGCCAAGCGTGGTGATTATCCCCTAGAACCACCCACCAGCGACAATTGAGTGGCCCATTTTCAGCGGTGGATGTTTACAGGCTGATGTGTGTGTGTAAGAATAAGTATATATGGAATAATTATTTCATAAAACGCTACTGTTGTAACTGATTATAATATTAAAAGCTTAGATATACTGAATGTGTCAGCCATTATTGAGGCTTCATGCTGAAGTGGTATCTTCATGTATATTTTAAGAGTAGAGTAATAAAATAGAATTACAGTGTTTTGTCTGTATTCAGAATAAAGGACCACGTCTCGTCCCGTGAATACCTTATAAGGTGACTAAGGACTCTAAGCCAGAGGGATGGGCAGTAGCGTCGCTTCTGTGGAACAGTAGCCTTATCTGCGCTTATTAATCCATCTGCCAAGCGTGGTGACTACAAGCAAATTTCCCCCACATGACGACACAAACAATCAACCGACCCCCAGTGTAACCGATCCATGTGTAGATCTCCATAGATCTATGGGGGAGGCCTTTGTTCAGCAGTGGTCTTCCGTTGATAATTAATAAAATACACGCTATATCGTCAACGCATTCAACACCATCCCTTGGAGCATGATTAGAGGAGCACTAGTCCATCATCGGTGGCTGCGGAAAGCGTGAAGCGGAGAAAGATAACGTGTGGGGTTCCGCAGGGGACGTTAGTCGGCCCCTTCTTATGGAACCTCCCTTACGACGTGGTCTTACGTGTCGTTCTCCCTGGTAGCGTCAGCGTAGTCTGTTACTCTGAAGATATCTTGTGTTGGCCACTAGGAAGTGCTTCGAGGGAACCATCAGCTTGCTGAGTGAGCGGTGGCAAGTGTCTTGACCGAAATCCACGCTTTGGGTCTGCGGAAACCGCCTCACAAATCTGAGGTGATTTGGTTCCACACACTGCTGTGGAGTAGAGATCCACTCAGTTCATGGATATGCGTTGTTGACGCGAAATTTATGGTGGGCTAGTACATGAAGTACCTGATGCCCACCCTGGACAGTCGTTGGGGCTTCGAAGCGCACTTCAGGTGTCTTGTCTCACTGGTTGAAAGAATAGTGGCCCGCGATGTACACCGGCTGCTGTACAATCTTGGGGGACCGAGAAAGGTAATTTGCCGCCTTTGGTCGTACGATCCGTAACTGTTTTGTCTAACGAGTGGCTGAATATTAGTGTTTTGAATCATTTTACCCGGTTACAAATGCACAAATTTAAACTAACGTTTCTAGCCTTGTCGTTAAAAGTTTACTTGTAAGACTTCTTTGTTCTTTGAACAATATGCATAAATAAATAACGTTCTTCCGGCCTGTTATTAGCTAATTACTATTGATTAGTGTTTTGAGTATTCATATGTATATTTGTCATGTGTCTATTGAATAATAGGATTGTTCAAATATGTTATGTACCATGAGAGAGGTTTCATAGTTTTGAACTGTGCTCTAAGCCTTCCTTTTAGTAGTATATATCTACTATGATCCCAGTTTAGCAGTGTATAAAATTGATTATTCGGATAATAGGTATAGGTATAGAATTCAAACAGATTTTTGACATGTGTTTTATATTAGAATTTTTACGTTTTATTTATATTTAATTTACATAAATTTTTGACATACAAGTACATTTTAGTACTGTTGTAATTTTTTATTTTTTGTGTACATGTATGTATAAATATTGTATATGACAGACTAACGTGTTGCTGGGGAGTTTGTTGCGCCGTTTCTTCTCCCCAGCTTAAACTAGGAAGCGGTGAAGGGTGGGCTTAATGGGTGCTGTCTAATGTTGACGTTCAAAAGAACTAATAATTTAGTAGTATTGTCTTAGGTTTTCGCGATTATTACACATTATAATAAAACAATTTTAAACGGATTAAATCGCGTGTATTATTGATTTTTGTTTTTCCTGACGTTTCGAACACTTTGCAGGGTTCGTGGTCGCAGGATGACTAAGGTGACAAGCGTCGTTACAGATTTAAATAACGTTTTATTATAATAATAATTTAGTCTATTTGAATAAATGATTATTTCATTTCATTTCATTTCAGGTACCTATTAAAAGTGTACAATAACACAGGAGTATGGTGACGTGCAGTTTCCGACATGGATGTCGAAAATAGAGTGGAGAAAACAAGGGAAGTTGACCCTGACACTATTTGGCATTAATAGTCGCCGGAGAAGGAAATGTTCTCTACCAAACAAAATGTAAACATAAATCCACGCTGATCTTTCCGGGGGAGGTAAAGACCTCCCGCAAACAACAATCAACAAAGGTTCCGCAGTGGATATCCTTTGATTGATATGACGATAATGAAACTTAGTATATATAGTCAAGCACTGATAGAAGGATAGCAAATTGATCCTATAAACGATTCGTTCTCCAATCATGAAGGACCGAACCATGAACTGTAAATAAAATGTATTACCATTCCACGTAAGTTATAACAGATTGTCGAGAGGAACAGGTTGCTATGGTACTAGTCAGGAAAATTTTCATCATTACTTTGTCTTTCGTTTATTTCGTTTTAATTGAAAAGGAAACAATGCACGGTGCACCTTCATACATTAGATGAAACTGTGTCGATTAGTCTGGTAAAGGTCTACGGTAAGCAGGAAAACGGCCTTCTACTAGACTGCCGTACACAAGCATGTGAGGGAATATTGCCATGACCAACACTTGGCTAACGGGTGTCATAGCTTTTTTAAACGATATCCCATACTAGTGCTTCTCCTGTGTTGTGGGTACATTTTTAACATCCACACCCGAAACAACTATATGATCCTAGATCACACAAATATCTGTTCCATGCGCCAGCCATAGTATATTGATGATAGCGCTTAGGATTATGCTGCTTTCATCTTCTCTTATACTTCTTATAGCCAGTTGCATCCAAAGTTTGGTGAACGATTGGCGAGGTTAACCAACGCTTGAAGCGTTCAGTCTATTAATGGGTGATCACATGGGTATTTGAGCGACCCTGTGATTGGGAGAGCACGTAAAAATGTCAGTCCCGGTTATGGTCATTACACGGTAGTCGCTAAGCCAAGTTAAAGGTCTTTGAGCGGTGAAGAAAATAAAAGAAAGATGATCTACTAGAAATTACACCTTAGGGCTTTTACAACACTTAAGGAAGGTAAGAAAGGAGGTCTCCAACTCTCAGACGGGAAAAATACTCCACGTATGGGTTGAGGTTGTTACTGCGAGGAACGAGAAACTTCGAACTAGTAGTTTAAACAAAAAATAATATATTAGTAGAAGGAAATATATTCTTGTTATCTTTTTTTTTAATCTTCTCCCCACACTAGGATTTTTTCTGTGTCGTAGGTGCGTTTACAGACACAAATTCCACACTCAATACACCTAATTTATAATTGAAAAAAAAAAAAACCGTGTTAAACCCTAAAAGAACGTATTAATTTTATTTACTTATAAAGAACTACGCCTATTGTTTCGAAGACTTCTTAAAAAAATATTTGATATTCGAGCGGTAATATTATACACGGCATCAAACGTAAATGATACAATCTTTGTTTTAGAAGTTAGATGGTGACCTTTTAAGCATACATAGCCGTGACCATGAATGTTGAATCGACTCCATTACGTAATCTATGCGCTCATCTTTCCTTAAACAACACTCCAATCAAATTTAAACTCTAACTTATTTAAGCAAGGTTTAATTTATTTTGTTTGTATCTGTACAATTTTGACTTACCAGTTACTTGTTGCATCGCTGTTTAGGGTTAACACTAGTTCCTTATTGATATTTTTAGTGTTATGATAACAATTTACTTAGAGATGTTATGTGTTTAATTATTTTTCAGATATAGAAGACTAACTCGTTGAGAAGACGTTTTATACGATTGACATAATATATACCTAATGAGTACAATATCGAATATATATAAATTTTATTTAGAACTAGCTGGGACCCGCAGTTTCACCCGCGCTTAATTTAAAAGAAATTTAGAGCACTTTGACATAGACACTTGACATAGAATATATATTGGATTTCAAGGGTTTTATTTTTTTCAGACAAAAACTGTCTGTCTGTCCGTCTGTCTGTCTGTTTGTTCCGGGTAATCTCCGAAACGGCTGGACCGATTTTGACGGGACCATCATTGGCAGATAGCTGATGTTATAAGGAATAACTTAGGCTACTTTTATTTTAGAAATATTATTCGGGTTTCGCGTAAAAAAATAAAACCCTTGAAATCCAACAATTATATTCTATGTCAAAGTACTCTAAATTTCTTTTGAATTAAACGCGGGTGAAACCGCGGGTCCCAGCTAGTCATACAATAATTGTGATGTACAAATTTAAACAATTCTCAATAAAATATTTATCTGTTTATCTGTAGAGTATTTGTTTTGGCTAATTATTTTATTGTGTTATTGTCCCGTTTTGTGAATTTAAGAAAGAGTTTTGGAATAGCTCATGATATCAACCCTTATGAGGCACACTTTTAGCAACCGGCTTGAACTTTTGTTTGACATTGTTGTATATACTAACCTCATTTTCATAACTAGCGATGGTAGTTAGATGGTAGATAGTTATACATCTGTGTGCTCATACCGAGCGACCCCCGGGAAGACAGCGGTGCGCATATGGTCACGTGCCACCGTTTGCGCAGCATAGTGCATCGCTATGCTGGGCTTCGGGGGAATCCTTTCAATCCCCCGAGAGGTGCTTGGGGGGTGGCCGCTTTACAGTCACCTTCTGGCGAAGTGATAACACCTAATCGTTTTAAATAGCTACATAAGTTATTTTCCGTCTGGTATCCGGATTAAGAATATAGTACCAACCCATCTCATCCCGTGGGTGTCGTAAAAGGCGACTATGGGATTAGCCGGAGGATGGGCAACAGCTTCCTTCAAGTACATTTACAACTCAACTGCGATCGCCAACCCGCCTGCCGAAGCATGGCGATTGTGGCAAAACCCACCAGTGAGCAAAAACGAAAATGTAGTATTTTGGAATCGTACAAAATGATACTGAAAACTTATTATTAACAAAATAAAATATAAATAACTACAGTAGTGATGTACGAGGCCAAAAAGGTCCCTTTCTCAGCATATGCTGCAAAAAATCAAGAAATGCCTACATGAATATAAAAGAAGCAAGAGGAGTAAGCCGTGTGGCTAAGAATACCACCTCCCCATCTCATCCCGTGGGTGTCCTAAAGTGCGACTATGGGATTAGCCGGAGGATGGGCGCCAACCCGTCTGCCAATTATGGCAAAACCCCTCAATTCGTTCAGTCGTTGTGGCAATATTTTGGGGACGCATCTGTCCAGCAGAGGACGTTTTTCGGCTGAAATTATGAAGAGAAGTATGTAGCATTAAGAGACGCTTTGCCTATCAGTATGACCATTATTTGCCAACCAAATCGCATCCGAATTAAAGATACCTATCACGATAAATTCAGACCTATTCTTTCGACAGCGCCTAAAGCCTTCGTGCGTGCATGAAGGGAACTGTGAAATTGGAGGCAACTAGTGTACGTGGGTGGCAGACGAAGTGGCTACTGGACCGTAAGATCTGTCAACCCCGGGGACTGCTAATGAAGATGTTGAGGTCATGACAGTATTGGATATTAAGTTATAGCTGGTTATAGCGCTATAACGTAAACTAGCTTAAGCGATGATTAAGATTTAGGATGCTGATATTGAGGGTAGTTATTGCAGAAGAAGACATCTTCACCCAATTGTGAAGAGTGTGGAGTAGTTGAGGATGTCCAACATGTTTTGATGGAGTGTGTACGAAATGCAGATATTTGAAGTAGATTGCTTGGATCAACTAAAATCTATGATGTTGGTCGCCATCGCCAACGCCATCTCTGTCAGATCAAACACCTTATGTTGTACAAATAAGCCTCGTTAGTTATATATAATTGGTACAGAGTAGATTGTTATGTTACTGTTGACGTCATCGATAAGCGATAAAGCCCTGTAAAAAGAGTAAAATAAGATAGATAATCAAGCAATGGCATCTTCACAGGCGGTTGCGTGGCGTGGTCTCTTTTCTGAGCTTTTCACACGATTTATATAATTATAGACCTGTATATATGAATGGAATGGAATCCTGAAATTCAATTTTCCACCCACTTCTAGATGTCCGATTGACTTGAAATTTCGCAGACGTATCAAGAATAGATAACATTACAATAATTTGACATGATTATGGCCTGGATCATTATCATCACCAGCTCATGATTTGAGAATGCTTAATAATAGGTTATTATTATACACGAGACATGTGTAAATAATTTATTTGAATCTATTAGTAAATCATTTATAGTTTATACCTACAACACAAACAAAAAAATATAGTTTAAAAAAAATAAAACACGCTTCTAATTAAATATAAACTATGTTAAATAAAAGCGTAGGCTGCTCGATATCAAAGGAAGAATAACAATTAAGAGAATATAAGTATAGAGCCACACTTTTATTTTACGTTTAAAATATATTTTATTCTTTTTAGTTTACATTTAATTAAAAGCGTGTTTTACTATGATTTTAGCATTGGCACGTCATATGGTTTCAGTTTAAATATTTCATCCTTTTTTTATCTTGAGATATCCTCCTGGACTTCCTCCGCCTTGGGAAGGGCGAAAGGGCATGCCGGACTCTGAGCGGCTAAATCCCGACGGTGTCAAGCCGGGGGTGAGGTCTTGTCTGCATAAGACCGCGCCCCGGCAGGTATCGGCCCGACATTGTTTGACGGGCCCCTTCTTTGTGCCACCTATCCTCGGAGAAGCGAGCGCAAAACACGCGCCGCCGTCTCGGGCCTGATTCTGTTCGGGCAATGGACTGCCCTCGGTTCGTCGCTCGCAGGCTGCCTCTCATGGTGGCCGGAGATCGTTCAGCACACTTCTGCACCCAGTGCGTGTCCGCGGTGGGGATCAGAGGTGGTTTCCTCCCATCCTCGCTCTGCCACCTCCTTTGCTTGCATCATGTCCTCGCAAAAGGAGGCGACGGCATCCCACGCGCTCTCGCTCCCGACGATGGACTGAACCACGGCCGGAAGCGAGAGAAAACTCCTTCGACCACCGCGACGAGATCACGACGCTGCGTTGCCCAAGCTGGGCACTCCTCCAACGTGTGCTGCGCCGTGACCTCCGGGGGCAATGATGACAAGCAGGCGTCCTTTCTCTGCCTATTTGACGCAGATACTTCCCGAAACACCCATGGTTCGAAAGTACCTGCGTCATTCGGAAGGTTAGGGCACCATGCCGCCCCTTCAGCTATTCTTTCATAACGGGTCTTACCGCCACTATCGCGGCATGCCCTGCAGTGGGCTGCTTCAGTCGCTCCTTCCAATCTGTATCCAGGATCCGCCAAAGCTCGGACCGTCGTACCTCGATCTGACAAGGTACTGACCATTCACCCCGACTAAGCACCTCCTCGCGCCACTGATATAGCGATGTGAGGGCTCTAGCTCATAACGCCAATTGATTGGCCACTGCGCCAACCGTGCTGTCAAATTGAATGCGATAGCGTCTAGGATTATAGCGTTTATTAAAAAAAAGTTGTCATATCCTCTTCTTGCCATTATTATTTGGATCAATTAATTAATAAAGTTGCAATTAGAGCATTAAAATTTTTTTTGTTTTTTCACTATTTGTTTTATTACGAAAACGCACATTTATAAAGATAACGCGCCCTTGTAATAATTATTGAAAGAATATTTTGGAAGGCTCGAATAGTAACTTTGGTTATAACATCAGCCCTACTGACCCACTTCTTGGCCTTAGTCCACCACGCTGGCCTAGTGCGGGTTGGCGGACTACACACACCATAGAGAACATTTCGGAGCCTACTCAGGTTACAGGGTTCCTCGCGACGTTTTGATTCACAGTTAACGCCAGTGATAATCAAATTCTGATCCGCACATGAATCCGAAAAGTCAGTGGTACGGCCGGGATTGAACTCAGACCCTCCTGTATGGAAGAGAGGCGTTCAACCACTGTTGTGTCTGGTTATTAATAAAAGCAAAAGAAATAACAACTTGTTTTCTAATTAACGGGATACATATATCCTACTGACGAACTGACTACTTGACGGCATGGGTAGCGCAGTGGTTAAGCGATTCACTGATCGACTAATGGATTTTCAAAACGTCTATTTATAATCTAGATCATCACATACAATCTAAGTGCTAAAATCTAGAATACATTTATTTCATCGTTCCTTCATTCCCTTTGCCTTGAAATTCATGGTAGACTAAATTGTATCAAAGAGCCTGTTACAAATAATCTTGGAGATCAGCAGAGCGTCAAAATTGACCTATTATAGCGGGTACCGAACTAACATAAACAAACCTATTTTTCACAAAGGTCGTCATTGTGGCATACTAGAGCGAAAAAAATAGCATTTCATCCTCTAAGAGAAAAAAGTTTTTTTTTTAAAATTTATGTTTGTCAAATGACAATGAGCCTACAAAAACTAAAAAGTCTTTAGTCATAAGTACAATAATCATGAATAAAGACTCGACTTATTCGTGTTTCATAAAAAAGAACAACATTTTATTTTTGAGAATGGAACTAATATCAGCGATCTCTTTGGTAGTATGCGTGCAATGCGTTGCGGCTACAGAAGAAATAAAAAAAGACATTGGCGCGAAATCATTAGAATTTTTCAAATGCAAATAGAATTGGTAGTGACCGTAGTTAATTTTACAACAGTGAAAATGTCATCATCTAGTGAGAATGGAGACCCTAATTTGCAAATAGAAGAGAAAGGAAAAGTAACAATTTTCAATATGTTGCCGCCAAGGTCACAAAGCATTTATATAAATACTTACGGAAAGTTTATGAAGTGGACGACAGAAAAATGAGTGGATTCACTAACGGAAGGAGTTTTCTTACGTGTGAACTTTCCAAAAAATATCAAAGTTCAATGCTTTGGAGCACATATTCAATGTTACGAACAACTATACAGGTAAGGACATAATGTAAATATAAAGAAATATGTAAATTTGACCGCTTTTCTCAAGAAATTAACCACCGGCTACAAGGCCAAGAAATCCAAAGTTTTCACGAGGACAGATATCGAGAATTTCGTAAATAAGGCACCAAATGAAAAATACTTAGCAACAAAGGTTGTTACCTTTGTTTTCTATTATTTTCATCAAACTAAATTTCTTGGTAGAGGTACTAACCAAAATACACTTCTAACACACTCATTTTTTGTTTTACAGGTTGCTTTAATTTTTCGGATCAGAAGTGCCTGCAGAGGGATAGAACTGGCTAACATAACAGTGGAAGATGGTGAAACTGATACCCATCTTCAAGCCATAAATCTGCCCAATACAAAGACAAATCAGAAGAGGAAATTCGTTATAAGTGGAGAATTTCTAAAAATTGTCAAAGCCTACCAAGATTTACGGCCGAGTGGAGTGGGCACGTCGAGATTTTTTCTCGACTATCAAAACGGAAAATGCACAAGGCATGTTATAGGCAAAAATAAATTAAGCAACATGCCAAAAGAGATCGCCACGTATCTAAATTTGCCTAATCCGGAACAGTACACTGGCCACTGTTTCCGAAGAACATCCGCCACTCTCTTGGCGGATTCTGGTGCAAATATAACAACGTTAATACGCCACGTTGGATGGAGATCCGATCAAGTGGTGGAAGGCTATATCAGGAATTCCATTCAGAACAAATTTGATATCACCCAGCGTTTCAAAGAACACATCCATATTTTCCTAACTAGCCCATGACCATCGACATCAAGAGATGAGTCAACTCAGCTGATTCTCTATCCAGAACTTCCGAACGAGGGATCCTCAAACCTGGAACTACGTGTATCTCCCACGTTTACCCCACAGACAATTCACTATTCATCTTCAAAGAGGACTGAAATTAAGTTACCGGGAAAAAACATCTCGTTAAATATCCGGAATTGTACACAATTTGTACAATTAATTATTATTTAATTTTTAATAAAATAAGCTATTTCATATTGTATTGCATGATTTTATTTTCTCGCAATCGTAGTGAAAAGTAGAGTGTAATACATGGTGCTAAAAACCCATTTAAACTCGGTTTCTATTTTCTCCCTCGCTAAAGCTCGGGAGTAAAACTACCTCGTGTATGATGGGTCATTTTAGCTCGTTGTATAACAATCTACTATTATATGATTAAAATCCTTTCTCTGGACGTTTTCAAGAAAGAACTCAAAAAGCATTTCCTCTCAGTATAACTTACAAGTATATACATATATATACATACTTATAAGTTATACCATGCGTACGCATGGTATATATTTATTTACATAGTTATATATTTATTTAAGTATATATTATGTCCATGCAACTATACAAGTTGGGTATTTTAATATGAACAGCACCCCTAAAATCGCTTAATATCATTATTCTTAACTGTTGCTTTCTTCCTGATTGTACACTTGATACTGTCCTGTTTCAAATTTTTTATCATTCGAAGGTTTGCTCGAAGAAAACTCAATGTTGAGTTAAGCTTGCCTTTGTACATCATGTTTTATTTTATTTAACAATCTATCTTTTCTGATGTATGTTGTACAATAAAGAATAAGAATAAAATTTACAATTTCGTCTAAAAGCCTCACATTTTTAAATTATTTAATTAGTAGCAAGACCTATAAACTGATACTTAAAAGACAACATAATAGATGTTATAAATTAAAGTAAATTTTCATTAAAACACTGAAACGATTTCTTACCAAGAAATCTTGTTTCAATTTGCATATTTTTAAACCGATTTGTATGCCAAAATGCCGATAACGGCCTAAATTTCCATACATGTAAGATAATAAACATGTTTAATTGTAATATTTATGTAACTTGAATTGAAAAGAAAACTTTGTGATCAGTACCTTATGCAATTCGGCTTAAAAGTTGTGTAACAAGCGACTGCAGGGTTATATAATGGTTAATAACAAGAGGATTGGGAGCAGCATCCTCCCATGTGCAAATCACGACTTTCTACGGTTACCGATCCACCTGCCAAGCGTTTCAGTAACCGTTTAGAGCGGGTGTGGCAGTAACCGTTTAGAGCGGGTGTGGCAGTAACCGTTTAGAGCGGGTGTGGCAGTAACCGTTTAGAGCTGGCGTGGCAGTAACCGTATAGAGCGGGTGTGGCAGTAACCGTTTAGAGCTGGTGTGTGTATTGAAAACCAATTTAATTTTTATTTTAGTGTAATGCTTAGTTTGTAATTATTATTGTGCACGCTGTGGCCTCATTTAATTGAGGGTACACGTAGAGTTGTCCCATTTTTTTGAAGCAATAAAAGAACACTTGTCTATAGGGATAAACTAGATAAGGACGATGTATAAAAAAACGGTCAAGTGCGAGTTGAACTCGCGTGGTTGGTTCCGAAATTGCTGAATATATTGTCTATTGTTGGATTCGCTCTTGCACAATAACTTATCCCAAGAACAAACTTAACATTGTAGTTGAAAAACATGTTTTCCCATACATTCCGACCACAAACGTGAGTTTGTACGCACAATATTGTAAGATTTACCATGTTATGTTTAGACCATAGACTTCTTATAGGTTTTCCTGTAATCTATAGGTGAAGAGCTATTACCTGTATTTTTTCAGATTTATAGGCTCAGTAGTTTTGGAGATAAGGGGGGGAATGGTCTTTTTTTGTATCTGTACTTAAATAATTTTAAAACTGTCTATTTTAAAATTATAAAATAAATACATTTGAAACCCTTACAACGAGCCCTTCCACCATTTCTCATTTCATAATATATTACACGGTTCGCAAAACTTAAATTTATTTTATTAATACTTAAATTTTATATTTTTCTATATTTTATAAAGTGACCCCTATATTCAAAATTATTTAAATTACATTACACGTACGTGTTTGTATCGCAGAAATCCATATGTGTACCAAGTTTCAACTTAATCGGTCCAGTAGATTCCGAGCAAATTGGCTGTGACAGATGGACAGACAGGCAGACACGCGAGTGATCCTATCAGGGTTCCACCGATTTTTCCTTCGGACTTTCGGAACCCTAAAAAGAGTAGAATCTTATAATATTAATATAACCATAGTAAGGTTCCTTAATCACCTAGATCATGACACCCAGGTGTAAATTTTTGCGGTGTTATACTGTCTAGCACGCCATTATTGATACTTTCAAGAGAACATCAATTTGTAATGATGATAAATCATCATTACCTGCCAACGCTCAAGGAAAACATCTCGAGGAAACCGACGTTTTGTAATCCCTGAGACACCTGTCATGTAAGTAATGATTCATGAAAAATTCCGACGTGGTTTGTTACCTAGTGCCAAATATTTTGGAACTAACGTTGACCCGCGTAGTGGTCTGCGAAAAAGGATGAAAACTAAAACAAAAAATCGTGAACTCTGTCTCTAGTGAATCATACCTCTTTATCTATATATGTTAGTGTCGGATTATAATAGTTAATTTAAAATTTTATATATATTGATGGTACACAAGGCGGATTTAATGCCATACGGTCATAAGATATTCTCTACCAGTCAATCTTTGGGTTAAAAAGCACTCCAAAAGAGGTATAAAAGCAAAACCATAGATAATGTTGGAATGAGCACATAATTATGACAAATTGTATTAAAAAGAAGAATAGGCATATGTATGTATTCCTATTTTTAATGTCCTAAAACTGATATAGATTTTTTCATACAATTTAGTGATGAGACGAGCAAGTGATTCATCATTTCAGCCGAATGAAGTCCACTGCTGGACACAGGCCTCCCCCAAACATCACCACATCAACCGATATGGGTGTGTTGTGGGCACATTGGGGGGTTTTGCCATAATCGTCACGCTTGGCAGGCAGGTTGGCGATCGCAGTTGAGTTGTTAATATATTTGGAGGACGCTGCTGCCCATCCTCCGGGATTGGCTCTTAGTCGACTTTTACGACACCCACGGGAGGAGATGGGGTGGTGGTATTCTGAGCCGGCACCACACGGCAAGTGATTCGCCTGGTGGTAATGTAATGTTACCCAGAACTAGCCCTGCGCCGCACCTCATTACGCTCGTCACCTCGAGACATCAGTTATTTAGCCTCATGCCCACTAATTTCACTAGCTACAGTGCCTTTCCAACTGGAACACGGTAATGTCTAAAGTTTAAGCATTACTGTTTGTGGCGTATACCTGACAGTTGAAAGTGTACATGAACTTCTTCCGCCCCGGGGAAGGGTAAAGGGACATGCCGTACTCCTACCGGCTGAAACCACTGGAGTGATTATCTTCGGCACCGAATTATTAAGATGTGGCTGATACCCATTCCTTACCAATCCATTTGCCTTGGTGACCTGATCCAAAAGAGGCCTTTGTCGAACTGGACTTTTGGGTATACCAAATGCATATAGGTCTACAACCCAGCCTATCCCAATTGCATATGTCGGGATCGGCTTCCAATCTCACCAGATATGGCTGAATATCAGTAATTTATGTAGAGCAAATGCTATCTGAGCTCTAGAACCCAATTACAGTCAAATGCTTTTATTCTCTACTACTTATCTACTGGTCTCTTATTGCAAGAATTCAGATAGGTAGATACCACCACTTCCTCTGAGATGTGCCTATAGGCGTGGTACCAGTAGGCGACTCTAGTGTGATCCTACGAGGACCTGGAGCCCCCCTTAGGTGCCGAAGATGACCGCCGCAGTGGTTTTAGCCGATAGCAGTCTAGCATGGTAGCAGGTAATTACTGGCAAATTCTTTTGGCTTTTGTTCAGTAGTGGACGTGTTTTGGTTGATATAATGATGATGATAAATCAATATAAAAACAACCACGTATAATTCCATCGAAGCAGGCGGTGGTAAAATACTCAATTTCAGGAAAAGAATAGAGCGCGCCTCTCCACCCCTGGGTATCGTTAAAGGTGACTGATGGATTTTGTCAAGAGGATGGGTAGTGGGGTGACTGCTTTACACGGTGACTGTCCGAGATATGCATATGAGGGTTAGCACCAGTAAATGGCTCTGGTGTGATCATACGAGGACCTGAAGCCCCCTAGGCGCCGAAGATGACCGCCCCAGTGTTTTCAGCGGTTAGGAGTCTGGCATGCCCCTTCGTCTTTCCCCGGGGCAGATGAAGTTCATGAAGATTTTCCACTGGGGACCAATAAAATGAAAGGGTCCTAAAGAACGCTAACAAATAACGACCTTAGAATAATAACACTTAGGTCCATTCGAACGGTGATGGATATGACACCATTGGCTAGGCGGCCTGTTGGTGCTCTGTCGTTTTCTTGTGAACGCTGCTCTCGAAAAATAATAATTTATGACATTTATATTGTATCTTTTTTAAAACGTTGCCCCACACTAGGACAATTCCTGTATCATGGGTGCGTTTACAGACACAAATTCCACACAAAATACACCCAGACCCGGAACAAATACCCGCAGATCATATAAATATTTGCTCCAGCAAGAATCGAACCCGCAACTCATATCGCAGCAGCCGATTGCTCAATCACTGCGCCGATCGTGTCGTCAAAATGGTGAACTAATCATCTATGCGCTTGTGTGTATGACATTAAAAGTAAAAATAGCTTACGTATGTTTACGCATAGGTACTCATAGCCTAAACAAAGTGTCGCGTTTGCGACATTGGTCCGTAAGAGAATATCCTTCTCTATAACTATTCTAACGGCCGAATACTGAAACGTTAATATTAAATTAAATTTAACTATTTGAGAAACCCGTTTTCCCGTGGGGCGTGATTAGGGGGGCACTAGTCCATGATCCACTCAAACCCCTTCGCCCTTCTCTTCGCAATTTATTCCTTGTGAAGCAAAAATGCCACTTACTCGTACTTAAAAACAATAAATTAACTTATGGTATGATTATCGTTCGACATTTCAATAATTTGGATGTGGGTTCTCATCTAAGGCTTTTTATTTTTTTAAAGAGAGCTATCTGCGATTCTATATTGAGTTATGTGAGTCTTAAATGCATTAAATGAGTGTACATTACATACATGTGAGTGTATTTTGTTATAGAGTTGTGCTCCTTCTAATGTTATTCTTAATTGCTAAGAGACTATCTCAAAGAGCTTTAATCTGAAACAGTAGAGTTAGATTAAAGGTCAGAAACAGTCGAAGATACAAAGTACATAACTGTACTTCAAAAGCTGTAGCGTAGCAGCGTCTCCATTATCACTCAACGAATATAATTAAAAACATAAGTTTCACGACCCTCATATTTATCACCAAATTGATATTAAAATGTCACAACTCACTTACGTTACTCTGCTTCACACCCGATATAGTTAATGTTATGCAATTTGTTCGTTGTTTTGTTTGTTGGCGATGACGTCACACAACGTGTTCGCTGGTTCATGGTCATGATCAAGTTCATTACATTTTTCATACATGATTTAGTACCAATTATTTATGTGTGGGTAGGTTATTCTTGTATTTTATCACTTGCATAACTGCGAATCATTTGCTTGTCATGCGCAAGTTGCATGAGCTGGTCAAAGTTTACAATAGATGACAAATAATATCTACATATCTAGTGATGACTAGCCGCAAACCAGCTTGCCTAGGTGAGAACACGGCGAGTTATATAGGAAAGGCTCTTGTTTAGTTGTGCTTTGAACCGGATTTAGTGCAGGGCAACCGGAGCTACAGCCCCCGGGGCTCCACAAAATAACTTTTTAGTAAAAATTCAGTAACGAATGCGGAATAATATGCATAATTACAGATATTTTAACACATTTTTTTTTCAAGAAAACTTGTAATTTCCTAAAATCTAAATAGCAGTACTCACACACAAGACTCAAGCACTCTCAAGTCACTTTTCGTTATAAACATTCCAAAACGCGTTTCGTATTTATTAATGAAAATAATTGTTGAAGTAGGTTAAAAAAATATTAGGGCCTCCACTCCTTTCTTGTCCTAGACTAGAGAGCATATAGATGCTATAATATGATGTAGCATATAGATATGATACCATAGGGTCTCTGAAGTAGAGACAACTATATACAACTACTTTTATACATTGCGAACCTTAAGTTGACTTCAACAGTGGACATTAAAATCGAAACTTATCTTGACTAACCTTTTTTTTGTCGTGGGGCAATCCTCATGGATTTCATCCAACCTGAGTAGGGGTGGAAGGGCATGCCCACGGCGTTCCCTCTACTTAAATACCTAATGCTGAGGGTGCAGTATCTGTCCGTTAGGCATTAGGCCGCCCCCTGTCAGGGTAAGATATGTTATTGCAATGAACAATCATTGAAGCTTGCTGAAGACCTTGCATTTTGTTGGCACCAACTACATTCAGTAGTAACCATTACGGTTTTATGGATCAATTAAGATTGAGGAAGCTGAACCTGGTTTTACCCGCGCGTTTATTTTAATCAATATCGATCATATATAGCCTATATAACTTAGCGATAGTGTAGCTTTTTATTAGTTAACAAAATGTTTTAATCGGTTCAGTAGTAACCCACATATAAACAAACAAACAAAATCCCTTAATAATATGAGTAAATAATTTTTGAATTGAATGACATTTTTTGATAGCTTGGGTAACGATATTGAATTTAGGGATGTGGGGAATTCAATTTTTTTTAAATAAATTCCCTCTCATACTACCCCCTTAAAATGTAGCTTATTATAAGGGAAATATTTTTTTTAATCGGTAAAGTATTTTTTGAGTTTATCGATTACAAATATAAAAACAAATCTTATCTCTTCGTAATATTAGTATAGATTAATAGTTTAGAGTTATCATCATCATCAAAAAACGAATACAAAAATCCCCACATAAAAACCTTAAAATTT